>OZ026604.1:2099200-2129200 GCA_964020085.1 Micromussa lordhowensis
TTTAGGAATTTAAGGTTAGAAAATTCTTAACAAAACGCCTTATCTTACTTCCACTATGTATAACTTGTTCTGTTTACCTATATCTTCACTGATTCGGGAGATATCGAGATGTAAGACTTTTATAGAAAGCGGTAACTTACCACAATCGCTTTCATTCATTAAAGTAAGGGAAAAGAAAGAAAAGAAAACACCAAAGAAAGGAAAGTAAGTCAGCCACGCTAACATGAATTTTATGGTCAACTCATCGCGATAAATACGCTGATAGAAACACTTGAATTTTTTTAACGGTATTGTGTTCCTGGCTAACTGACAGCTTGACAGCTCGATTCTTAAGTAATTTATAAAATAGGGCATGGAAATCGTATTCAGTCTGAAATCGGGGCAGCGGTTCCCAGTCTCTCACGGGGCTTGCTCATACCAGAATTGAAATTATTGAAAACTTAAACCACATTAAACATACAGGAACAAGAGAACTTAAGATTAACACTACAAGAAATAATTCTGACCTACGAATAATAGCACAGTCTTGTGAACCAATCAAATTATCGTTGGAATACGACATTAAGAAACTGTTCAAAGTGTCAGTAAACATCATAAATGTTGGACTTCTTTTTCCATTTTGTATTTCAAATTAGGTTCCCGTTGTTCATATCACTACGATTCAGCAGCCTTTCTCTTCTCATTGGTTAACAAGCCTGGTTCGCAGCCACTAAAGCTAGATCAAACAGGAAAGTATAGTTATCTGAGAAGATATTCCATCTACAGCTGCTCTTCCTATGGACCAATATTTGGAGGAGGATGGGACATTTACATTGCCAACAACGCTGCATCAAACACCAACTCATACTCAAACCTTGGGCACGACTACGGCCCGCCAGCTGGCAACAGCTATGGATCCTCCTTCTCGCGATCATTCCTGGCAGGTAGTAATTACAACTTCCAACCTGACGAAGTCGAAGTGTTCTATGAAACTACCTGAAGAAATCGCGGAGCTTGGTGTCTTAGCTTTACACACCCTGTTTAGTAAAATTAAATCTTTGCTAATATATAAAGGTACATACAAACTGTTAGTAAATTATAGAAGTGCAATGTAATCTGAAAATTTCAGTATCACTGATGGTATGTCAAACAGTAGGCTAGTACAAAATCGAGTAGTCACGTGTAAAATTAAGACAAACAGTTTACTTTGAGGTTATTTCTTTGGATATTGCCGTTAAAGGATGGTTTCATGACTCGGTGTTATAACAAGCTAGGACGTTAGCCGAGCTAATGACTTCTTAATGAATTTTCCTTTAAGACTTTCACGTAACTCAAGAAAACGCGGCGATATGAGTAATGTTACTCATTAGAATTCCTTTCGTATGTTTTGATTAATACATATATTGTTTACCCGATGAGATGAAAGTAGATAATTTCTTTGTGTGTCCAGAGTAAATCCTTCGCGCCGAATAAAAAAAATTGAATTTTCATAAATAATTTCGAAATTTTCTCGATAAATCTGTGGGCATCTTCAGTAAAATATGGGCATCATTCATTATGCTTTCACAAATCACAGTCTGTAGTTGATGAACTGCATGTGTTTCAGTAAAAAAATGAACAAGGTAGTAGTTTATATTTACGCTAAAACTTGTACATGCGCAGAACCGTGAAATTATTCCTTAAAAAGGAGAATCTTGTTACTAAGTTTCAATTGATAAAATTCCACGGACATCGTACCAGGATAGGTTCCACAGGCTACAGGATTCCAGCTGGTTTTGATTTCTTGTGTTATTCAAGTAAAGTGGATTTAGTAAAAGTGGATTAAGAATAGCTGAGAATGTATGATAGTGTAGGGATTTTTTCTTTGTTTGTAGTAATTATGAACCGTCTTTTGAGAGTGCTAACGTAGAAAATAAATACGAGTGTCAGACACACCGTTATAAAAGCTTGTAACAATAAAATAGAGCAGGGTGGAAATATCGCGTTGTTTTCTGTTTGCGTTTGTTCTTATTTAGGAGGAGAGAAATCTTTTTTCATTACTTTTACTGTGAATTCCCAATGTCCAATTGTCGCTGTGAAAATCGCCTTTAGGGAATGATGATAGTTCCAAAAGCTCCCAATCAAGTCTTGAAAGTGTTTTTGTTGAATACATCAGTTCCATGATCATCTGCTGGTGCGATTTATTAAAGAAATTAGAAACTCCACCAGCACGTACGTTTTTCTTTTGTTAGAAATTTAGTTATTTGAAAGAGAAAACAAAAATATATTATTTGAGAGATATCAGAATTTTAAAATAAATGTATCAGGATATCTGCAAATTATTCACAGCCATTGGTCTTCTTGCTTTAGGATAAAATACAAGGTTTAAAATGAACACTGTGTTTGCATATGGAATTTTGCAAAAACAAATGCAACACTGTATTTCGAGTATAAAATTATGCTTAATGCAGAGCTCTCGTTTAGCTGTCTTGTCAGTCGATAGCTTTCAAAATTATGTGAAATATTTTATTTCTTATCAAATCAAGACCTATTTTGCTCAAAATATACAAGGAAAGCAGTACAAATAAAACCGGTACAATTAGTTTGTAATAACAATCTTTACTTTCGAGTTCACGAACGTCTGGAGATAATAATAACAACAATAATAATACAGCATTTGCATTTGAGATGCCACTCGTTTTCGATCCTAGTGCTTCTTTCGCCGAGTTTAAAGGAATTCCAGTTTTTCGCTATTCCATGAAGTACTGTTTATTGTGTAGTAAAAGGTGGCTTTAACTCTTAGGTCTGTGGAGGAATCAAACTGTGTAGCCATTTAAAATAAAGCTATTGAGCAGTACCTCTCATGTTGTACTGTTTATTATGCTGTACAAGGTGGTTCTAACTTTCAAGTCTGTGGATGAAACCCTAGTGTGTAGATGAGCAATACTTTCAAGTGATACTGTTTATTTTGCCGTGTCAAGTTTCTCATCCTTAGCTTGTCAGCTATCGACGTGAGACAATCGTGAACAATGGACAACACAGGTTTAGGTCACTGGGCTTGCTCTGTTTGCTTAGAAGGGTGTTTGACAAGGAATCAACAAACCCTCCAATTTTGGATAAACTTTGGTTATGTGGCTGGCCACATAACCGCTTTAAAAATCATTTCAATTCAATGTCAATTACAAACAAATGAAGGAAGCCCTACGCAGCAAAAGTGAGGGCCAAAATCCGCCAGAGCTTATTTGGGTAAAGTGAAGCAGCCCTACCCAAGCCCCAACAATAGTGGTCTTCAGTCAAATACTAACGCTAGCAAGTAAAATGTGTGTTTTAATACATTTTGACTGGTTCTTGAAAGGTTTCTGTGTAAAGCTGCGTTTATAGGTTGCAGAGCTGTTTATATGTTCGTGACATATTTTCAGTGCTCGAGGGTAAGGTGGAAAGAACAATAGAAGATGTGGAGACGGAAAGAGTTTGTCAGACCGGGTACAGGAAACAGAGAGAGAGAGAGAGAGGAAAATCAGTGATGTTTTAACTGAATTTCATTAAGCGACTGGTTGCAGAATTTCTTCGTCCTTCATGGATTTGACGTCCAAAAACAGTGATGTTTTAACTGAATTTCATTAAGTGACTGGTTGCAGAATTTCTGCGTCCATTATGGTCTTGACATCTTTAATCAGTGATGTTTTAACTGAATTTCATTAAGTGACTGGTTGCAGAATTTCTGCGTCCATTATGGTCTTGACATCTTTAATCAGTGATGTTTTAACTGAATTTTTTTAAGGGACTGGTTGCAAAATTTCTGCGTCCATTATGTTCTTGACATCGTGAATCAGTGATGTTTTCACAGAATTTATTAAAGCGACTTGTTGCAGAATTTCTGCAGCCTTCATCAATCTTTAAAAAAAACAGTGGTTTTTGGCGAAACTTATTCGTGCGCCGGTAAACATCAAGTATTTTCTTCTGAACTGATATCGCTGTCGTTAAGAATCATAAATTTAAAAGCACGCTGTTTTTGGCTCAGAGAAAATATCGAGTTTTATATTGAAAATTCAAACTTTGGAAAAACCCATTTTAGTTTGGAACGCGTTTTTGATGAAAATTGGTACCAAGTAAGTAAAGTTTTCAGTTTCAAGAAACTAGCCTGTGTCACAGCCGCCTCGATTTTTTTCCGGGGAGAGGCGGATGTGACACAGGCTACAAGAAACCTGAAGCATGAGATTGAAAGAGTACCTTTTAGAACCAGATAAAATGAGAACTGCTGAGAAATGCGAAACAAGGTGTAAAGAGCAAGTTTGTCTTTCTTAGGCTCTAAGCTATCATCAAATGTCCGACGTGTCAAAATTGCTGTAATTGAGCCTGTTATTTGCACTCAGGGGGTGTCAGGATACAAGCGTGCGCGTGCGTTAAACGACCTTAAGTCTCTCTGAGCGGCAAGTCTGCCTTTATCACTGCCACCTGGACGTCACCGAGCGAGCAACCTGCGAAGTTGCGAACTCTCCGCAACCGCTTCCCAAAACGTGTAATTTATACAGTAAAACACCACCCTCTCTTTATTTAATTACGGACAACCAATCAACTACCTTCAAGAATTTTATTTACAAGAATAAACCAATCGTCGCGTCTTCAATTTCACCACACAATTAAAACAGCGCAGTAAAATCACTCTAGAAATAAGCTTGCAAACTCAAGCATCTGAACAGTTCACCTTTCCAGTCTTCATTCCATACCCAATTCTGTGTAAAGGCAATATGCTCGCTAAAAACGTTTTGTTCTTTGCCCTTTTTCAAGGAATGGTGAATGTCATTGTTCACTCTGCTGAAGAAGACTCCGAACTTTCTCGTTCAGTATTCTTCACTACGCGGCAAGATAAGCGGTTGAAGGGACATGTTGTCAAAAGGTTTGATTCTCCCAGCCAGATCTCTTGCAGCCATTCTTGCTTGAGAAATTCCTGGTGTGCTTCCACCAATTTCAAGATGCCATCCGAGAAAAACGCCAAAGGAACTTGCGAACTGAACAAGCATGGGGCCATTGACGAAAACACCAAGTTTCATGATCAACAAGGAGTTACTTTCTCGGTGCTCTTAAAGGTAATTAGCAATTAGCCATTAGTTTCAATCGCTCGACAATTTTTTTAGGACCCGGGCTCGATCAGCAATTTGTTGTTTGACTGAACTCAGTTGACTGTTGGCCCCAGACCAAATGACGATAAAAATCTTTGATCACTGTAATATCGGAAAAACACACTAATATTTTCCAAGGTTGGAACTGTCATCAGGAAACGGCTGAAAAAGTTGTTTCTTCCGCAAAATTGGGTCACCGGAATATTGTCCAACACGCTCTAATCGTCGAAATAAACCTTTTTTAAAACACTTATATTAGCAATTTTTGTATGTTGGTGAGAGCAAACTGTGAAGCTCGTGACAGACAGGTACAAAGGAAAAAAAAACTACTAAAGCACCAAATAAACAGAGTTCTTGTAACCAACGTTTTGCTAACTGACTGAAAATTGTTTTAAGAAGTATATTCAACCTTTCTTAACTTTAAACTGTCTTTATCTCCTAATTCAACCACTTAATATGTCTGACCAGGGTTGCCAAAGTCCCACAAGTCTTGGCTGCCTCAACGATGGCTCTTGTGTAGCAGACGACAAGAAACAAACATTTTCATGCTTGTGCAAAGAGCCTTGGATTGGGAAAAACTGTGAAACCAAACTTGGTAAGAAAATGCTTGAAGGCTTAATGTTTGTACCCCGCACACGTCAAATAATTTCCACATCAAGTTAGTGTCTCTAAAATAAGATGCCGTTTACGTTCTAGAGGCGGATCGATAGTGTCGATTCATTTCTTTATGGAACCACTATAGTTCTGCATGTCCGTGACACCATAATTAGGTAGAGTGGTGACGCTATCGATAGTCTCTAACGCGGGATTACCACTCACGGTGGCATTTTTTAACAAGCGTTAATTAGCGAGCAAGAAGTTAAGTGACTAGACGCGTAAAATATAAAAGAGTAAAATGTATGGGCAGCTTGTTTGAGCGCAAAAATTCAGCTTTTGCCAGAGACGCAAAAAAAGAAGTCATAGAGCAGTTTTATCTTATCTCGATCAGCGAAACCTAAGTAATACATTTCACAACGAATATTAACGCCAGAAAAACGAAATTTCGATGTCACCTTAACATCATTATTATTCTACAGACGCAAATTAAGAAGTCATAGAGCAGTTTATTTAATTTCAATAAGCGAAATTAAATTAACGCCAGAAAAAAGAAATTTCGATGTCACCTTGACATCATTATTAATTAAGCAAGAAATAATTGAAAGTAACGATAAGTTAGTTAGAATAATTGATTGGAATGAAAATTTGGCGCGGCCTGTGCTAATTACAATGCATAGTGAAATGTCAAACAAAGACTTTGGCACGACTAGATGTCTGATTAGGTGTTCAGTTCAGGTTTTCTTTTGCGAATAAACATCATCTGGTAGATCAGACAATTTACCTTTCCCTTTCATCTCTTTACGATTGAAAATCTGCTGACAATGTCAGTGATGTCGGCGTTATGCTTCTCTGATAAATGCTTCACAATGGCAGACAACTTGTAGTCTTCGATGTGTTCACGTATGACGGCAGATGTATCCGATATATTCAGTATGAGAAGGAAACCTGAACTGAACACCCAGCCAGACTCTATTTCTCGATGTTGTTAATTAGCACCTGTGTAAGGCCTCGTGTTTATTCAGATCTTAGCCCACGCATGAACCTGTCATGATCACATCTCGCTTGTTCATATATAACTTAATGATCATTTTAGTTCTAACTTCATAATACTGTAAGATGAAGATGACATCGAAATGTTTTCTTTTTTATTATATATTATAATTTAAAAATTAAAATTCAGGCGCCGTTTATGCATAGCTGGTTTGCACTGTCGCGCAATCAAAAATAAAAAAAACGTAGCCATTCAATAATTAAATTACGTCAAGAATCTGAGATATGATAGATGATTGATCTATAAACAACCTTGCCAAGATCTAGGTCTATGCGGTTTTTCATTCGCGCGTTATTCGGAAAAGTGCTACACCCAAATTTATAGAGCTTTGTATGAAGACGCCATGTTGGTGCCCTTCCGAGGGGCACCAACATCGCGGCAGTAAAGTGAGTTTTGCTGTTGAAACGAAAAATTATTACTCTAGAGTTCCAACACATTGAAAGTAATAATTCTTCTAGTGCAAGAACTGTTCAGTTAGTAAAACATTGAGCGATAACTCCTCTTTTGACATACGTGAGAGCCTTTTCGGGCTGCCATTTTACGGTCACGCAACATTCAAACGTCCTCTATAACAAAACGAAGAACCCTGTCGAGCTTAAGGCGGGGGTAAACATGAATAGGTGTGAAATTTGAAGTGATATGAAAAAGGAAATTGTTAGGATTAAGATGGGTTGGAAACACTACCAGACAGTTGACCCCCGCAAAAGAGAGCCCCAGGTTGCTAGGGGACTGTTTGGTATCCGTCTACTAATTCTTCACTTCAAATTTCAATTTTCCAAATCCATCAAATCTTCAACATTTCATATTTTCCTCAATTTAACCTATCCTTTGAGAAAAAAATATCTCTTTCCCAAAATTCCCAAAAATCACCCAAAAATTTACACAAAACCGCCAAACAGCTGGTTAATGAGATAAGCAGAGAGATTTAGTGTCGCTTGAAACGTGACTGAGATATTGGCAGAAAGGCCGTGTTAAGCAACCTCAAGACAGCCTTCACGTTTACCCCCGCCTTAAACGTTGTAAAACGTCACGTTCTTAGAGGCTCTTATATCTGATGAATTTCGAAAATAATTGAAAATTTTTAGTTTTGCAAATTGATGACGTCACATGGAAATTGACGCGCGTAAAATAGACTACGAGAGGTCTCTTTCTTTTCCTGGCGTTTTCCTTGCGTTTCTTAGAGCTATCGAGCCGCGAGATGCGCGGGCGCGGAAAAAAGGAAAAAGAAAGGTTAGAAAGATGTTTTTTTCCTCTCTCCCATTCCCTCCTCGTTTCTTTCCCTAATTTGCATAATATTAACTGGTTCAGGGCTTCTGGTAGGTTGCGGGTAAAAGGGCAAATTTCGCGGGAATTTTCTGGGCAAATTTCACTGAAAAATGAAAGTAGTGTAGCAGCTGTCCAAAGCTGCTTTTGTTTTATCATTGTAGCAGCTGCTATTGTGTTAGGGATAGGGGCATTGTTTCTGTTGTTTGTTCTATTGTACTCTCAAAGGTTAGCAAGCCAATCATGTGAGACCTTAGGAGAGCTGCTACATCACCCAAAAATGATCGGTAAAAACCGGCTGATTTCGCGGGAGTTTTCTATGCAAATTTTGCTGGAAAGCGTTGGCTAAACTAGACGCTCTTAGAGCATTTACTTGGGCTTCGTACCATAATATCAATTCGTACGTTACAAGTAAGCTTATTGAACACAATAAAACAAATAAAATAATCACGAAATCCTTGCGTGTTTTAGAACGATAAAACATTGATTTGAAGTCTTTCGCTTACCGGTTGTTGTTTCATCGCATTCGAAGGTTTCACTTCCGAATATTATTATTACTTTGCTCTCCTCCTTGACAATTCCTTCGAGCTAAGCTTTTGTTTTATCCCTGGCACATTATGGAAATCACATCCGCTATTAGGAATTTGTTATCACAGCCTAAATTCTTGCCTTCCAACGGTTTTCTGGCGCACATTGCCATTTCTTTGAATGAAATTCTTCGTGACTATACCATTGTACTTTTCGAGCCCCGCTTCATACGTAAATTACTAATCACGCAATCGTGGCGCAATCGTGGCGCAATCAATCTTAAAACAATTTATTTTCACGGCCAAGGTCTTCAGGTGCAGTTTTATTTTATAGGGTTTCCTTTACAGAATTCTGTTTCAAGTGTAATTTCCTTTCAAGTGTTTATTCCTCTCAATGTGAGTATTTTTTTATTGTCTTTTACGCTGATACGCATATACGCACAGTTTTTAAAAACATTTTACAGGGCTTATATAATTACTTATCCCCACGGGAACTGCTTCCACCTGCATGAACTGCGCTTCTACTTTTTCTTCTCGTCGGTAACAACATTATTTTCTTTTCAGCGTTAAATGGATACATTTTTAAAAACAGTTTTTCGCTTTCCTTTGCGAACCTTTATTTATCTGAAAAATTGTTAAAAAATTTTCTTAGTCTACAAAGTTCGTTTTTACGGAGGGTCACAAGCTCTTCTTCAGTATCTTTTCCTTTTCTCTTCCGCCGGACTCGACACGGGGGTGTCGGGCAAAGGTCTGGTACCGGACTAGAAACACCCCTGCTCGGTTGGGCTTTGCCCCTGAGGATTCTCAACCATACGAGCCTTGGTGTCGATGTTCCTGTCTTTTTCCACCCGGGTGATGTTACATCTTTTTCCTATTTCTTCTCTTGATTTTCTATACCATGTCTTTGGTCACCTAATGCATAATCCAGTTACAAATCTATTAGTCATTCAGGCGCTGCTTTTTGATTTGGGTAGCACAGAGTCTCAAATATTTAGACTGTGCAAGGCTTTGTCTGCCCCTGCCTTTTTGCAAGGTGGCTGTTGACCCAACAGTCTAGTACCCGTTTTAGGTTCCCCCGCTCAAGGTTCAAGTTACCCCCTTTTATTTTTTTTCCGAATTTTGTATAATTTTCCTCTATATTTTCATTACAAGATTTTTGTATTTTTCAGCTTCGAGTTTTTTTGATTTTTTTCAGTCTCTAATTCATTTAGACATAACTAACAACAAACAACTACAACAAATAATCTCTAGCATTTAATTTGAATACAGGAAACATTTGACTTAAAACGAAATGAGAGTTTTTCTTTACAAAAGAAACAATTCCACAACTCAATTATTATGAAAACTTTTCTAGATCAACAGGTTTTGACCATCAACTGAGGATCTGAATTTTTAAGATGAATTTTATGTGATATCATGATTCAATTTCTATGCACTGTATACAGGTTTGTTTTTATTACATCCTTTTCAAGTCAGTTTTATACTGTTACTTTTCTTTCGGTAAACATTTTTTTCCTCCCATGTAACTTGTATAACCAAAAATTTGCTTGACCCAGTTCCCTAAGGTTATGAATCAATTTTCCGCAACTGACATTTTAAACACATCTATACGCGATCTACCAAGGACAAGATTAATCCTTACTTACTCTGCTGAATGGAGATGCTCTTTACCCATTATCCACCTGACCGCAAGCCATCCAACGATTAGTTTGGAAGAAACCCATTGGAGATACTGACACATTTAAGCTGATATTGTTTTTCCTGGGTAATGGCTGTCCCTAGCACCTGATAACAAAGTGGATTCTTACATCACAACACTGGACCACATTGCGAAAAGAAAAAAATAGAGCAACACTGGACCAAAAAGGAATCAATAGAGCAAGACAAATAAACTTTATTAATAGCAACTTGGACTCTGAAGCTAATATTTTGGTTCTATTATGATATTCATCATGCCACTTAGCTATGTTTTAATGAAAAATTCAGAAATACCAATGATCTGTAAATTTTGAATCATATGAATCCTATGTTTTTTCAAAACGAAAAAAGTTAATATTTTTTTCTTTGTGTAGAAAATACTTATTTTAAATATCTAATTACCATAACAATAACAAGAGGGTATTCAGTTTTTTCAAAAGATTAATTGTATGCAATGGTTTTATTGCATTAACGTTTTTAACTTCTATTTTTGAGTCTCTTAGTGTAATGACTGACACGTTTCAGTGAGTCATTTATGACGTGTACCGCTGGTAACATGTTTCGCAGTCACGATAAGAGAGCACATGGTCCTTTTTTTGAAGTTTTAGCTTTCGCTATGATTGTTATGATCGTTGTATTAGCGGCACAAGGCACGAAAAACTTGTAAGTATCGATAGGTCTATATTTAGCTTTCCTTTCGTTTGTCGTTCGGTTGCTTTATTCAGCGGATTTATACACTTAATTTCAGTGAATCGTTGTTCATGTGATAAAAGAAATTTGCAGTTCAGCGCATCTCAAGTTTTCCTAGTTGCCGCCTTCAGTAGCGAACAATGGGTTCCTACACTTAGTATAATTTTTATACCTTAGATTAATGCCCTCTGGGCAAAATTTGAGTTTCAAACATGCACATCAAATTTGTAAGTCAATCAGGACAGCTTCTATTTTTTTTCCTCCTCCTAACTTTAATTACTAACTTTAATTACTAATCTTAACCTCCCCCTTTTTCTTCTAACCACTCCCTGCTAATCTCTCCTTTATATTATTATTATTATTCTCATTATTGTTGCACTGCCTTGTGGTTGACGTGGCTGCATTGCAGTTTGTAGGTCCCTCAACGCTAGCGTATTCTTTAGCATCTAACAGTTTTTTACTTAATTTTATTTTTATTATTTTCAATTTTCTGCTTACAACAATTCCCGCGCATACATCCACCCCCTGATATAATACCCACTGTTTCAGTGGAGACTTAGTGAACCCTTTTATTAGGGATCCCATACTTTTTCACCTGTAATGCCACAAAGGTTGCTAGATATATCTACTGCTATAAATGTTTTTTTTTTTGTACAAACACTTTATGACTGGTCAAGATGAGAGTGTTATTAATTCTTACGAAAACCAACTTTCAACATAACCCATTAAAACATATTCTAGGTACAAAATGGATCCAAAGAACGTTCTTATATGTTATTCTTGCAGCGGGTCTTAAATCTTCCAGCATTGTGGGAAACAGCCAGAATTTTTTGGCATGGCTGGATAAATGGTTAAAGCCTGTGACTCGTCAATCTTCTTACTGGAATCGCTGTTACCAGGCAACTGTAAATGGCTGGTCTTCCTATACCTTCCATTCAAACTGTGACGGCAAAGGTCCGACTGTCACAATCATCCGTGTTGGAAAATATATTTTTGGAGGATACACGAGTCTCTCCTGGACCAGTAAGTGACATGATCAATTTCATCTTATCACAGGCCACCCAAGCTCAAGCTGTGAGTCAGCGATTATCATTTTGCACAATAGCGGTCACAAGAGTTTAAAAAGGAATTTAAAAAAAAATGAATATTTACAATATGGTTTAGGAATTTAAGGGCTAGAGAATTCTTAACAAAACGCCTTACCTTACTTCCACGATGTATAACTTGTTCTGTTTACCTATATCTTCACTGATTCGGGAGATATCGAGATGTAAGACCTTAATAGGAAGCGGTAACTTACCACAATCGCTTCAATCATGAAAGTAAGGGAATAGAAAAAAAGGAAATACCAAAGAAAGGAAAGTAAGTCAGCGACGCTAACATGAATTTTCTGGTCAACTGATCGCGATAAACAGGCTGATAACGGTATGGTGTTCCTGGCTAACTGACAGCTTGACAGCTCGATTCTTAAGTAATTTATAAAATAGGGCATGGAAATCATATTCAGTCTGAAATCGGGGCAGCGGTTCCCAGTCTCTCACGGGGCTTGCTCATACCAGAATTGAAATTATTGAAAACTTAAACCACAATTAACATACAGGAACAAGAGAACTTAAGATTAACACTACAAGAAATAATGCTGACCTACGAATAATAGTACAATTTTGTGATCCAATCAAATTATCGTTGGAATACGACATTAAGAAACTGTCCAAAGTGTCAGTAAACATCATAAATATTGGACTTCTTTTTCCATTGTGTATTTCAAATTAGATTCCAGTTGTTCATGGCACTACGATTCAGCAGCCTTTCTCTTCTCATTGGTTAACAAGCCTGGTTGGCAGCCACTAAAGCTAGATCAAACAGGACAGTATAGTTATCGGAGAGAATCCATCTACAGCTGCTCTTCCTATGGACCAATATTTGGAGGAGGAGACGACATTTACATTGCCGACAACGCTGCTTCAAACACCGACTCATACTCAGACCTTGGCTTCACCTACGCCCCGCCAGCTGGCAACAGCTATAGATCCTCCTTCACACGATCATTCCTGGCCGGTAGTAACAACTTCCGACCTGACGAAGTCGAAGTGTTCTATGAAACTACCTGAAGAAATCGCGGAGCTTGGAGTCTTAGCTTTACACACCCTGTTCAGTAAAATTAAATATTTGCCAATATATAAGGGCATATACAAACTGTTAGTAAATTATAGAAGTGCAATGTAATGGAAATTTCAATATCACTGATGGTATATCAAACCTGAGTAGGCTAGTACAAAATCGAGTAGTCACGTGTACGATTAAGACAAACAGTTTACTTTGAGGTTATTTCTTTGGAAATTGCCGTTAAAGGATGGTTTCATGACTTGGTGTTATAACAAGCTAGGACGGTAGCCATGCTAATGACTTCTTAATGAATTTTCCTTTAAGACTCTTTCACGTAACTCAAGAAAACGCGGCGATAGGAGTAATGTTTCTCATTAGAATTCCTTTCGTATGTTTTGATTAATACATATATTGTTTATCCGATCGGATAAAAGTAGATAACTTCTCTGTGTGTCCAGAGTACATCCTTTGCGCCGAATAAAAAAATTCAATTTTCATAAATAATTTCGAAATTTTCTCGATAAATCTGTGGGCATCGGTCATTGTGCTTTCACAAATCACAGTCTATAGTTGATGAACTGCGTGTGTTTCAGTAAAAAAAATGAACAAGGTAGTAGTTTATACTTACGCTATAACTCGCGCCGAATAAAAAAATTCAATTTTCATAAATAATTTCGAAATTTTCTCGATAAATCTGTGGAAATCTTCAGTAAAATTTGGGCATCAGTCATTATGCTTTCATAAATCACAGTCTGTAGTTGATGAACTGCATGTGGGTCAGTATGAACAAGGTAGTAGTTTATACTTACGCTATCACTTGTACATGCGCAGAACCGTGAAATTATCCCTTAAAAAGGAGAATCTTGTTACTGAGTTTCATCGTACCAGGATAGGTTCCACAGGCTACAGGATTCCAGCTGGTTTTGATTTCTTATGTCATTCAAGTAAAGTGGATTTAGTAAAAGTGTATTCATGAGAATGTATGATAGTGTAGGGATTTTTTCTTTGTTTGTAGTAATTATGAACCGTCTTTTGAGAGTGCTAACGTAGAAAATAAATACGAGTGTCAGACACACCGTTATAAAAGCTTGTAACAATAAAATAAAGCAGGGTGGAAATATCGCGTTGTTTTCTGTTTGCGTTTGTTCTTATTTAGGAGGAGAGAAATGTTTTTTCATTACTGTTACTGTGAATTCCCAATGTCCAATTGCCGCTGTGAAACTCGCCTTTAGGGAATGATGATAGTTCCAAAAGCTCCCAATCAAGTCTTGAACGTGTTTTTCTTGAATACATCAGTTCCATGATTATCTGCTGGTGCGATTTATTAAAGAAATTAGAAACTCCACCAGCACGCACATTTTTCTTTTGTTAGAAATTTAGTTATGTGAAAGAGAAACAAAAATATATTATTTGAGAGATATTTTAATTTTACTTGAAAAACATTTTACAATATTGATGATAACTTTCTACTGAAACAAGTTGCTTAGCTTGGCTTAACCTGTGCGCATGCGTCATACATTGCGTGCGTAATCACGATAAAAATAAACGTAGGAGGAGATCTGCAAATTATTGACAGCCATTGGTCTTCTTGCTTTAGGATAAAATGCAATGTTTACGATGAACACTGTGTTTGAACATGGAATTTTGCAAAAACAAATGCAACACTGTATTTCGAGTACAAAATTATGCTTAATGCAGAGCTCTCGTTTAGCTGTCTTGTCAGTCGTTATTTTTCAAAATTATGTGAAATATTTTATTTCTTATCAAATCGAGATCTATTTGCTCTAAATATACAAGGAATGAAGTACAAACAAAACGTACACTTAGTTTGTAATAATAATCTTTACTTTCGAGTTTACGAACGTCTGGAGATAATAATAACAACAATAATAATAATACAGCATTTGCATTTGAGATGCCACTCGTTTTCGATCCTAGTGCTTCTTTCGCCGAGTTTGAAGGAATTCCAGTTTTGCGTTATTCCATGAAGTACTGTTTATTGTGTAGTAAAAGGTGGCTTCAATTTTTAGGTCTGTGGGTGAATCAAACTTTGTGACCATTTAAAATAAAGCTATTGAGCAGTACTTTCATGTAGTACTGTTTATTATGCTTTACAAGGTGGTTCTAACTTTCAAGTCTGTGGATGAAACCGTAGTGTGTAGATGAGCAATACTTTCAAGTGGTACTGTTTATTTTGCCGTGTCAAGTTTCTCATCCTTAGTTTGTCAGCTATCGACTTGAGACAATCGTGAACAATGGACAACACAGGTTTAGGTCACTGGGCTTGCTCTGTTTTCTAAGAAGGGTGTTTGACAAGGAATCAACAAATTCTCCAATTTTGGATAAACTTTGGTTAAAAATCAATCCAATTCAATGTCAATTACAAACAAATGAAGGAAGCCCTACGCAGCAAAAGTGAGGGCCAAAATCCACCAGAGCTTACTTGGGTAAAGTGAAGCAGCCCTACCCAAGCCCCAACAATAGTGGACTTAAGTCAAATACTAACGCTAGCACGGTAAAATGTGTGTTTTATTACATTTTGACTGGTTCTTGAAAGGTTTCTGTGTAAAGCTGCGTTTATAGGTTGCAGAGCTGTTTATATGTTCGTGACATATTTTCAGTGCTCGAGGGTAAGGTGGGAAGAACAATAGAAGATGTGGAGACGAAAAGAGTTTGCACGGGTACAGGAAACAGACAAACAATCAAAGAGAGAGGCACAAATAAAAACTTTAACTGCAGGCAATCTAGTTTCAGCTCTGCTAGAAATTGCTTGGATTCAACTTGATAAAAATGTAATAGAACTTTCGGTAAGTGGTGACTTTCAATGGGGTCACTAAACAATTGAGCTGTGAGAAGAGCTGTCAGCTTATGCAAGGTTAAAGACTCAGTGTTTGTACACATCTGAGACAATCACGAAGTGTTCACTTATAGATTGGAATCGATGGAGATTCGACTGTGTTGTTGTTATCTTAGCTCATTGTGATGGTGATGCACTATGTACTCACGTGGGCTGCTAAACATAATCAAAATTTTTTTTTTGCGAATGGAGACATATTGGGGAAGTGTTGGGGGGGGGGATAACACAACGTTTTTCTATTTCCTTGTTTCTCGGCAGTTTAATAGTTTGTCAGTTCATGAATAAATAAATTCATGCTGTTATAAGTGAGGCTCTTTCTCTTTCTTTGTAGAGGCACTTTAAAAATTTTGTAACAGAAAGGAAGCGTGCCATGAGCGCTCGCCTCTTACCTCAGCTTGCCTTCATGTTGTTTTTATAGTAACGCATTTTAATACAATTCACTGATATTTTTTCCAGCTGGCGTGAAACAACATCCAGCAATTAGTCAAAAAGAGTCAAAACTAACAACAGAAATTCATGAAAGCGGTATCTAATAGTATGTAATTGTGTAGTAACTACTTCAGGGGTTAGGTAAACTCATTCTGAGATTGCTGACACTCTTGAAACATCATGAAACATTCCAAAATTGATCCGAAAGCCACTAAGTATTATTGCGGCTGAAAGAATAACAAACGAATAAAGGGGGCAAGTTTCTAAAGAAACTGTGGTGCTGCGTCGGTGGGAGTATTAATTTGGTTTTATCAACTGGGTTGATAATGTGAATTGTCCACCGTAAAGAGATTCGAAAGCTGACGTTTCGAGCGTTAGCCCTTCGTCGGAGCGAATCCAAAGAATAACAGACACGTTGTTACAGGACAGTATTTGAGCTAAGAATGGCCATTTATGGACAGGTTTCTGTGAAAGTATAAAAATAGTCGCAGTTGTAGACAACAGTCCCTGTGAAGTGGTAGAGATACATTTTGGAAGACATTACTGATTTTATAAGCCGGAAATAGAACGTACATTTCCTACGCACACTGAAAGAAAACTAAGAAAGCACATTACGCCGTCATCGACTGTATAGTTGAAGGAGTTGCTGAGCTTACGAACACATGCAATCAGTTTTTATTTTAATTCAAACCCCGATGACAAAGTGCCAAGGGACTTACTAGGAAGTCTCTCGTGTTCAGCGATACGGACAAAGCTTAGAACTGGACCAGAAGGCTTTTGGTTATTATATCTCAGCTGAATTTTGAACTGTTAATGAATAGGTAAATTTTTCGATTTTTGGCTACGGCAGTACTACTAGAGAAATCCTGCTGGAAGAATATAGAGCACCTTTAAGAACGTTTGTAATCCGATCTGTCGCTTTAATTTTCTTTTCTGAATTTTGGTTGGCTTCTATTCACCTTCATCAGAGTTGCAAGATTAAAGTTGGGTGGCTTTTTTAATTTGCACATTGAAATGAGAAAACTTTGCCAAATCTAATGTCGGAGCGCGCGGGGTAGGGGATTTGCTCCCGGCCCCTCGTTAGCTGGTAATTAGTCGCGTTACAACTGGCGTTACATTGTGACGATGGCTGGTGCAGCTTCGTAGAAAATGGATCCCAGAGTTCTTTATATGCGCTGTACAAGCGCTGATACTAAAATACAAGCATCAAGCATGAAACAGTAGCAAAGGAGATTCATCGCAATACTTAGTTCCATTCAAGTGTGTCGTATCCATTCAGGTTCATTTGACGAATTCAACCGGCAAGTGTTCGTTGTTCTTGTTAAATTCGGGCACATGGCCCTCAAGTTCCCAGTAGTCAAGGCTAGTAGCAGTACAGCATTCAGTTGCCATTAGACGGTAAATGGAAACTCAAGACTTTCGTCTTCCCCTAGCGTTACTTCTGCAGCAGAATGTATTGAAGGAACTTATCAGGACAACGACCACCATTATTTACTTTTGAAGTCTCGCAAGACTTGAGAATTGATTAACTTTAATTTAAGGCACCCCTCACCTCAAAACTGGATCTACAGTGTATAGAAGTATTAAAAAAGCTATTTTCCACTACTTAGAAGGTGAACAAACGGACCTGAACGGCAGAAGAAGTATTTTCACCGAATGCAAGGGGTATGCAAATGAGCTTTGACACGAGTGAAGTTATGTAAATACACTGACTGTGGCAGATTTTAATCTGTTCTCGCGTGCAATCCAAGGAGATACCCACCGGTTTGAACTTATAGAACGGCTTATTAAGGTAAGATTTTTACGTTGATGTGTTTTTTAGCCTTCATTGAGACACAACTTTGGAGATTTTAGTAGCTAAAGTAAGGCCTCAGAGTAGGGTGTCTTCCAGCCTCCCTGGTAGGGTTAGAATTTTCCGATAAGTTTCCATATTTCGTCAGTGAAAGTAATGAATGTAACTTAGAATTCGTATGAAAACGAAATTCTGTGAGCTGGATTTTAGGGATCGCAACACCCTTCACAAAATCGGTGAATTTTACCTTTCTGATTACGGTCGGCAACCTCAGGTCGTCCAAAATTCAATGTTGGCTCGTAGCAAAGCAAAAATAAGGAATTGGAAAATAGTTAATTGCTTTTTTATATATGTGTCTTAAACCCTTTTAGCTGACAAGAAATGAAAGAAAGCTATTTTTGGTTCCGAAGTCGAGTGGAGCACTTTAGCGGGACTGCCACTTAAGAATTCACAATTTGTGTTCTCGAATTCTCTCAAGGCAGCAATAAGACTCTTCTGGTGAACTGGATCGCGTTGAGCGCAACGCCTTATGGATCTCAGATGGGTACTTCATCCTTAAACTCCTGGACAACTGGAACAGAATGCAAGAGGATCGATTTCCAGCAGGTTAGAATTTGTTTTCTTAAGTGGCATTAAAAACAAAGAGATCTATTAAGAGTTTATGAAAAAAGAGAGACGAGATTGTTTATGTGGAGTTACAAAAAACACAAATATTATAATTGTCAGTTAATCATAAAAATGATTGCAGTATATAAATTAAACTAATCTGCATGACAAAAGACGAAGAAGTGATGTGTAAAGTTCAAATTTCAGTCCCCCAACTCACGATGGGGGACTGAAAAACACTTAAAATTACTTAGCTGGGAAGGTGACAGAAAATGAGGTTCTAAGGCCCAGTCCACACTTGGCCGGAGAAAAATCCCTCAAAAATCCCTCGTCATTTTCGATTTGTGTCCGAAAAAATCTCGGGCAGAGAAAACACATGATCATTGTGAATACCATCGAATTAAAAAAGTTCCGTTTTCAAGAAATGTTTTTCGCCCACGTTGCACATGAAAACGAAAAGCCGGCGTTTTCAAATTCCTAGGCTAGGTTTGTGTTGATGAATTTGATAAATTTTAAATTTGGTACAGTTGAACCAAAGCTTATTCTCCGTTTAATTTTCCATCATGAATAGAAAATCATAAAATATGCAACGATTGCCTTATTTACGCAATAACATAGTCGAATGAAATTCAATATTGGTCATCGTTTCGTCAGTTACTGAATCAATCATTTAATTTTCCATGTTCTTCAATATATGGCTTTTTCTCAGTTCTAACTGCGAATACGAAACTATTGGATCTGAAATCTTAACTCCAGAAGTATAGCCATTTTAAAACAAGCTTCATATCAAAAATGTAGCAAATGAAAACTCTTAAGCTTACGCCACAACTCGGTATTATGAAGACCCAGCTGTGAGCTTAGTTTTACACAGCAAACTAATAAATTGAGCATTTTTTTTTTGCCGGGGAAATTTGGGTGCAATAAACTTTTGTACACAAAACTCAAAAAATATTTAAATTGCTTTTCGTTTTAAACAGCTGCTTTCAGTTAGTTTGAAATGATGCCGAATTTTTTTGAGAACACTAATGTTTAACCACTTTCATTAGTTTATAAATTTGCAGTTTATGGTTTAGCTCCAGTAAAATAAATAAAAAAAACGCTTAACCGGCTTTAGTAAGTGATGTAAGTGTGGTGTCAAAAGCGACGTGATTTGCATGTAAAACTAAAAACAAGGCCGGAAATTAAAAAGTGTTTTCTTTTTAGGCAATTTTGGAAATCAAGAATGATTTTTGCTGTCATTGTACTTCAATATTCAACACTCGACTTTCTCGACATTATGTAGTGAGTGAACGTCCCACAAAGCCCCCGAGAAAAAACATTTTTTTGCTTTTTTCATTTATATTTTACTTCATAGAAAAAAAATTTTGTCAATGCCCTCGAGAAAGCGCGATTTTGTCAAAGCCTTCGTGTTTTATTTCATAGGAAAAACTCAGCACGACCGTAACTGGCTTTAAATTCTTACTGTGGCAATATCAGAAGAAACGCTTCTTTATTTAATTAGAAGGGTTTTTTAGTGCATATAGCCTCTCACGGGAAATTGAAATAAAGAAATAAAGAAATTCAAAATTTTTACCCGGTAAAATTGCCTCGGTTCGCCTGTTTACTAATTACGGCCTTGCTTTCTATCGTTTATGAATTGATTTGAACAAAAAAGGTGGATGAAAATTCGACTAATGAACGATTTCTTTCACGTTAAGTTGTCGACTTTATTCAAATTTAAAACCTCTTACTCGCAAGAGCTCTCGATAAGTTCCGCATCTAAATTAGACGCCAAATTATATTTTGGACTCTGTAATAATACAAAAAAGCCGAACACCACATAACAATACTCAGTTGCCTCCATAACATAATCTTTACTCTTAAAACAATTTCAATAGTCTTAATGTTTGATTCCAATTAATTTAAGGACATTTTTAAAAGCGCTACATCGAAAATCCTTAATTACAAAACATTTGACCATATACGTACAGAACTAACGTTTTAAGATAAAAACTCTTTATTAAAAGCAGACCGCCTTTTTTATAACACGATTGAAGCTTTGTTAAATAAACGAATTCCGAAAACAGGTTTCATGTGTCTCCGGTTTAAATGGCAATTTTCAGCAAACAAACATTTTTCGCTTCTAAAACGACTGATTTTATCTGAAAAGTAATATATAGATTTAGGCCAGCCTAAAAGCGTAGCTCCTGGGCCGGGTTGTTCAGAGCCCGATCAAACTAGCCGAGGATAAAGTAGAATTTTGATTTGAGTTTTGTAACTTTGCGGTGAGGTTTTCTGTATATTGTTTTTGTGTTTTGAATTTTAATGAAAGCAAAATACGCAAAACAAAAGCAGTGAAAAAACTTTGTACAAAAGAAAAGGTTATAATTCGGTTAAATTTTAATCCTGGGTTAGCGTTAACCGGCTTCCTACCAACCCTACGCTGTTTACAGCAAGTTAATCCTGACATGAGCCCGCGATCTAATCGAAAAAAGCAGCACTTGGGCAGCGGTCAACTTTAAAAAACACGTGACCTCGATGAGCCCTGAACTTGAGCCCGCGATATGGTCACGTGATACTGGTCAGCGGATTCCTTGTTTTGACAGGTGTCAATTGACTGCAACATGGATGTCCAAAGGACGCTTTAAACCAAGGGTACATGTGCTCTGTCAACCTACAAGGAAAGCCCGCGAAAACTGAAGCCTCGTTTTGGTTTACGTGTCAATTGTGGCCGCCATGTTGCGCGACTCCACCACCGTCGTCGTCGTCGTCGTGCGTACGCGCCCACGAGCAATACCGCTAGCCATGATACACATGAGAAAATCAGTTCATGGGTTCCCTTCAGTTTCCTAATATGGGTATGGGGCTCCGCTTGGCGGCCTTCGGCCGCCGGAGCTCCGCTATAATATTGAGATAACGTAAATAGAGAATTTTCTCTTTCATTAACCTTACCCTGATAATGCCTTCCTTACATCAATTTTTCATCCTAGCAAAGGACTATGGTTTAATATTTACAGAGTAAGTGCTTTGCACAACAGTTTTAGCCCAAGACAAAGAAATGTCATGAAGGCTTATTCACAAAACAAACTTTGAAACACAGATCTTGTCGAATACGTATGATATTTCTAAAGCGCTGTGGAAAACACAGGTTCCGGATATTCTCGATAAACAGAGGATAAAATTCTCGTGGACTGAACTGCATTGTGCTTGGCAAAAATCTTTCTAAACCCTTCCCAATAATTTGAACTGCGAAAAGCGTAAAGTATAGGGTTTAAACAAGAACTTGAAGTGACTAGAAACTCAAACAAACGCAGTAGCACTGAAAGGATTTTTTCGTCGGCGACAAGCTTTGAGTGATCTTGTAACGCGATATACGCGATAAAGACTCCGTACGGCAAATAACACAGGTAAAACGCTACCGTAACGCTAATTAAAAGTTTAGCGAGTCGTTTTTTGGTTTGATGATCGCTACTTCCAGATGGCGCCCTGGAACAAACGGTATTCTTGAAAAACAAGCCGCGAATTATTTGGAGATAACAATAAGCCAGGATCATAAATGGTAAACAGCCCAGCAAAATGACCGTACAAATCACATGTTCCTTCAGCGAAAACGCGATTTGTAAGCTGAACGGGCAAACGCATCGGCCATATCTTTCACTGTACTTGTTTTGTGAAAAATCTGGTAAGCTTATCAAAATAGCTGCTATCCACACAATGCCTATAACATATTTAACTCGCTCGAGCGTCAGTCGTAACTCGCTTTCCATTGGTTTCATGAGTGCATGGTATCTCTCCGTGGCGAGAATCGTCAGCGTTAGTACAGAACTGGCGATAGCCACACTGACAATCGCATTGCCAGTGAAAATCTTACAGATGTAGTCGCCTAGAGTTCCAGTAGGGTGGATTGGATAAAACGCGAAGCTGTAAGTTCTTGGGCACCATAGCAAAGTAATCACATCGCTCACGGCCAAGTTGACGAGAAGACAGTTTGTCGTCGTATGCATGGATCTGGTTCTGTACACCACAATTACAACCAAACAATTTCCTATCAAACCAATGAATACGACGAAACCGTAAAGAACAGCAAATACAACGTCCACAGTTTCTACGGAATATTTCGTGAAATCAGGAACAGAGGAACTTTCATTGATAGACATTTTGCCGGCGCCTTTAGCTGTGATATTTTCAGTGCTGTTTGCAACACGCCAGTTCGTTAGTGAAAGCAATCTTGCTCTATTTCACGGCAGCGAAAATAGGTAACTGAAGGAGTAGTTCATTGTAGTTTCGCGGCAGCTGTGTTTGACCAAACAGAGCCTTGCTGTCGCAAGCGTGGCACACAATACTTGTACAATTAAGGAATACTTGAAGTGTTAGTTTGGCACTTTCACCTAAAAAAGCAATTCTCCCAACTGCTGTCCATACAATTCTCTTAAAAAAGTTAAGAGAATTTTGTAATACATTAAGACGATATGTAATCGCTGATGATACTGTTCATTCTCATTACGTGTCTGTAGAGGTTTACCTGATTTTTTTATGGAGAAACTAGTTTTTGATCATCTTGTTAAGGAGAATTAGATTGTTTATCAATGTTGGAATTCAAACCAAGTCAAGATGGTGGGTTTTCAATTTGTCTCCTCCCCCTATCTAATTACCATTAAAAAACAAAAATCATTAAGCCTCACATTTATACAACACTTGCTCAAGTCTGTTCTGAAGTCGCCAGAGCACATAGATTTATAACGGGGATTGTCAATGTTCTACATTCTCTACATCAAACTCGAGCAATACACTTTAGGAGATTTCAGTGGAGAGATGTACCGCTCAGTTCAAACAGTGCCCCTGCTTCACAAAAAGTGAGTAATCAGCCGCAAAACCGATGTGTTTTTTTCTCAGCGCGGGATAAAACACAAGCTACGAAATATTCAAACCAACATCCAAACAGAACACCAAACCTGCTTTGGCCAAACAAAGCTGGTCTCACCAAACTCTCTCTTTCAAGGCTAATATTAATTTCAATCGCAACATAATACAAACACGATAAAAATTAAACAACAAAACTTGCATCTGTGCGCTCGCACCTAGAGATTCTAATTGCTCTATTGTAAATATATTTTATTTCGAGGCGCGAAGACAATGTCACCTAATAAGCTCATTTTCATATCTTTATAAGGAACTCTTTATCGATGAACCGGATAAAAATTCGCCTCGGCGGTAAAAAAACAGAGATCAGATTAAATTGGCCTCGCTAGTGTCTTTTTATTTAAGAATGAAAAAAAAAATCAATAAGCAGAAGCGTACGTGACTTTCAAAAGGAAATAATCGCACTGATCGATTTTTTTTTATGGAGGGGCATTCTGGACAAAAATGCAATCTTATCGCCACTTGCATTCCATTGGATCGTATTTGTGTTCCACTGGATCGTACTTCTATTCCATTGGATCATACTTCCATTCCATTGGATTGTACTTCTATTCCATTGGATCGTACTTTCATTCCATTGGATCGTACCTTTCTTCCATTGGACAAAACTGCAATCTAATCGCCACTTGCATTCCATCGGATCGTATTCGCGTTCCACTGGATCGTACTTCCATTCCATTGGATCGTACCTTTCTTCCATTGGACAAAAATGCAATCTAATCTCCACTTGCATTCCATCGGATCGTATTCGCGTTCCACTGGATCGTACTTCCATTCCATTGGATCGTACCTTTCTTCCATTGGACAAAAATGCAATCTAATCGCCACTTGCATTCCATCGGATCGTATTCGCGTTCCACTGGATCGTACTTCCATTCCATTGGATCGTACCTTTCTTCCATTGGACAAAAATGCAATCTTATCGCCACTTGCATTCCATCGGATCGTATTCGCGTTCCACTGGATCGTACTTCCATTCCATTGGATCGTACCTTTCTTTCATTGGACAAAAATGCAATCTTATCGCCACTTGCATTCCATCGGATCGTATTCGCGTTCCACTGGATCGTACTTCCATTCCATTGGATCGTACCTTTCTTTCATTGGACAAAAATGCAATCTAATCGCCACTTGCATTCCATCGGATCGTTTTCGCGTTCCACTGGATCGTACTTCCATTCCATTGGATCGTACCTTTCTTCCATTGGACAAAAATGCAATCTAATCGCCACTTGCATTCCATCGGATCGTATTCGCGTTCCACTGGATCGTACTTCCATTCCATTGGATTGTACTTCTATAGATCGTTTTCACTGTCACGCAATAAAAAAATAAATTGAAAACCATTCAGTGGATAAAGTCAAGAAATTGTGATCTTATTGGAAATACATAAAGAAGACACTTCCCCGAGTTTTAGGTCTGTGCGTTAACCCAAACCGCAGATATTCGTCGAAATTTTTCGCAGAAATTTACAGAGCTTAGTATGGAAACGCCATGTTGGTGCACATCAGATGTGCACCAACATGGCGGCCGGAAAATAGTGCAAACATCTGGAACTTACTTTGGCTATCTAGGCGACTGATTATTTGTACTTAACAAACAAGCATTTACATAAGCACTTTTCCTAATGCTCTAACTTCTTAAAAAGCTACAAATCATAAGATAGGTATATATTTTTCAGCAAATGCGATCGCAGCTTTGTGTCACGCACCGACATAACTCTGAAATTCAAAATGCTCTGATTTCCAAACGAAGCGCGCCATTGAGCTGTAAAATTGTAAACAGATATAAATATACGGTCTCTTATGCCCTATGAGGATAAAAACTTTGGTAGCTCTTTAGGTTCGGATATTAGAAAGCGATGACGCCACCTGAAAACGATCTATTCCATTGGACAAAAATGCAATCTAATCGCCACTTGCATTCCATCGGATCGTATTCGCGTTCCACTGGATCGTACTTCCATTCCATTGGATCGTACCTTTCTTCCATTGGACAAAAATGCAATCTAATCTCCACTTGCATTCCATCGGATCGTATTCGCGTTCCACTGGATCGTACTTCCATTCCATTGGATCGTACCTTTCTTCCATTGGACAAAAATGCAATCTTATCGCCACTTGCATTCCATCGGATCGTATTCGCGTTCCACTGGATCGTACTTCCATTCCATTGGATCGTACCTTTCTTTCATTGGACAAAAATGCAATCTAATCGCCACTTGCATTCCATCGGATCGTATTCGCGTTCCACTGGATCGTACTTCCATTCCATTGGATCGTACCTTTCTTCCATTGGACAAAAATGCAATCTTATCGCCACTTGCATTCCATCGGATCGTATTCGCGTTCCACTGGATCGTACTTCCATTCCATTGGATCGTACCTTTCTTTCATTGGACAAAAATGCAATCTAATCGCCACTTGCATTCCATCGGATCGTATTCGCGTTCCACTGGATCGTACTTCCATTCCATTGGATCGTACCTTTCTTTCATTGGACAAAAATGCAATCTTATCGCCACTTGCATTCCATCGGATCGTATTCGCGTTCCACTGGATCGTACTTCCATTCCATTGGATCATACCTTTCTTCCATTGGACAAAAATGCAATCTTATCGCCACTTGCATTCCATCGGATCGTATTCGCGTTCCACTGGATCGTACTTCCATTCCATTGGATCGTACCTTTCTTCCATTGGACAAAAATGCAATCTAATCTCCACTTGCAGTCCATCGGATCGTATTCGCGTTCCACTGGATCGTACTTCCATTCCATTGGAACGTACCTTTCTTCCATTGGACAAAAATGCAATCTTATCGCCACTTGCATTCCATCGGATCGTATTCGCGTTCCACTGGATCGTACTTCCATTCCATTGGATCGTACCTTTCTTCCATTGGACAAAAATGCAATCTAATCTCCACTTGCATTCCATCGGATCGTATTCGCGTTCCACTGGATCGTACTTCCATTCCATTGGATCGTACCTTTCTTTCATTGGACAAAAATGCAATCTTATCGCCACTTGCATTCCATCGGATCGTATTCGCGTTCCACTGGATCGTACTTCCATTCCATTGGATCATACCTTTCTTTCATTGGACAAGAATGCAATCTAATCGCCACTTGCATTCCATCGGATCGTATTCGCGTTCCACTGGATCGTACTTCCATTCCATTGGATCGTACCTTTCTTCCATTGGACAAAAATGCAATCTAATCGCCACTTGCATTCCATCGGATCGTATTCGCGTTCCACTGGATCGTACTTCCATTCCATTGGATCGTACCTTTCTTCCATTGGACAAAAATGCAATCTAATCGCCACTTGCATTCCATCGGATCGTATTCGCGTTCCACTGGATCGTACTTCCATTCCATTGGATCGTACCTTTCTTCCATTGGACAAAAATGCAATCTAATCGCCACTTGCATTCCATCGGATCGTATTCGCGTTCCACTGGATCGTACTTCCATTCCATTGGATCGTACCTTTCTTTCATTGGACAAAAATGCAATCTAATCGCCACTTGCATTCCATCGTATCGTATTCGCGTTCCACTGGATCGTACTTCCATTCCATTGGATCGTACCTTTCTTCCATTGGACAAAAATGCAATCTAATCGCCACTTGCATTCCATCGGATCGTATTCGCGTTCCATTGGATCGTACTTCCATTCCATTGGATTGTACTTCTATTCCATTGGATCGTACTTTCATTCCATTGGATCGTACCTTTCTTCCATTGGACAAAACTGCAATCTAATCGCCACTTGCATTCCATCGGATCGTATTCGCGTTCCACTGGATCGTACTTCCATTCCATTGGATCGTACCTTTCTTCCATTGGACAAAAATGCAATCTAATCGCCACTTGCATTCCATCGGATCGTATCCATGTTCCACTGGATCGTGCTTTTCTTCCTTTGGATCGTACCTTTCTTCCATTCGATCGTACTTCAATTATTTTGTCGCTAGTTACATTACATTGGTTTATTCCTCTGTGGCATTTCACATTTATCCGTACCTCCGTGGAAACAGCATTCGTAACTAACGTTCGGCCGTAGTCACCATTTGGTCAGCGGTGAAGCGAGAAAGACTAAACCTCGATCTCGTGTTCCTGTGGAGATATACGACGTACGATTACATGACGTACAATAGAAAATCGAGTCGAATGTGGAGCTACCATTCCAGATATTGTAGAGAGTGTTTATAATAGCCCGCAAAACCTATCATGGATCAAGGAAATCCTAATACAAGAGACGTTGAAAGAGACCTTCTCCAAAGAACAACAAATGTATTGAGAACTGTTCTAAGCGAACTTGAAAGTCCGGTTAGTGCGCCATCTCCATCTTTAGCATCCGCTCAGTCTTCCTCGACAGCAAACGCATCAGACGATTTTAGGTAAGCTCAAGCTTTTTCAAAAAGGTAATTTGTTAAAAGAGTTTTTACCTTAGTAAACTGCTAAGTGTGACCGTGCTTAATGAATTAAGTAAGGAAGGATATTCAGTCCCCCACCTGAAAGAAAGGTTAGGACAGGCAGTTGCTTACATAAGGCCCCTTCAGGTGGATCTAGATGTGACACCAAGTACAGTTTTGGAGGTAAATTTCCATTGTGTATATATGCTTGCTGTAATCTTTAATGTGGGTGCTTCGAATACAGTTAAAATTGTACAGTTATCAGATGTGAAAGCTTCATCAGATGAAGATATGCAATTGTTTGAATTTTAATGTGCAGTTTGTATTTAACATTGATATTTACCGTAATGGTCTACACGTGACCAGATATTTACTATAATGGTCTACACATACATAAAAATTAAATCAGAAATCAATGCGATGATGAAACCTGGCACATGTAGGTTGACCTCCTTATGTACTGTCACCTATGCACCTTATGTATTCTTTTATCAGGCATGTATAAAATTAATACTACGGACCGAGGGTAAACAAAGGTCATTTATTTTATTTTTTTCCTTTCTTGACCATAACAAAGGATGATGCATCACCAACTGTTGCATGCCTGAACTGTAAGCAGCCTATACCAATGCTCAGCATGCGGAACATCAGCTGGGTGTGTTGGTGGAGCCTGTCCAATCAAGGTGAATGCCACATAAACCTCCGAGTTGTTTTCATGAAATTTAATGCAGAGTTTGTGCACCAATTATCAGTTATGGTATAGTGATGTATGTGTAACAGATCATTGTGGTGTCTTGGAAAGACTAAATTCACTGCTTGAAAATGAAAAGAAAACAAAGAAACAACCATGCAGTCCAGTGAATCTCTTGGTACATGTAGTGTGTGATGTAATCTTCTTCCCTGTATACAGGGAATTGACATTAAACATTGACCCAAATGAATGTGATGTGCAAGTGTCATCTCAGACGCCCAAGGAAGAACCAGGTACCCTATGTCAATCAAATGTGTCAATCTATGAAACATCAAATGCCCACATGGGGGAGAGGGTCACACAAGCTTGGTTTTAACATCAGAAAGTTAAGCTAGAATGGACTTTTGAAAAGGGTCGAGGAGGATTACACAAATAAATGTTCAGCCCTGGTGAAAATCTTTTGAGGATCTTTAAAGATCTTTAAAGATCTTCATAAAGATCTTTGAGGATCCTTCTGAGGATCTTAACAAGGATCCTAAAAAATTCTTGCCAAGATCCTTAAGGATCCTGAAAGATCCTTGAGGATCCTCAATTTTCTTGCCAAGGTCTTTGAGGATCTTCAAAGATCTTTAAGGATAATTTGCAGATCTTACCAAGATCTTTGAGGATCTTCAAAGATCTTTAAGGATCCTCCGCGGATCTTACCAAGATCTTTAAGGATCTTCAATGTTCTTGCTAAAGATCTTTAAGGGTCCTTTGTGGATCTTGCTAAGATCTTTGAGGATCTTCAAAGATCTTCACTGATCCTTTGCAAATCTTACCAAGATCTTTGGGGATCGTCAAGGATCCCCAAATTTCTTGCAGATCTTTGAGGATCTACAAAGATCTTTGATGACCCTTTAAAGATCTTACCCAAATCTTTGAGGATCTTCAAGGATCCTTTGCTGATCTTGCCAAGATTTTGAGGATCCTCAATTTTCTTGCCAAGATATTTGAGGATCTTCAAAGATCTTTAACAATCCTTTGTAGATCTTGTCAAGACTTTGAGGATCTTCAGGATCCCTTGCTGATGTCAATTTAAGATCCCTTACAAAAATAATGCCTATATCCATTTTATACCTACATTTTATATGTTATTTTATTCCTAGCACTTTTGTATTTTTTCACTATTTTCCTGGACTATTTTAAATCAATTTTTTACTTATTTTAAACCTATTATTTTGAAACAAAATAGTCCATTGCGTAGCCCCAAACTTAGGTAAATTAGCTTAAAAATAACTTTAATAAAATAG
>OZ026604.1:2136700-2144200 GCA_964020085.1 Micromussa lordhowensis
ATATAAGTAATTTTATTATGAAATCCTTACTGACTGAAGAATACATAATAATAGTGTAAGACAGTAAATAAATAAAAATATATCTTTTCGTCTCTGCACTTTTAGGGTTTTCTGCTTGCTTGGGCAATAAAGATGAAACCTGCTTGGCAGAAATTACTAACAAACAGTTTTGCCGACATCAAGTTAGTGCTGGATGCATTGCTTGTCAATATGCAGCCAAGGTGGGCAAAAGGGATGGCTGCAGTTATAGCTACACATGCCATTGTAAGTACCAGTACAATGTATGTCTCTTTGAATTTAAACATTGCATGCATTGAGCCTTCAAGACAAAATTTGCTTGTGTAACACAATTTGAACCCCAAATTTGATGTTTCATCAAAGAAAATGGCTTTTGATTAATTTATAGTGATCTTTTGAAAAGCCTTAGATTATACAGGGTAATAATTAAAGTCAAACAATCATTTTTTTTAACATGTTATGAAATTTTTCTTCTGTCATTCCATTAAGTTCCATGCATCAGCCGGTATCAATCCGGAGACCTTGAATGTGGTCAAGGAAGTTGTGAAGCAGAACGAAAAAGTGATGAAAGAGGATACGGTCACCAGACTCCAGCGGAGTATTCTGTCAAAATTGGAGTCTGACGAATCAAATGTAAGCAAAGTGACGATGTATTAAAAGTACATTTTGTATGCTAAAAAGACTTCTCAAACAAGGAAGTCGGATTAAAATAAACATAAAATTGTTCTGTTATTAAGAAAATCTCCAGGTACCAACTGGATATAATTTAATTGCAATCTTTATTTCAAAAAGAGATAAAATGGTAGGATGGTCAGAGTGTCATGCAAGTCCAATGAAGGCAATTTAAAAATAGAAATCAAATGACCTCTATTGCAGAATGCAAATGCCTAAAAAGTCAGGGTGATTAATTGATGTCTATTCCTTGCATTACAGTATGCAAATGCCCACAAAATCAAGTTGATCAAGATGAATGTTTTTACCCGCGACCTAATTCCTTGAAAAAAATCATTTTTGTGATGTACGGTGTACATTTTGTAGGTCTTGTGGTTGAATGCAACTTAACATCATAGTCAGGCCTTCTGACAGGGTGCGATAAAAAAACAGAAATTATGCGATATTTTTGGGGCAGATTACGCGATAAGAATGGGCTATTATGCGATAAATTATGCAAATTATGCGATTTTTTTTCCCAGCTATTTTGAGCATATTTTACCAGGTTTTAGAGCAAGAAAACCACTTTGGAGCTGCTACAAAGACAAAATGAACACCAAGGGAAAAAATTAAACATCTATGGATTAATTGCGATAAAAAAGACTTCATGAGGTGCTTGACCATCACAGACTTCCGGCTGCGGAGATCACCAATCATAGCGTTGCATCTTCAGCCTATCGTCCACGTAAAAATGGTATTCTCTTGCTCTATCTTTGGCAGTTTAATCTGGTAGAAGGTGTGATTTAACCTTTTCAGTCAAGGAAATCAATACAAACTTATCCTCGAGAGACGTTTGTTTCAAATTCCACGAAAGAAATTACATTTTGCCATCAGAATGCAATAATGAACATCGCTTGGATCACTGCATTGTCGATATATACTGGCAATTCTGATTGGTCAAAGCAAAGAAAGAGATTGTTTGCATTTCACCAATAGGCAACTCTTTAAAGTGCCCATGTCGTCAATTTTTTTATTTTCTTATCTGATTCTATATATCACCCAATGAACTTCTGCGAAAGAAAATTCGATTTGGAAAAATGCAATCTTTTTAAGAAGTTTTAAAATCGTTCAAATTTGCCGCCATTTTGGTCGACCATTCGTGACGTAGATTAAGGAACACGTGACTTCAGGCTCTACTCATCTCGCTTGTTTTATCTCTGTAAATGTAAGTTAGTGGCTCATACAAAATGAGCCCGGGCCCCCACCTTATTTTGGGTAAAAAAAAAATTTGCAGAGGTAGAACAAGTGAGATAAGTCAAGCCTGAACTCACGCGTTCCTGAATCTACGTCACAATTCTGAGCATGTCGATGCTGTGATCAGCGGCACGGGTCGACCGCAAGAAAATAGGATTTTCAGGTTTTTAAAACTTCATAAAAAAATCGCTTTTTATCCAAATCGAAAAATTTTTTCGCAGAAGTTCATTGCATGAAACAAAGAATCAGATGGGAAAATAAAAATTTTGATGACACGGGCACTTTAAGAATGAGACTTGTACCAGGCCCCCAACATGCAAAATAATGCCTTGAACTTCGAATGTTTACGAAATCGAAGTTGACAGACGTTTTTTGGCTTTTTTCAAGGTAAATGATCTGAAAAAAAGGCGTGTTTATGCGGACTTTTTAAGAAAATTGTTTATTTATGGTTGATTTTGTGAATAATGTGCGATCTTTTGTGAATTATGCGATTTTTTGTGAATTGTGTGATCGGATGCGATCTGAGGTCGATTGTGCGAAATCGCACCATCGCGTAATATCAGAAGCCCTGCATAGTTCTATTAATTACTTTGTAATATATAATTAAGGATACAAAGTGTTATAATTACAGGTTCTTGGTTGGATAAATCCGATTGTGAAAGTTCCAGTCAAAGAAAAGTTTGTGATGTCGATCGGCATAAAAGCCTCAGTATTGGAGGGATTCGTGCAGGTGTCTGTAGCGTGCATGAACTGTTGGGGTTGTCCTTTAACCCCACAAAACATGTTTCCAAGCGACTGGTTTTGATTACTTTTATTACACATATTCAACCCAAATGTACCATTTAATATTTAAATCTTCAAATATTTCCTGTAATCTTTCTAATAGTCGAATTCATCTACTCATATAATATTGGAATATAATGCAACTATTTTGCAACATTTATTGGTATTATTGTAAAATTAATGTTTACTTATACCATAGTTAGTAGAGGAGACTGGTTATGAAACCCGGCAAACATCAAAGGGTTAAACAATAGCGTGGTCGACGATGTTGAACAGACCCGTCACGTGACTCTGACCGTGCACAAGTTCATTCAAGATGGCGGACAATGTAGACGATCTGTTTGTATGGGGAGAAGATTTTGAAGCGATCTTGGGTATTTTGGAAGACGATGAAGAAGTAGAGGAACAATTTTCCGTCGCAGTTAGAAATGTAAGTTGAAAAAGTTGCAATTTCGAGTTGTAATTTCACACTACGGAGCTTAAATTTGCCACAGATGGGCTTCTCGACGCGTGTAAACAAACGAAATTAAACAAACGCTCGCGTGAAAACCATGCTTATATATTGCCGTTTCTTCAAAGGCAATCTTCGTTAGGGCTCCTGCGAAACAAGGAAGACTTATAAAAAGCTTCTAAAGAGCTCAACGCTCCGGAATGTAGAAATTATTCTAAGTGGTAAACCTTGTAATTGGTATAGCTTCCCGGCTTCACGTACTCTCTGTTTCGAAAAAGTGCCCACCGAATTTTTATTTTTAAACTCTTGAGTAGTTTATTTATTTTACAATGACAATGTTTGTGATACCTTTGTAGGCTCAGCGTCAAGAAATTGTTTGCTATGACTGCAGAAAGAAGTACAAAACCAAAGGAGGTTATGAGACATGAATGACACAGGGCTGCAAAACACAGCAGTCAAGAGGAAGGATTGGAGCAGGTGCAACAGTTAAGCCCGAGTGTTCTTGCAGAAATAGTTGACCGAGCTGTCCGCAATGTTAAGGAAAGGAAAGTTTTTGCAGAAAATTTAAGGAATGAGCTCGGCAATTACTCATACCAACAGCTACCAGAAGACAGCAATGAATTTTCTGCTGTCAAAGCAATCTATGAAGGATATACAAGAAATGGAGATGCAGAAAAGTTTTATGGCAAATATTATGCAACAGTTACTGCAAAGTCAACTCAATTCTTCAGTGGAATTTCTAGGAATGCAGCAACACTACTGGCATCCAAAGTTGCTGACTGTTTGCTTGCATACTCTAAGCAACAAAAACACTCTACCAAAAGCAGTCATCATATAAAAGCTGTGTTGTCAGATAAGGAGAAAGCTGGGATGCAATATCTTGGAGGTTATGTTCTGCACAACTTACACAAAAAACATGGACGAGCTAACTCAGTCGAGAGCCAACAAGCTATGGCAATACTGAAAGCTGGGAAACTGGAGAGCATGACTGACTCTAGCCAGAAACTTGTGTCAGCTTTGAACCGTGGGGGACTTTGGTCAATCACTCAGCCTGCACAGCAAATATTTTTGAAAGCAGAATGCCATTTTAGGCAATTCACATCAAAGCCTGATTTGCAAAGATTAGATATTTCCGGCATCACTAACAAAGCAACCAGTGATAGTGACATCCTTGCTTATTATAGTTTGATTGTATCAGATGCAGAACTTGAACCGGACAGTCATGTTTGTAAGGATGTCTTACATAGCATTGTTAGTCTGTATGTGCATGTACGTTCGTTCTCTTTTGCCAAGGATATCATTCAGCATTACAAGATCAAGGCAACCCAAACCAAAGCAAAGGCCTTATGCAAGGAAATTAGTAGAAGTTGTCAAGGTGATGACCAGCAAAGGCAGGAATAAGACTGTTAATTCCCATTTTTGATTTATTAATTAGTAGCTTTTGATCAGTACCACCATTTGCAGTGAGGACAATAAATGTCATGTCAATTCCGAATTTATTTAAACTTTGATTCAGGTTTGGTAAATCAATTGAATTAATTCAAGTTACCAGTGAGATAGATTATAAGAACTTATATTTCTTGTTTTTATATGCTCCTAATAAAATCAAACTTTTATACCCTTTTGAAAACAACTATTTCTACTTCCCTGAAACCCTGGAAGAAAGTGTTTTAATTAATGTGTTAGTTAATTTCCTAGTTACACTTAAGAATTACTTGTACCCACATGCACAGATATAATGAAACAACCGCAAGCTGTTCTTGACAAGTATTTTCACTTTAAATGATCAATATAAAAGTTCTCCTTTATGGTCTCCTTGTATTTCCTAGTTACACTTAAGAATTACCACTTGCACTTGCATGCACAATCATAATGAAACAACTGCAACCTGTTCTTGACAAGTATTTCACTTAAAGTGATCAATATAAAAGTTCTCCTTAATGGTCTCCTTGTATTTCCCAGTTGCACTTAAGAATTACCACCTGCACTCACAGGCACAATCATAATGAAACACAACTGCTATTCTTGACAAGTATTTTCACTTTTAATGATCAATAAAAATTCTCCTTAATGGTCTCTTTGTATTTCTTGGTTACATTAAAGAATTACCACATAATTCAACTTTCAAGAAACCTTACTTATTTAAAAAGTACTAAAAGATCTTCGTCAAATGACATGAAATAATTGTATCTATAATACAATTTCACATACTGAAATGTTTCTGACTGAACGCCGGTGAGTAACATAGAGGGGATGATCTTCAGGAAGAAAACAACCAAAAGCTTTCACAGTGTATGCAAGACTGTCATCGATCATTATTTCTACTTCTGGGAGAAGGAAAGGTTCTACAGTCTTTTTCAGAATAACTCTGTCTGATATTGTTTTAAATTTTCACCCTGCCAGGGTTTTCAAGCCAGTGATTCGCTGGCACAATTCACCAAACGACTTGTAACATGCCTTGGGTTGTTGATCGTGCTCCTTGACAACCGATCGAGCAGGTCTAGGTGTAGGCTTTGCAGACTCGTGACTTTTCCTTGGCATGTTTAATCTTGGGATGGCGCCGAATCGTGGTTTCTTCTTCGTCATTTTCGCCGTTTGAACTGCATTTGAAAATAAAGGAAAACACAAATAAGAAAGATGAAAATTAACATTCAAGAAAATTTCACAGAGATCGTAAATAAACAAAACCATATGGCAAGCGAGAGCATGTCTTCAATTTCTACTGTATATCGTAGCCGTACTTACATGTTTCGAAATGTTCTACGTCGAAGTGTTTTTCGCAGGTAAACACTTTGTCGTTTTCGATCCTTTTTCGAAATTCATGGTCGATCTCACGCGTCTTTGTGATCTCACTCAATTCTTGTGTGCCTCGTCCTTCGCCGCGGGCAACTTCCAAATACCGATCCCTTTCGTTCTTCTACAACTCCCACAGCCAAACACAGCGCAGTTATCTCCAGGCATGACGACTAATGAACTATATAGCTATAACACTTATCGAATCGAGACTAATCTGAGCTAAAAATCCGGCGAGATACAGCTTAAGTCTCCGCACATTCACGTTACTCCTATCGCCATGTTGATTTCCTTGTGCACGGTCATGATCACGTGACTAAGGGAAAACCATAACAAAGACATCGGCCTTTGATGTTCACCGGGTTTCATAACCAGTCTCCTCTACTAACTATGCTTATACCGATAATAATTAATGAATCAACAATGTGGTTTTAGGAGGTCAGCAACTGGTTGAGGGAAGTAACAGACTGCAAAAAAAGTACATCTCTGTCATTTGCAAGCTGTGAGTCTTGCACCGTAGAAGATCTTAAAAAAAGAAATGAAAAGTGCAAATCTTACAGGGGGTGGAAAGTCCCTATCACCTTGTTCAGTGGAAATGTTCTGGGCAAACTGAAAGGTAAATTAAGATAATAAGTACTCGACTGTAATTACATTTATTGCATCACTTTAAAATATGTCAATTTAGTTATACAGGAGGCATTCTTGGCAGTATTCCCTTGATTTAGAAATTAAATGTTGTTGCTTATCTAACAGAGCGATGTGGGTCTAACATAGACCTGATAGAAGGACAGGCAGAGGGGATGGATAGTGATGCAGTAGGTACTGCCCCCACTGATGCAACCGGAAGAAAGTTAGAAGAATTTCAGGGCCACCTCGTCAGTCTGGACCTCTATTTGCTAAAATTTTTTGAAGGTATTTTTTTGTGTACATTTAAATACTGCTGCTGTACTATGATATTCAAACCTGTAGCCCTGTCTGTTTACAAGGACTTTTTGCAGCGGTTACCTTATACGGGAAGAAAAACTACCTTATAAATTGTTATTTTTTTCTGGGAATTTAGGCTATGAAGAGGAACCCCAGCCAGGGCCTTTGGAGGGAGAGGAACTTGAAATCATTTTACCACTGTAAGCAATGCTAATATTTAATGTAAGGAAGGTCCAAATGATGGGACTGGTTAGAAAATGATTTGCAAACAGGTTTTCAAAATTTTATTATATAGTGCAATCATTAACCTTGAGTAGAGAATAAATAAATGTAACTTAGTCACTTGTGCAAAATGGGGACTTGGAATTAGGAATTTATTATTCAGTTCCATACCATTCCTAGCTACCTCCTCCTTATATCTGCAGAAGTGTTGATAGCTTGTACCGGATAAGTTAAAACAGCCAAGAGTTAAGAAAAATAATTCAAAAGGGTACTCAATGAGGCTCTTTTTAAATCAGATTGCCCCTAACATGTCCAGCCTATAAGTAAATCTGCATCTGATATTAACATAAACATTTTAATTTGCTGATTATACAACACAATTTTACAGACCTTGACTCCAGAAA
>OZ026604.1:2149200-2161700 GCA_964020085.1 Micromussa lordhowensis
GGCCACGAAAATCAGATCAGGCGAAGTAATTTTCACGCTACAGTGACTTCCAATTATTGACATTCTAGTCGCGACATGAAATAAATTATCCAGCATTGCAAATTACTACTAAATATTGTGGATGACCAAATGTAAAACACAGTGAATCTATAAAGTACTTCAAATATGAAACTCACCGTTTCCACTGAGTCATCCAAGTAAATCCAACCAGCTCAGGCGAATTTCTGCAGGAAACATTGCTAACCATGGGCTCTCGCTTTCTTGGCGTTGTAGTTGACTAAACAAAGTCTTTTTTTTGCTTGAAATGCCTTGAAAATTCGGAAGCTTGGTCCCCAGCCATCTCTTTTAGGCACATGTAATACTTTGAGCAAGGCAACTTGTAATGAGCGGAGAAAATCGCAACCAAGGTGATGTAGGACAACAAGACAGCCACCATACTTGGCTCATTTTTTCCGTTTTTGCTCGCACTGGCTACATGTATAAGCTCGGGTATAACGAATTGCAAAATCATCTCGATGACTACACTGTATTCGGCAAGAAAGCAAGCAAGCGCTGCAAGCAAGTCCACTAAACATTTCAGTGTCGACGAGAGGTCATCGAACCGGAAGTCAGTTGGTCATATTTTTACCTTGACTGCATTGAAACTGAAAAAGTCTTATTTGTATCTAAACTATAGATAAGTGAACTATGTAATAGGCAGCCAGTACGATTTGCCTTTCAGAAAACAGCAAGGTAAAACCGTCAAGCCATTGATTTTATATCGACCATTTCGTGGTAAACTTTACCGTACATCAATCATAATGCACCACTTTAGGCGTAAACAAAACATCGACCACCTAGCAAACCGGTCAAATTTGTGTGAGCCCTTTATGCCTATCTCTAGTAGAATTGTTATGCTTATTTCACTAGACTATTTAGTTGAACGGCGACCCATGTTATACTGCCAGACCACTGTGCAAAGGTTGATGATGAAACAGTTTGGAATCCCAACTGATCATAAAAGATTATGACTCACAATAAGAGTGCGCTGAATCAGTACGAAATGTTCGTCCGTAGTACCCTGGTCCCAGAGGTTTTTCTTGATTTTTCTCCGCATGAGATGGAAAAATCAAGAAAACCTCTGGGACCAGGGTACGTCCGTAGCTTCGTTTATTTGGAAAATTGCCTTGAAAAGTTTGTATTGATCTCGACTATCGAAAAAGATACACCAGCTTTCAATTGTCGACTCAATTGGCAGAAACACGGGAGTTCATATTACCGGAGGAGTAAACTTTACCGTGCTGCCATTGTTTTGAGCGTCAAGTACGAAGGAAAAAATTCAATTCAAAATCTTTCTTTAATAGCTCACTTTTGATCGTTTTCGTTTAATTACTCAACACTTTATTGCGTCAATGAAAACATAAATACATGTAGATGAAGTGGAAATAAATGAGAAATCGTTGACTAGATGGCGCGCATAACAGCCTCCTTTCTTTGGTAGAAGATAGAAGGAAAAAGTACATATGCGGTTATATAATTTACCCCAAATGATTGTTGTTTTACCCCGGCAAGATAATGGATCTTTCAGATGCGAACGCATCAATTATTGTGGGGCGTTCAGATATGCAAGATTCGATTATTAGCAAAGCGCGCGAAACTTCGAGTATTTTCCCGCGACATAATTTCATTGAAAACGATCACGATGGGCTCTTCAGTCTACATGATCTTTACCTCGAAAACCGAGACAGGATTTTTAAAATCATTAATTAAAATATACATGTTCACGTATTTGAAACTCACCCTTCTGATGCGTGGTGCAACACAGCCATGGTTGCTTGAATAATGCGCTGCTTTTACAGCAATCCTGCATCTCTAGTAGTCTAGCGAGTACATGTTCAAGAAGAATAAGAAAGCATGTCTTCCCGTGGAGTGGAAAAATACATATCTGACCCGGCAAGTGAACCGGTCCGCCTTGGACATTTTATCGTCTTCGAACTATAGAAAAACATCGCTGTACTCCGTCTAGTTCGAAACCGATTGAAAACAACGATTGCGAATATATTTCTCGGAGCTACACGTACACGCACTCAACGTTACAATCCGGTTAATTTTTAATAGACCGGGAAACTCAGGGGTTAAAGACTTAAAAGGGGTCAATCACTCGTCGGCCGGGCTATCAAAACACAAGCCAGAGATATCATTGTATTGAACTTTCATACCATACGTAAAGGAACATACTTATGTTTATTGAAGCTCCCCTGTAGGGGCTTTTCAGCCACAATGTGAAAATAGTTCTGAATTAAATATATTACAAAAGTATGCTTTGTCGGTATTGCAGCATACAGCTCTTAGGAGCCAAGGCTTACGCTTGAAGCGAAAATATGATATTTTGCAATTATTAGAGATTAGTTGAGGGCTATAAAGTTAATTGAGCTACGGTCTTGATGCCAACCGTATAGGATTACTTTTTATGCATTGGCGAAAAGTTATCTGCCACCAGCGAGTAAAATGGTCCCAAAAATTCATGGACTCACAGCATGTGATTAGCGAAACCTAGTGTTTTGATGAAGGTTTGTTCTTTTCCAGCTGTGTAGAGTTTGTTCTAGGTTCTTCTATTTTCTGGCACGTTTTGAACTCCCGGGTTTGTCTAACCCATTTCTCTGGACGGTTTTCTTTTGTTTCTGTTCCTTCTGTTCTGGAGCTCGCCGCTTCTTGCTGCGCACTCGAATCTGCAGAATCAATACGCATTGCTGTAAACTGCTATAAGACGAGTTAGAGGGAGTGAAAGTTCAAAATATCTCTTTAGGTTTTCAGAGGCTACTTTGAGCCTTAACCCTTTGAATAGTAATGGTCGTGGTCTTTGAACCACTTTTGACGTCATCGATTTAAATGTCACCAGGTATTCTTGATAACCAGAAAAGAGAGCTTGGATAGATTTATCGGCCCAACGGTCGTTTTTGGATACTAAGGGCATTCTGACGTATCAAATTTGAAAATTGGTGTAAAAATGGTGGTAAAATGGCCCCTTATACCCATAATTGATCAAGGTCTCGTTTCCAGGCTTTGTCCTTAATTAACACCAAACTTTTTACGGCAGCCAGAAGATATGACATACTTATGCGCATGCACCAAATTAAAATATTCTTCTTTACTATTTGCGCGAAATTAACAATGGCATTCAAATTTACCATTTTTCCTTTGAACTTTTATACTTCTGTTTCGGATTTTGTTTGTGGTTTAAGATTTGAACTAAAACATTGTGGGATCGACGGATTTGGCGAGAAAAAGGCAGGGATCGGCTGATTTGCATACCCCTATTCACCGCCCTCTTTCTCTTTTTCTAATTCAGTTGGTTTGACCAACATGTGGCATTAGAACTAACCACTTTATAAAAACTTACGAGTGTACTTACTGGTGGAAAAGAGTTCTCCTTGGCTAGAAGCCTTTCAAGCTCTGTTTTCTGCCTTTCTGTTGCAGGATCGGCTGGCTTGTCTTTCTTTGTTTTCGCGTTGTATTTCGTTAGATGCTAGAGTGTCCATTTTTCATCTTCCTGCGCAGTGACCTCCTTGTCTGTCAGCCCTTCCCATTCTGCCCTTGTCGCCTCCTCCCTCCTTATAAACGACTCCCACCACCGCAATTGTTCTTCTGACATTCTGTGCGAACTTCCTTTCAATTTAGATCTTAGATCTGAAGGGGAAGTAGACTCCTTTCCTGCAAGGTATGGGCGAATAAGTTTCGGTATACCGTTTGGTACGGTGGGTAGAACGATAAGCGGCTCGCCAGCGGTGGGTTGCCAGATCTTGTCCTGTGCCCAGTTTTTGTACAACATATTTGCTTTCCCGTTTTCTCCCAGGAAAAACTTGAATGCATGTGGGTAAACATGATTTTTTATTGTTGCGATGTGGCCTTCCAACCAGGCAGAAATGTCAAAGACGTACTCAAGGTCGAATGTCTCTGGTTGAGGGGTATACGACTCTCTGATGGTAGTGTGTAATTCCGGGACTGTCATGACGTTTCTTTTCTTTAGTTTGACAGCAATTCTGCTAAACACCTGTAAGGTATTGTAGCGAAAGTATTTTTTTTTAAATCTATCCTTAAAATATTACATTCGTTCGTTCCTTCGCTTACCTGTTGAATGAATGAATGAATGAATGAATGAATGAATGAATGAATGAATGAATGAATGAATGAATCAATCAATCAATCAATCCCTTAATCAATCGGTCAAACAAACATCCATTCATTCATTTATTGATTTACACTGCAGTTCTAATACAACTCGTAATAATGAACTGAATCGATTTATAAACCGTCTTAAAGCCATTACATTAGTTCCTTGCAGATCGTTCTGGAAAACCCAGTGCACGACTGACCGACCTAGTCCACTACCTTACTTATCATTGCTGGTGACTAATTCGGTCCTGTAAGCTGAGGATAGCGGCCATAATCCTCACTATACCTGGTCAACATCCTCATGGGTGTGTCCCACCATCAGGAAAGACATATACACCTGTAAAACAAAAAATGTCTAACTTTGTTGTTCTGAAAATCCTCTACACACTAATTGTTTTTCACTTTGAACTTTCATCAGTTGGGGGCAAAGTGCACGAACAATTTCCTTCTTACCTCCTTGAATATCTCTTTTTCTACCAAATACGCTGCAAAAGCCATTAGATACTTATTTTTATTTTCGCGGTAACAGTTATCCATTTGCAGTAGTAGACATTCTGGAAGGCACCCTTTCTGAAACAGTCAGAATATAATTGGATAATTGGACAAGACGAGGACAATGATCCACTGCTTGGACAAGAGGAAGAAAATCAATCTTTGGAAGGGGTAAAAAGAACACATCAGATTCGTTTCTATAAAATGTGCACCACGCCCATTACATGTCCCTTTACATTCTTCAGAATGCAACAGATAAAGTTGGTGGCTGTATTTAGGCATATTAAGGTTTTTCTTTTTCTTTTTTTTGTTACTTTTGCAGGGCCTTATTGATATCACCTATTATTATTATTATTATTATTATTATTATTATTATTATTATTATTATTTCACCACTTAGCACGGAGGAATGCAATCAATACTTTGAATGGGTAACAATTATTTACCAGATTGCGTATGCGCCGCGATAATTAAATGTGTTTTATTTTGTTGTTATCAAGATTTCCACTGATCAACTGATAGAGGGCAGCAGCGACGAATCCTCTGAAGAGGTAAAATATCTCGTCATGTGAAATTCAACTTATTCACTTTAGTTCAGAAAGGGTCCTACAAATCCCGTAATAATGTTAATAGTGAAGACCAGTTTCGCGATTGCAACATCTACCCCGGCCCCATTACATTTATGGAAAATCACTAATTCTTGCTTGAAAGAAAACATTTTTGCAATGTGGTTTTATGTAGTTTACAGATTCATAGCTTCTGACATCATCTAGTAAAGAATTTTTTAACGAGGGAGAGCGACGGCAAATTGTTCATCATGATATGGGTTTAAGCGACCCCACATGTGCACTTGTGGACCAACCTGTAACAAATCGTAAGGCCGACTATCTAAGTAGTTCTCCTCCTTATCATCGTATCCTTTATTTAAACACGATAGGGTTTGAAGCTCAGAGCTTGTGGGGCCGTGTGTAGATTATGCTACCAAAGATTGTTTTGGACGGTGGTAGGGGTGCATCAATTCATTTCGTTCTGACTATTGCAGCTACAGGGCCCTCTGAACTTGTCGATGGTTAAACTTCGCAATACATGGAGGGAAAAACAGCAGCAGTTCAAAACAAAAGCATTGGTAGGTAGAACGGGTTGAAAGCTGATGTCTGTTTTCATGAAGCAAAGTTAACAATACAATGCAGAGAAGAGCAAATTAGCTTTTATAATCTGGTGTTAGCAAGTCTCCCCCGGTTACGACCCTAGTAAATGATTCTGTTTCCGAGACTGGCTCTGCTGGTATTTAGAGGATGTGAATTTCTAGTCGTTCGGTTGAACAATGCTACATACTCTGCGGATCTGACAAGTGATTTTGTAGTTAGACTAAAGTCAAGCGAAATCTTCAGAGGGACCAAAAATGTCGGTAGAATCTTTGATAGGATAGCACGTAAACCGCTTTCGAAGTTAGAAAACTGCGAGTTCATTGTGTAATTTCTTGATGTTTTATATTGCAGAGCGTTCGTTCCCCACAGAACTTTGTGGCAGTGGCCTATAATAATAGGCCACATTGCTACTTCGGGAAGGTTGTCAAAGAGGTGGACGGAGAAGCCGTGCAGATCAGTTTCCTTCGACAGCTTTCTATAAATAAATATTGCTGGCCAAACAATCCCTTAATAGAAAGCGTCGAAGTGGAACAAATATTCCAGCGGAATATTAAAAGAAAAGTTTTGGCTGAACCGAACACCTTTATGTTTCTGGTGATTGATGACATCATAGGAAAATTTAGCCAATGCAGAGCAAGGCTGGAAATGCCAAAAAAGAAAGCTGCGGTACGTACACGTGACAGTTTACTATAATTGTGACTGAAAGAGAAAAAAACTAAGGTTCTGAATCTTTTGCTGCACTCTGCCCGGAATTGAATGACAGATACACTAGAAAGATATACAACATAAAAAATATGATTTATATCAAAAGAAGTGATGGATGTCCCCTTCCTCTTCTTCCTCAGGTTGACGAGGTGTGGAGGGACATCACTGCACCCTTTGCAAAAGTTGGGGCCATTCTCTGGAAGGACATTAAAACGATCCAAAAAGAGATGCCAGAGTTTGAATGGTCCCAGATGGTGTCCCTTATGCCACCCAACAGTAGCTGGAAGCCTGGCTGCCTAAATGATGAGGTACTGAACTGCTATCAAGTAAAATGCCAGCAAGCATAGGGCTCATCTAAAGTTAACTTTTTTGACAGGTCATCGCTGCCTACATCAAAGATATAGAAGAAAGGGTGAATAAAAACGTGAGCACTATTTCTCTTTATGCATTTTACGTAATACTCTGCAATTTATATCAGTAACATGAATTAAATGTTCAAGAAAACTTAAGACAAAAAAAGGGAAATTATAAGATAAAGCAATAATTATGTTTTGAACAGGGTAAAGAAGTTATCACTGGCGGTCCATTTTTTTTTGAAACTGCGAAGAATCACAGACGGTGGAGACACAGGGTAAGCATTTCTGTTTTCACGTGAGAGACATAGGCTCTTGGTCAATTCACAGGGCTGACAGCTCCTTACGGAGTCCTTGTCTTATCTAGCCGTTTGATCAGTCTGCCTCAATTTACCAGAGAAGTGATGCCAGTGTTGTCAATATTTAACGCTTTGCTCATCTGGAAAAATTCTGTCTGAGAATCGGTCGTTTAATCTGAAAACTTTATGAAGAGGGTTGCTTGCTGTAGCCCCCCGATTACCATGCAGCGGATTGCCTGTAGTAATCAAAGCGGTGCACCACATGTCTTCTTTTCAACGTAAACTTCATTAAAGCCTTTTTTGTGCATTTTGGGGTTTTGCAACTTCTTGACGACTTCATTTTCATTACTATTTCAAGCAGTATCTATGTAATGACAAATTAATGTTGTTTAAACGCGCGTTGGAACAATGGGAAATATCGCGTTACTATTTGGTATCATTATCATTTCATCTCGCTAGCTGGATATCTCGAAGTACAAAAAACTACTTTTCCCTGGTCACTTCAGTGCACCGAATCACTGGATGCTTGGCGTAAGTATGAACCAATGAAAATTCATTAACGTCTATTTAGTTGATATTAGCTTAAGCGTTATGAAACAATCGTTGTTGGTGGCGGCTGCCATTTTCCATGTCTTCGGAAGAAACTGCACAATGAAATGCAATACAAGTCGTAGTTTTCTGTGAGATAACTATCAAATGGTTAACTTTTGTGGAGTACTTCATTATTATGCCAAATGTGGGGTTATGACAAACAAAATGAGGTGAGCATTCCACTCTTCTCCCCCTTACTGAAATTAAAAAAAAAACAAAAACACAAAAATCGAGCAATGGCTCTGATGTTATCCTTGTTATATAGGTTGTAGACTTGGAAGAGAGTGGAATATCCTTGGTGGACCCATTAACAGAAGGAATCAGCCCAAGCAAGGAATTTTTTGAAGTCGTGAAGTTAGTACATTACAATACACCAATTTTGATATCTGTATATTTAAAAAAATATATATAGACCTCAGCACGAGGCTCTGGGGAATAAGCTGTAGTTATTCCCCGGAGCCTCGTGCTGAGGTCAATTGTTTTAGAATGAATTTTAATATATCCAAATTGGTTTATTATCCTTTTCGATATCCATGCACAACTCACACCCGTTAATACTTCCACTTGAACATCTAACATGCGGTCAACACATTGAACTCAGTCTTCAACGACGTCCTTTCTCTAAGTCCTCCAATGGACACATCTTAAACGCGCAACAGAGAATGAAGAACTGGCAGTTACGATTACGAAGTGCTTTTAGCCGAGAAAATTAATATGACACCAGCTTTTGTATTTGACAGTAATTGCCATTTGCCAACGAAGACCCAAAAAAAGGCATACACTGTAAGGTATCGCTAGCATGAAACTTAACAATAATCAATAATAAAACGTTTTCTTTGTCATCATGTCAGTCTGCTGTTAAAATGGCATACAGGTACAAAAAGAATATGGTTTTCAACAGCATGCGAATGCAAGTTCCCAAGGCGGACAACCAACGGACAGCCAACCAACCAACCAACCTCCTCTATGCAGCAAGATGTCTGCATAAATTACTATATAATGCCTTTAATGATGTTATAACCTTTTCTTCTATTTACTCAGAAACTTCCTTAGTGGCAGGAAAGGTTTAGAAGGTAAAACCTGGAGTCCTAGAATAATAAAACATCCGAGACAGGGTGGTGACGTTAGCTGTGGGGTATATGTCCTCAAGGTAACTGAATATTTTCTTGGTTAAATACACTCTTTTATATAATGATATTGTTTTCCCAGTCGAGATTGAATACCCTTGATTTTTGCCGCTTTTAGGCGAAAAATATTCTATACTATTATTGTGAATATTCTTAGATTACAGCGTGTGGGATTTCTGTTTTCGAATGTATTTGGTATTAAAGTAATTCTGGAGTCATCCTGAGAAAGCCTGATGACGCACATAACTCCTTGCTTTGTTATCTGTTAACATTAAACATACAGCTAGTGCTGTATTTATTGTTTTTTTTAAATATATTTTTGCCGATTAGAGAAAAGAAGAGTTCTATACGGTTTAGTTAGAAACATATCATTTTACTGTTTGAAACATTTCAACACAAAATTATATTATTTTTGAATTCTCAGCTTCGGGTTCACTCTTAAAACGTTGTGACTTAAAATCGAGAAAAGTATCAGACACGATATCATCATAATTCCATTATTAATATAAAAAAGAGTGAAGCCATTTCCTCACACCTATCTTAGAGAAGGGGGGCCTATATAATGTTCCACTGTTCTCTCATTCAGATTGCTGACTGCATAGCCCAGAACAAATGTGTGGAATTTGATGAGGTACGGAATCACTTCGATCAATTAACCCAAATTGACACATTAAGGTTTAAGTCTTTGGTTGCTTAATTAAGGCGAGGTCCTTTGATTTATTTAGTGAAACACAATGTCTGTGATTATTATTTGGTAGTATAGCCCGCCTGAAATATTTTACAATGTCTAACAATAGGCTGTATGCATAACTTATTACTCTCTTTCGTTCCTTATTTCTTTCAGGCTGATATTGAAGATTTCCGCTACGAAATTGCCTATACCTTAATGTGTAAATGAACGCCTTTTATACCAGACGCCTTGTTAAAGGTGTCTAGACAACTTAAACGTCTCTAGCGTAAAAAGGGCCAATGACGGGATTATGTTGGAGTCTCGTGCACCCATGATCGTTTCAATTCAAATGTTTAAAAGAGTAGTGCAGTAGATTATGTAGCTGAAACGGAAGCGACCTTTAAAAAAGTCTTAACTGGCTACGTGCAATACGTAAATACAGAAAGGGGTTGTTTTAGGTTCTAATTCCCCCTTCTCACTGTCGCATAAAGCGCGCAGTGACAGTTTTCCCATTTTCAAGTTTAGGACGCAGTTACAAATATCATTAGTTGTTATATAAGCTATTAAAAGGGATTTCAATAAGCTGCATTCTGAAATACCAACAAAGCATACTTTTGTAATATATTTAATTCGGAACTATTTCACATTGTGGATGAAAAGCCCCTATGGAGGAGCTTCAATAAACGTATGTATGTTTGTATACGTATGCACACGTATGGTATGTAAGTTCAATACAATGATATCTGTGGTTTCTTGTGTTTGATAACCCGACGAGTGATTGACCCTTTTCAAGTCTTTTAACCTCTGAGTAACCCGGTCTATTGCACATTAACCGCAATTGTAACGTTAGGGGCGTGTAGCTCCGATAAATGTATTTGCAATCGTTATTTTCAATCGGTTTCCAAGTAGACGGAGTATAGCGTTGTTTTCTATAATTCAAAGACAATAACTTGTCCAAGGCGGACCGGTTCACTTGCCGGGTCAGATATGTATTTTTCCACTCCACGGGAAGACATGCTTTCCTATTCTTCTTGAACATGTACTCGCTAGACTACTAGAGATGCAGGATTGCTGTAAAAGCAGCGTATTATTCAAGTAACCATGGCTGTGTTGCACCACGCATCAGAAGGGTGAGTTTCAAATACGTGAACATGTATATTTTAATTAATGATTTTAAAAACCCTGTCTCGGTTTTCGAGATGAAGATCATGTAGACTGAAGAGCCCATCCTGATCGTTTTCAATGAAATTATGTCGCGGGAAAATACTCGAAGTTTCGCGCGCTTTGCTAATAATCGAATCTTGCATATCTGAACGCCCCACAATAATTGAAGCGTTCCCATCTGAAAGATCCATTATCTTGCCCGGGTAAAACAACAATCATTTGGGTTAAATTATATAACCGCATATGTACTTTTTTCTTCTATCTTCTACCCAAGAAAGGGGGCTGTTATGCGCGCCATCTAGTCAAAGATTTCTCATTTATTTCCACTTCATCTATTTATGTTTTCATTGACGCAATAAAGTGCTGAGTAATTAAACGAAAACGATCAAAAGTGAGCTAAGAAAGATTTTGAATTGAATTTTTTCCTTCGTACTTGACGCTCAAAACAATGGCAGCACGGTAAAGTTTACTCCTCCGGTAATATGAACTCCCGTGTTTCTGCCAATTGACTCGACAATTGAAAGCTGGTGTATCTTTTAATTTCGGAACTCGAGATCAATACAAACTTTTCAAGGCAATTTTCCAAATAAACGAAGCTACGGACGAACATGTCGTACTGACTCTTATTGTGAGTCGTAATCTTTGATGATCTGTTGGGATTCCAACCTGTCTCAACCTTTGTACACTGGTTTAACATGGGTCGCCGTTCAACTGAATACTCTAGTGAAATAACATAACCATTCTAGTTGAGAAAGGCATATAAAACGCTCACACAAGAGTTAATCACATTAAATTCTATCAGATTTGACCGGTTTGCTGGGCAAGTCAAACTCTCATTTTAAGCGAACCAGGTGGTCGATCTTTCGTGTGCGCGTAAAATGGTGCATTATGATTGATGTACGGTAAAGTTTACCACGAAATGGTCGATATAAAATCAATGGCTTGACGGTTTTACCTTGCTGTTTTCTGAAAGGCAAATCGTACTGGCTGCCTATTACATAGTTCACTTATCTATAGTTTAGATACAAATAAGACTTTTTCAGTTTCAATGCAGTCAAGGTAAAAATATGACCAACTGACTTCCGGTTCGATGACCTCTCGTCGACACTGAAATGTTTAGTGGACTTGCTTGCAGCGCTTGCTTGCTTTCTTGCCGAATACAGTGTAGTCATCGAGATGATTTTGCAATTCGTTATACCCGAGCTTATACATGTAGCCAGTGCGAGCAAAAACGGAAAAAATGAGCCAAGTATGGTGGCTGTCTTGTTGTCCTACATCACCTTGGTTGCGATTTTCTCCGCTCATTACAAGTTGCCTTGCTCAAAGTATTACATGTGCCTAAAAGAGATGGCTGGGGACCAAGCTTCCGAATTTTCAAGGCATTTCAAGCAAAAAAAAGACTTTGTTTAGTCAACTACAACGCCAAGAAAGCGAGAGCCCATGGTTAGCAATGTTTCCTGCAGAAATTCGCCTGAGCTGGTTGGATTTACTTGGATGACTCAGTGGAAACGGTGAGTTTCATATTTGAAGTACTTTATAGATTCACTGTGTTTTACATTTGGTCATCCACAATATTTAGTAGTAATTTGCAATGCTGGATAATTTATTTCATGTCGCGACTAGAATGTCAATAATTGGAAGTCACTGTAGCGTGAAAATTACTTCGCCTGATCTGATTTTCGTGGCCGCGAGCGGACGTGATAAAATTATCTCCTCCACGTTCTTTTCTTTTGGATGTTTTCAAAGCTGTTCGAGTCTTCGAATAACATACTAAAAATTTCTGAAGTGCAAATTACTTT
>OZ026604.1:2164200-2229200 GCA_964020085.1 Micromussa lordhowensis
TATAGTTTCTTTTTTTAAAGACGTCGCACCTCTTACCATTTTCCTGCTACACATCTCTGTATACATGTATTCGTCTAAAGTTTGAGATTTTGGATTTGGCGGTAAATAAGACAGCACGATCGCCAAACACTAAGGGAAACCTAGTTTTTTTCGTGGTATTTGTATCCTTTTAACTCGCTTTATTTTCCTTGCAGTTGTTAGGTCGCATTGATGTTTATATTATTTTTATGTCTGTTGCCTGGTAGATTGCTGTATTTTTACAGGTTAACATTAATCAGGGAATAGTTGCCTCTTTATTATGAGGAAAATTAACAACAATTTATCCAGTTATTCAAGCAATTCCTTTGTTGTTTCTGTGATATTTATTTTATAGTTCTTGTACACTTAGGTCAATGTTTCTTTCAAGAATTATTCTTTTTTCAACAGGGATCAGAGTATACACAATTGATTAGGACCTGATTTCCATGGATATTAATTCATAACCAGTGTTGTAACCAGGAGCTGTGGAATGAAAAGGGTCTGAAAAGAGACAGCCCCTATTCATATGCTGTCACTACCCTCTGTCTACAATGTAGCATTGAGTATGCTTGATGAGCTTGCCTTTATGAGAAGGAAACAGCTTCCAATATCAACTACTTACTTTCATGTTTTGGAAAAGTTTGCTCTAAATTATTAGCATATCAGGTTGTCTAATGTAATATTCTATGATGCCAGTTTCAGGCTGTAAGATAAATGTTGATAACATATTTCAATTAAAGATTGATCTAGATTGTTTTGTTTCTGTAACGTGGAGTTGTTTGCATTGCCATCTGTTTTGCACATATGCATGTGTTGTACCTACATGTACTGTACCTCATATTGGTACAAGGCCAGGTTCAAAATCATTACTTGTCTGGTTGCCCAGAATTACTGAATGATAATGGATGTTTTCCTAAAGTCCAGCCCGATTTGCCAAGGCAATCAAGACCCCAGATAAGCACTTAAGGTCATTCCACTGAAATTGAACCTACACTGGGATTTTAGTCAAACTTTGCCTATTGATTCTTTGTATTATAGGAACTTAAATTCTGAAATAAAAATGAGGGGTCCCCATGTTCGTTGAGGAGCAATAGCACCATGTTTATCCCATATAAATCCTTATAATATCACCGTAATTGCTAGCTAAATTCACATTTCCGACGATTGCTTCTTGCTGAACACTGAGAATTGGCCCATATTTACCTTACATAGAGAAATTTACTACTCCATTCAATACAACAGAAAAAAATGATAGGTCACCACGCTCGTTTTCGAGAAAATGACGATTTACCCCTATGGCAAGGTCCGGCCACAAAGAAAAAGCCGCCATTTTGTAATGTGCGCGCTAACCACGTGTAAAATTATGCGCAGTAGGGATGCGCAATGCAATACTAGGGAATAACCTTAACAATAGTCATCTCAAGTTTTTTTTTCAAACACTGTAAAAATCTTAAAACTATTTATCATTATGGTGACTATTCTGTCCTGAGTCCATTGACTTTATAGCATGAAGCAAAGACAATAGGAATCCAGTCCACAGTCAGTAATGGTCAAACATTGGATTACAATAGTTTCCTTTCAAAAGGTTATAATTTCTTAGCCACAACTAGACACAAAAATCAATTTAGAATCCTGACATACAGGTAAAGTGATGGACCTCGTGTTGTCTTTTTTCTATATATATTTGGCCTTGAATATGAGCATGCTGGTCACTGATTGCTTAGAATTTATCAGCCAATTTTTTATTTCATATTCTGTACTCTCCAAGGACAGATCAAGGTTTTAATTTAAAAGAGAAGTGACCACTTTAAAACATTTGTGTGGTATGGCAGCCTAGTCTCAACTTGTTTTCAACATTAGAGACATAATATTTTCAAATCTGGGTTGTTTGACTGCCAGAGGCTGCCACTGGCACTCTCAAGCTTAATCAGTTAATTTAACAAAACATACAATTCTTGTCATACCCCAGTAACCCTCCCCCAAGTTATATGCCCATCGATCTGGTCACCTTGACTTTTGAAACTTGATTGTACTACCTCACATCATTATGACATGCATGTACATGTAAGGTTGTCCATGACCAGATTTAGGTACAGTATTGCAAAAGCTTACACACTAGTAACTATGACATCACTGAAAAAAAAAAGATTGATCTTTACTTGCAAACAGATCTTTACTAGTAAACTCTTTGCTCCTTGATAATAACTATATCCCAGGCAACGATACATATATGACATGTTGGTACAGTGCATAAATAGTGTCTCTTGAGTTCACTGTAAAATAATAAAGTAAAACTTTTGAGCTATAAACGTATAATTAAATGCAAACATTAACAGACAGCCTGAAGTAAATAAGCAATTTGCATTCAAGCTTACGTGAGCTAAAATTTTCAGTCGCGACTTATTCAAGGCAACTGGATGAGAAACGTAAACCTGCATTACTCGGGAAGCACAGGTATTAAAGTGTTGCCATACGCTACAAAGTGGCAGGATACGTAGAGGAAATAGTTGTAAAGATCTATCTGCATTTGTAATATCTCGATTGATCGGTCGATGGCGTGTGGGCTCATCTTTTCTCTGGGACTCGATCAGAAAAAGCCACGATTTTGTTGTCTTCATCGATCACCATGTGTAGCTAAGGTAATCCAAAGAATTGTGGGGCAGAAGAACGTTCGATGTCCAGCATTTCTATCGAAAATATGAGCGAAATTCCGCTTTAAGCGTATCTTCGGTCGCCTCGTCAGAGATCCGAACGCCACGAGAGCACGCGTAAACTGATTTACCCATGGTGCTTTTCGGACCGTGTCCAACCTCCTCTGCTTTCCGCTCAACCTCGTTCCCAGGGTCTCTCATCTTACCGCCCTGGGAACGAGGTTGCTTTCCGCTAAGATTTTCTGTAATCCGATCTGTTGCTTTTCCCCGCTTGCTGTCGTTTGATTGATTTTTTACTTATCAACGATAAGTAAGCGCTGTCCAAAGGTGAGTGCCAGCTTTTTAGGGCAGTAAGAACATTACGCCAGATATAATAGCGGAGCTCCGGCGGCCCGAAGGGCCGCCAAGCGGAGCCCCATAACCATATAGGAAAAAGAAACCCATGTATGGATTTTCTCATGGTTAATCATGGACAGCGGTATTGCTCGTGGGCGCGTACGCACGACGGCGACGACAACGACGACGACGACGACGACGGTGGAGTCGCGCAAGATGGCGGCCATAAGGGGACCTCTAAACCAAAAGGAGGCTTAATTTTTCGCGGGCTTTCTGGAGCTCAACGCGGCTACACAATATGCTAGGTCAGCTAAAGGAGTAACGTTTGTCGTGTTTACGTGGAAACTGGAAGATTTCCAAACTGGAAGATTTCTGGCTAATTTATTTAACTACAACTAGTACTACGCAATAGGGTCAATGCAATGATAAAACCTTGGAACAATGCTCACATGTTAACATCATTCAGATAATATTTTAGCCCAATAGTTTTTGGCAATTCTTTGTTAAACAATCAAAGTAATTTTCACAATTTCCTCTGATAATGTTTTGATTTTTTAATCCACTCGTTTGACTTCTGGATTGAAAAAAGCAGTTCATTTCAGTTGAAAGAAAAACTAAACACCAAACAATATGCAGAAAACCTTGCAGCAAAGTTACAAAACTGAACTCAAAATTCAACCTTATCCTGGATAAGCCTAATCGGGCTACAGGAGCTCCGCTTTTAGGTTGACCTAAATCTATATAATATATTAAAGTCCAAGGAACGACCAAAGATCGAACGACTCCAAGAGATCGGCTACAAAGTGAGCTGGCATGACTGTGCCTACGTCGTGGAAAGCAAGCGATCGTGGAACTCGGGCGGGTCCGAGCATGATAAAGGCCGCGCAAGTAACGGAGAATCAGCAATAAAACAGCATGCTTAGGCCCTCCACAGACTAGGGATTTAGTTGTCGACAACTATTTGTGATCGACAACTAAAAGTTATCGACAACTAAAAAACGAAGTCTGTTGCGCAAGTTGTCGACAACTAAACCCAAATTATTAGTTGTCGACAGCCTCATTTTTTGGCGTTTTCCTACTGTGTGAGAACTTTTGTTTTAGTTGTCGACTACTTTTAGATCTCCGCGCTATTGTTTCAGCGGCTTTCTCCGCCGGCATATGCGTAGTAAGCACATGCACATGCGTAGTAAGCTCTTAGTGCCCAACCTCCCTGCGTATCGGTTGCTAAATCAGTATTTGAGCGCCAGTGTGTGGAATCCCTTTAACGGACTTATTTAGTTGTCGATAACTTTTAGTTGTCGATCACAAATAGTTGTCGACAACTAAATCCCCAGTGTGTGGAGGGCCTTAGTCGACGGATCAAAACATCCACCGACGAGACGCCCAGATCCTAAAACGTGGTGTTAACAACTACCACAAGAGGCTTTCCTTGGAGACGTGGCACTCAACTTTGGACAGCGCAGTCTTCAACGAGAGGAAACCGATTCCTCGCGCTTACTTATCAGTTGATTTAAAAAGCTAATAAAACGACAGCAAACGGGGTTATAATGCGAGCAGTAACAAACTTTGATAATGCAGCTCTGATAAAGGTGAAAGCAACGAAAATTTAGAACAGAAAAGCAACAGATCTGATTACAAAATTACGAAATTCGAAATTACGAAATTCGCCCGGCAGGATGTCTCAAGTAGTACTGCTGTACCCGGAAATGCTCCAAGACTAGATTTCTCCATTCAGCAACACTTCACAATTCAGCTGAGATATAATAATCAAAAGCCTTCTGGTACAGTTCTAAGCTTAATCATATCGCTGAACACGAGTTACAGCGAGCAGATGATTTTCCTAGTAAGTCCCTTGGCACTTTGTTATCGGGGTTTCAATCAAGTTAAAAATTACATGTGTTCGGAAGCTCAAAAACTCCTTAAACTATGCAGTCGACGGGGTGAAGTGCTTTGTTTCTTTCACTGTGCGTAGGAAAAGTATGTTATATTCCCGGCTTTTAAAATCAGTAATGTCTTCCAAAAAATGTATCTCTACCACTTCACAGGAGACTGTTGTCTGCAACTACGACTATCCCAGAAAACTGTCCATAAATGGGCATTCTTAGGTCAAAGACTGTTCTGTGACAACGTGTCTGTTTTTCTCTTGCGCAATAATACTAAGGCCCTAGTTATATGGTCTCGGGTACCCAAGAAAACCCTTCCCCCGAGGCAACTTTATCGAGCGTTTATATGTGGAAACGTACTCCTTGCAGGCCGAGTCAAAGTTGACTCTGCATGATAACCCTTATTGGATAGTCAAATATGCAAATACACCTCTTTCTTTGAGTTTCCCTCGGTCATTCAACTACAGTGGGGTTTTCCGAGTTAATTTTCACTTTTTTGATACGAATTTCTCCTTTAAATCCTAAATCTAGGCATTACGTGACACTCGCCACGCCGAGAATTGTCCCCGTTAGGCGAGCCAAAGTGTTTATTTGAAGAAAAGTTGTCCCGCTTGCCAAGGTTACCCTACCTACCGAGGCGAGAGAACTCGCCCGCCTGAGTTGTTTCGGCCCCCGCAATTCGCAATACTAATGTAAACGGTTGGTTGAATTTTACAAAGAAATAAGCTAAAAGTTACCTCGGCCGGCCGGGGGTACCTCGAGGGGAGAATTGTCTCGGGTACCCGAGACTATATAAATGTCGCCTAAGTGAATTCGGGATCAATTTTGGAATGCTTCATGATCTTTCAAGTGTGTCAATCTAAGAGTGATTTTGGCTAACCCCTGAAATAGTTGCTACACAATTAGATACTATACGTTGTCGCACGATAAAAATTAAACAACTCGATCAAACGATAAAAATTAAACAGCAAAACTTGCATCTGTGCGCTCGCACCAAGAGATTCTAATTGCTCTATTGTAAATATATTTTATTTCGAGGCGCGAAGACAATGTCACCTAATAAGCACATTTTCATATCTTTATAACGAACTCTTTATCGATGAACCGGATGACAATTCGCCTCGGCGGTAAAAAAAAAAACAGAGATCAGATTAAATTGGCCTCGCTAGTGTCTTTTTCTTTAAGAATTTAAAAAAAAAAAAGATACAAGCAGAAGCGTACGTGGCTTTCAAAAGCAAATAATCGCGCTGATCGATTTTTTTTTACCCCAGAAGGAAACGCAATTGTGATAAGATATTCCTTGAAATTTTCCTCGATAGTAGACACGACTACCACAAGAGGCTTTCCTTGGAGACGTGGCACTCAACTTTGGACAGCGCAGTCTTCAACGAGAGGAAACCGCTATCTCGCGCTTACTTATCAGTTGATTTTAAAAACTAATAAAACGACAGCAAACGGGGTTATAGCGCGAGCAGTAACAAACTTTGATAATGCAGCTCTGATGAAGGTGAAGCCAACGAAAATTTAGAACAGAAAAGCAACAGATCGGATTACAAAATTACGAAATTCGAAATTACGGAAATGCTCCAGGACTAGATTTCTCCATTCAGCAACACTTCGCAAATGATTCAGCTGAGATATAATAATCGAAAGCCTTCTGGTACAGTTCTAAGCTTTATCATATCGCTGAACACGAGTTACAGCGAGCAAATGATTTCCCTAGTAAGTCCCTTGGCACTTTGTTATCGGGGTTTCAACCAAGTTAAAAATCAGATGTGTTTGTAAGCTCAAAAACTCCTTAAACTATGCAGTCGACGGCGTGTAGTGCTTTCTTTTCTTTCACTGTGCGTAGGAAATATATGTTATATTCCCGGCTTTTAAAATCACTAATGTCTTCCAAAATGAATCTCACTTCACAGGAGACTGTTGTCTGCAACTGCGACGGCTATTTTCATATTTTCTCAGAAAACTGTCCATAAATGGCTATTCTTAGGTCAAAGACTGTTCTGTCAGAACGTGTCTGTTAAGTCTATTCCGCAGTAATACTAAGTGGATTCGGGATCAATTCTGGAATGTTTCATGATCTTTTAAGGGTGTCAATCTCACAGTGAAATAATTGCTACACAATTACATACTATCAGATAATAATTTCGTGGTTTTCTGTCGTTAGTTTTGGCTCTTTTTGACTAATTGTTGGATGCTTTTTCACGGCTTAAAAAGACACTCTTGTAGAAACTAATGTTAACGAATTGTGTTAAAATGCGTTGTTATATAAACAACACAAAAGCAAGCTGATTAATGAGGCCAACACGCATGGCGCGCTTCCCGTTACTGGTACAAAATTGATAGTGATTCTACAAAGAAAGTAAAACAGCATAACTTAGAGCATAAATTTAATTATTCGTGAACTGACACACTATAAAACCGCCGAGAAACAAGGAAATAGAAAACCATTGTGTTATAACCGTCTCGGACACTTCCCCTAACAACTCTCCATCCGCAAAAAACACGTGATTATGTTGTGCATCGCCAAAATACAACAAGCTGGGATAACAACAATTTAACGCAGTCGAATCTCCACGGATAACAACCCGAATGTGGATACTTCGTGATTGTCTCAGATGCATACAAACACTGAATCTTTCACCTTGCATAAGCTGACAGCTCTTCTTACAGCTCAATTGTTTAGTGGCACCACTGAAGGTCACCACTTACCGAGAGTTCTGTTGCATATCCACGCAATGTCTAGCAGAGTTGAGACTAGATGCATTTGATGTTTTTATTTGTTCGTTTCTGTTTGTTTGTTTGTATGTTTCCTGTACCCGTGCAAACTCCTTCCGTCTCCCCATCTTCCATTGTTCTTCCACCTTACAATCGAGCACTGAAAATATGTAACGAACATATAAACAGCCCTGCATCCTATAAACGCAGCTTTACACAGAAAGCTTTCAAGACCTCCAAAAAGATATGCCTTCAGGAAGGCAATGGCAAATTCCGCCATCAGCTTCGAGCCAAATTAGAAGAAACTGGGACACCAGTCAAAATGAAATGGAACACACATCAAATACACCAGGAGCCCATCACTAGGAGCGTGCAACTCCCATACTAAGCCTATGTCACGGCATTTTTACAGACCGGTCTATTTTTAGACTTCTTTTCCCTCGAAATAGGTCAGTTCCGGTCTACATGAGCGTGCATCGGTAACGAAAAAAACTTTTGTTTTTCTTTTTAATCTTCCGGTGAAATGATGACGTCAGTTAAAAATCAGGTCCATGCTTGTGATTGGTCACTGAGGTTCCTGCGGGGGTGCAAGTTCGCGGTAAATTCAAACTAAAAATAGATCAGTCTGTGAAAACGCCGTGACAGAAATATGGGGTAGTTGCACGCTCCTAGTAATGGGCTCCTGAATACACATACTGACAAATGATCAAATTAGCCAAGAAAAACATCGATATATCGATTGAAATCTATCTTTCAATGCAATGACCTGGCGTTTTGAAACAATGCTTAAGAACTACAGAAGAAATTAAGAAGGTCAAAGACTAGGAAAACCAACCGTGAGACGAGTCTTAACACAGCAAAATGAATGACGACTCTGGCGAAAATAACTTGCGACCCATTTCTGATGATTTTATCATCTATAGAAGAAAACGATCGAAGAGAATGCCTTCATCACTTTCAAATCTCTAGTAACTTTATGAGTTTTCCTCTTTGAAAAGAAGAGCTAAAATTCGACATAATCTCCTTTATAACTGGGATAACATTTAATTGGCATGGGATCAATTCAAAATTGAAATAAACTGAAAATTCGCTGCAAAGCGTAAATTGGAAAAGCGAAAACACAAAATTAATCCATCAGAATTGAAATATGTAAAGTTCAAACCGGAAAATTTGTTTAACTTAATTTTGGTTTCTCGTGAAGGATACGGGGGCACCGCGGAGGACTGGGGAGAGGGGACTTGGGGTGGGGTTCACAAAGCAACACCGATAATGATCAGTTCAGTGTTATTTATAACAATTAATGGTTTAGATTTTGATGTGAATAACATACGCTCTTCGGATAGGAGAAGTCAGCTCAATTTCTAAGGAATCCTACATTGTTATTACACTGGTCATTTTCCTTCTCTGTCTGACCTTTTCCACCTTTTCCCTTATTTGCGTCACCCCCAAGATAGCTCATTTTTGTGAACGTGCTGTTTACAACTAGTTGATATCCTATAATTCGACATGTCCTAACAGGTTCATTCCAGTCACGCATTGTCCTTGTGATCATTATAATAAGCATCAGGCTATTGTTCTTCTTAGTTAAAGCGAGATGTCGTCTGAACATCAATACGCGATGCACTTCTTTCTCATTTTCCTGTTCGTTTGCCTGGGCGCTCCAGCCACTGAAGGTATGAAATCCACTCTCAGTTGTGTTCTCTGACTGTAAACCTTAATTCAACTTTTCAAGGCAAGCCAAGGCGTTTTTATCTCTTCTTGATCAGACATGACGCGAAGTAAAAGATGGGGGTGGGGCGCACAGATCAAGGAAATTGAGAATTAAATCTCTTTCCAAATTGTTCAACAGGCTAATTCATAGTATATCGACTTTGCATTCATATTAAACTTTATACGTGCAATCATTTCAAAGAATAAACTTTCCTTTGCATTGTTTTAGTAAATTCTCAAACCAGGTTTTGCCGCCGATTTGTTATTTCGGCCATTATAGAGGGCTGAAGTCGAAAACTTCGTGCGGAAAATTTTTAAACTTGACGCACTATTTTCCATATGACGTAAAACTCCGACTATTGGCTCATAGTCGGAGTTTTTTAGCCAATCAAAAAGCTAGAAATGCAATAGTCGGAGTTGAGAATTTACTAATTCATAGTATCTCGGCTGTGCATTCATATTAAACTTTATACGTGCAATCATTTCAAAGAATAAACTTTCCTTTGCATTCCTTCACAGCACTCGAATTCAAGGCTGGAAAAGACAACGTAACAACAAGCTCACCAGGGCTGTTCGGTTGTAAGAAGATTTACTTCCAAACGCCATTTTATGGCGGACAGCCAGTAACGGTTCTCGCCTCAGTTGGCCATACCGTGAAAAGCCAAACACCTCGGAACGGTGCTGCAGTCTGGGTTGAAGGTGTTAAAGGAAGCGAATTCACTATTTGTGCTCTCGAATTCTCTCAAGGCAGCAATAAGACTCTTCTGGTGAACTGGATCGCGTTGAGCGCAACGCCTTATGGATCTCAGATGGGTACTTCATCCTTAAACTCCTGGACAACTGGAACAGAATGCAAGAGGATCGATTTCCAGCAGGTTAGAATTTGTTTTCTTAAGTGGCATTGAAAACAAAGAGATATATTAAGAGTTTATGAAAAAAGAGAGCCGAAATTGTGGATGTGGAGTTACAAAAAACACAAATATTATAATTGTCAGTTAACCATAAAAATGATTGCAGTATATAAATTAAACTAATCTGCATGACAAAAGATGAAGGAATGATGTGTAAAAATTGCAGTTCAAAGATTTACGCCAGGCCACAAACCCAGAAAAAAAGGAACATGAATAAATAAACGCGAAAAGTTGTGAATAATTGGCAAAACCTGGCTAAAAATTTGCCAGTTTTTTGTCAAAAAGTGGTCAATATTTTTGAAAGGAAATACTTTAAGTAACGAGGTTGTTTACAGCATAAAAGGAGCCGGTTTAAAATTGCCAATTTTGAAGAATCACATAGCTCAGAATTCTGGCACTCTGATTGGTTACCAAGGCGAGGTATTTAGCGTGAAATTACGACTCTTAAACCGAGACTTTGCGTGATCATTACACTGGAGCGACAACAGAATAACATTGACCTTTCAATCATGTTTTTAAAACAAATGTCGCGGTCTACAAGGCCAAAAGCAAACTGGAAATGAAGTCAGTTCTCCCCGCTTTGAACGCAAGTACAACTGTCTAGAGAGGTAGAAAAAACCGCTTACGCTTGCGGGTACGTACCAGGAAGCGACAAAATCATAGCTTGGACAAGAAAATTACTGAAGTAAACGAAGAGAAAGCCTCAAGGCAACCGAAGAAGCTCCAGTGTCAATTCTGACATATATAGAAGACGAAATGGCAGCTTTAAAAGAGAATGTGAACTCAGATAACGCAACAATCACTTGTGATTTACGACGAGAGCTTTCGGTTGACTGTTTACTGAGCCACCGTTTAACAACTCTCCAGTAAATATTTCTATCAACTTGCAATATGGTACAACGGCAGTTCTCGGTAAGCTTTTCTGCTAAGAGAACCAAAATTACACTAGCTTGTTGTTCTCGACTCCTTGTTCTTTAGAAGGTCTTGAAAATAAACAAATTAGCTTGTATTTAAATTTGAATTTGAGTGTAAAATTATTTTTTACCTACAACTGTTTGCCCAAAATTTGAATATCAGTTAGTGTTTTCTAGCTTTGATTTTTGGCTTCACTTCGCGATTTGTGCAATATCGGTTTTTCGCATGAATTTAAGGTAGAATCAACGAGTCAAGGCATGAATTTTCCTTTACTGAAAATTGTGAATCAACTGCCATTTTGAAACGTGACTTGTGCAAATGCTGACCATCAAAATATGGTGTGATTGCTCAGCAAGAAGTACTGAAAACAAATAGCGTCAGGGGATAAATATTTAGATACGAAATATTTCTCAATATATGAAGAAAAACACTAAAAGGCGCCTCTCTTAGTGAAAAGTTGCTCCGAGTAGAACAATTACCTTGTAATTCAGATGTTGCTTAGCAATTTGAGGCTAAGCCTGTAGAGAAAATCTGTTTCAATACAATCGAAAACGAGAGTAAATGTCGCTATTGTCGAAATTTGTTCGTTTATCAAATGAGACTAACTACAAAGATTATTTTTCTTAACCAAACAGAAATATTCCTAATGCAAAACCGAATAACAATAAGCTTATTAGCAATTTTTGGGTTTAAGCGTATTTTTTCTTTTGAGTAATTAAAATTTCCGTGGCGGGGCTCTCATTGTGAAAATATTTACACTTTCTGTGGCGTGTAACGTGTTGCGTGACTCACTTTTGTTATTTGAGGTATTTTACCATCCCAGACATTTCGTCAGTTTTTCAAAAGCGTAACGGCACCCCTGCGCCTTATCTCATGTTAAGTCTGTCACATTTTACGTCATTACTTCCGAGCATGCGCGACAGTGAGTTTTTCAGCGGAAAGGCGTAAGTTTTCTGTCGTTTTATATACTGAATTTTTTCCTCCTTTTGTTCTCTGCCAGTCTGCCACTTACGGCATCATGTCATTTTCAGTTTTGACATTTTTGCATTGAAATAAACCTGTTCAAGCCACATGGTCCCTTTGTTGTCTCTATTTAATAATGCACCCGCGACGGTACAGTCAAAAGCCTGGTTTTGATAATTGTTGTTAGTCAAGTCCCTTGACTACCTCTTCGAGCTTCAAGCTGGATAAAAGTCTCAGTCGAAAGATGACCGAAAGGGTCGCCAATTCACATTAGAGTCACGAAGGAAAGCCGGCAAGAGAAAATTCAATCGCAAACTTCTTCTGTTTGAAAACCTAATCTCCGAGTCGAGAAGCCGCGACGCCATCAAGAGCGAATTATTACAAGCACTTAACGTTTTGACAGAAAATACATCGCAAGAATTCGTGGATTGTTTGAACTTAGCTACAGACACGGAGGACATAAATACAATTACCAGCGAACAACAAGATCTACATGCCTCATGGGAGAGAATTCGCTCCAAAGCATTACATCGTCTGGATTACTTGGATTCGAGAGACGAAACGAAATCAAACTCGTCGCGCGAATCTCGTCGGTCAAGCTTCTCACAGAGATCTGCGAAGAGCAATTCGTCCTGCAAAGACGCTCTGCTCGGTGCCACTACTAAACGAGCCGTCCTCGAGCAAAGGTTACGTTTTTCCGACTCGGTTAAAGATCAAGAGAAAGCCCTTGCGAAGCTAAAGATTCAACAAGAACTTAGTGAGACCCTTGCAGAGGAAGCGGTTTATCGAGTGACTTTCAATGACCAATATCAAGAGAGCGAAGGTGAGTCGGTCCACAGCCTTCCTACTGGTTTTGGAAACATTATAGACACGATTTTACATGATCAAGAGTCTTATTTTCCTACTCAACCGCCTGTCACTCAATCTTTGAATAATGTAACACAGTCGTCAATGCCTGTCACACAGCCCTTAGTGCCTGTCACACACAGACAGTCTTCAGTGCCTGTCACAGAGCCTTTAATTCCTGTAACACAGTCTTCAGTGTCTGTCAGACAGCCCTTAGTGTCTGTGACACAGTCGTCAGTGCCTGTCGCACAGCCCTTAGTGCCTGTCACACACAGACAGTCTCTTTAGTGCCTGTCACACAGCCTTTAATTCCTGTAACACAGTCTTCAGTGTCTGTCAGACAGCCCTTAGTGTCTGTCACACAGTCTTCAGTTCCAGTAACTCAACCATTAGTTCCTGTAGCACAGCCTTCGGTGCCTGTAACACAGCCTCCTTCAATCACGCAGTTTACTGATCCTGTCACGCAGGCTTCAGTCTCAGTAGCATATCCATTCACGTCGGGACTCTAGTTGTCTACTACTGCTTCGCAGTCCTCACCTAGTACAGACATCAGCTCTTGTAGTCAACCTGTCAAAACCTGTTGCACAGCCCTCGCCTTTAGTCTCGCCCAACCAGCCTTCATCTTTGACATCTACCCCAATCAGTCTCCGGCAAACTACTCACTGCCAAGGTCATCGTCGAGCTTCTTGTCAAGTTTGTATACAGCAAATACCAGAAGGTACTCTTTGACTGTGACAGATCATGACACAATTACGCATACTGTGTCCACTTCTGTTCACTCACCTACCAGTTTCAATGTGGATTATCAGGCAGGCACTTCCTACCCCCGAAGCCTCTATGGAAGTTCTCCACTCTATGTCACACCACAACCATCACAAATCTGTCCTGTTTATGTTATGCCATCACCGGATAACACCCAGCAAATCACAGAGGCATTAGCCGAAGTCACGCAGTTGCAGCGCTCGCCACAAGCAGTACCAGATGTCTTTAATGGAGAAGAGAAAGACAGGACAAGATTCTTCCTATGGGAAACAGCCTTTAAGCCCTTATAGACTCAGCTCCAGTCAAGCCACAACAAAAACTACACCTTCTCTTTCAACACCTAGGAGGCAGAGCTAAGAAGGTTGTCGAGCGGCTCCAGTTCATGAGTAGTGATCTCGAAAGAGACTATACAGAGGCTAGGAAGAAATTAAAGGAACGTTTTAGACACTCGGCCATCCTTAGCACGGAGTTCAAGTTGAGAGTAAGCTGTCAAATTGGCCCAAAATTGGAAGCAATGTTGCAAAGCGCATGCAAGAGTTTAGTGACTATCTCCAACAAGTTGAGCTAGCCACAGAACACATTTCAAATTTGAAGATTTTTGAGTACTCGTCCAAATTGCAGAGTCTGGTGGAAAAACTCCCGGGTTGGTTCCAAAGTAAATGGTCCAACAAGGTTCAAAAGTTGCAACAAACTGAAGGCCAGAATGCGTTTCCAGCATTTTCAGTCTTCGTAAGGGAAGTTACCTTCCATGCATAGCGAATGAACATTCCTCAGATATCCCAAACGACACCTGTTAGTAGCAACCGCAGAAATGTAACCAGCCCTCCGGCCACTCCCTCTCGTGGAGGATTACAGAATTCCAAAGGTCGTGGTCAGTCCTTGCCAGTTACAGCACTTGCGACTCATACCAATCCTGATAGTGTACAAAGATCAGAAGGAAACAAGCCCGTAGAAAACTCCACGCCACTTGCCTCCTCTCAAAGTCAGATCCCTCCTGCCACACCCAAGCCAGCCTTTTGTCCCTTTCACAGGACCAAGTCTCACAATCTCTACAGGTGTCAGAAATTTCGTGAACTTGACTTTCGTGAAATTATGCGGGAAACTGATCTTACAGGATCTTTGCCGTCAAAATGTTGACTGGGACGATCCAGTTTCAAAGGAGATCCTCCCTCGTTGGCAAAGGTGGCGTAACGAGTTACCATTGTTAGAGGATGTCAGTATCTAAAGTTGCTTCAAACCACCCGAGTTTGGAAAGGTGGTGCAATCTGAAGTCCACAGCTTTTCGGATGCTAGCCAGTCTGGTATTGGTCAAGTCTCGTACCTGCCAATAGTCAATGAAAACAAAGATGTCCACGTCCGCTTCCTGATGTCCAAAGCTCGAGTAGCTCCCATCAAACCTATGTCAATTCCCCGTATGGAACTAACGGCCGCTGTTGTATCGGCTAATGTAACCGCAACCCTGAAACGTAAACTAGACTACACAAGCTTACAGTCTGTTTATTACACAGATTCCGAGGTGGTGATTGCTTACATTCATAATGATGATCGTCGATTTCACGTTTACGTGGGCAATAGAGTGCAACACGTCCGCGATCACACCAGTCCAGAACAACGGCACCATGTTCCTGGAAAAGACAACCCTGCGAACGAAGCATCTCGTTCCCTCACTGCTAGCCAGTTACTTGACAACAGAAGATCGTTTCGTGGGCCAGAATTCCTCTGGACAGACAACATGCCACTTCTAAACACAGTGCAGCCAACCCAACTGCCAACGAATGATGTTGAAGTTAGAACGAAGGTCCTTGCCACAGCGGTTCTTCCACCTCTAGAACTCACTGAGCTTCTGGTCATCGTACCTCGTCGTGGTACAAAGCTAAAGCCTCCGTCGCCTGGATGAGGAGAGCTGTTTTCAACCTCCAAAGTGAATTAGCAACACGCAGAGTTTATTGCAGTAATGACGTTCACCCAGTCAAGTCTACGAACGCATCGAAGAATGGCCAAAGTATCGAGATATCTCCTCTTAAAGTCCAGGAACTAATCCAGTCTGAGAAAGTTATCTTTTGTGAACTCCAGCATCACCATTTTAGTTTCGCAATTCAGTCCGTTAAAGAACCTCAATGGCAATTCAGATAAGTTTCTAGATAGAAACACTGCACGTCGCAGAAAAGAAGTTTTGAAGAAGACAAGCTGCTTGTACAAGTTAGACCCGTTCGTTGACGAAGACGGGCTTCTTCGAATCGGTGGGCGTATCCGCCGTGCAGCCATACCTCCGGAAGTCAAACATCCTCTTATCCTTCCGAAGAGCAGTCACGTTACCGACCTAATTGTAAGACACTTCCACTCAAAGATTGGACATCACCAAGGACGTGGAATCACCCACAACCCGATCCGTCAGGCTGGGTATTGGATTATAGATGGACGTTCTTAAGTAGCAAGAATAATTTCCAAATGCGTTACCTGCCGAAGATTACGAAGCCGACCGCTAACACAGAAGAGGTCGGACCTGCCAGAAGAGCGTGTTTCACCGACCGCACCCTTTCACTACACAGGCATGGATGTTTTCGGTCCATTTTACATAAACGAGGGCCGCAAGACTTTGAAGCGCTATGGCCTGATCTTTACCTGCCTCGCATCTCGTGCAGTTCATCTGGAGATGCTGAAATCCATGGAAGCTGACTCTTTTATAAGTGCTCTACGCCGTTTCATCAACAGACGAGGGAAGGTCCGTGAACTACGCTCAGACCAAGGCACAAATTTTGTAGGAGCCAAAAACTAACTTGCCGCTGCTTTTCAAGAGCTCGACCAAGCTGGCGTCAAGGAATTTCTCCGTGACAAAGATTGCGATTGGATAAATTTCAACATGAACGTCCCCACCGCTTCTCATATGGGTCGAATTTGGGCAAGGATGATCAAGTCAGTCAGATCAGTCCTCTCGGTTCTACTGCAAGAACAGGGCGCCCAGCTAGACGATGAAGCGTTACGCACTTTGATGACAGAAGCAGAGAATGTCATCAACAGCCGCCCACTTACTGTGGAGAACCTGGCCGACCCAGCTTCACCAGAACCCATAACACCAAATCATCTCCTGACGTTGAAATCTCAAGTAGTACTCCCTCCGCCTGGTAGTTTCCAACAGTTAGATTTGTATTCAAGAAAGAGGTGCGTCAGGTGCAATATTTAGCCAATCAATTTTGGATCAGATGGCGTCAGAATACCTCTCACTCCTTCACAAGAGACAGAAGTGAAACGTCCCTCAACGAGACAGTAGAGAAGGAGATATATATTGTCCTACTCCTAGACGACGGCTTATCCAGAAACCAATGGCCGCTCGCCCAAATGACCAAGGTCTTCTCTAGTAGGGATGGTTTTGTCCGTAAAGTCCAACTGTCTGTAGTCCAAGACGGAAAGCGCAAACAGTTAGAACGGCTGATCCACAAGCTAGTGTTGCTGCTCGCGCAAGAAGATACCACAGACCAGGATGTTATCCCTGTCCGAGGAGCAAGTACCAAGAACAATAATTGACATTAAACTAGTTACCACTCTTTTCGTAAATGAGTTCCATTTAGGGGAGCCATGTAACGGCACCCGTGCGCCTTATCTCATGTTCAAGTCTGTCACGTTTTAGTTAGCATTCGATTTAACGTCATTACTTCCGAGCATGCGCGACAGTGAGTTTTTCAGTTAGTTCGACCACGTGGTGCCCTTTTTATCCCGGAAAGGCGTAAGTTTTCTGTCGTTTTATATATTGTATTTTTTCCGCCTTTTGTTCTCTGCTACTCACGGCATCATGCTTTTTTCAGTTTTGACAGTTTGCATTGAAATAAACCTGTTCAAGCCACATGGGCCCTTTGTTGTCTCTATTAATGCACCCGCGACGGTACAAAAAGATCCGTTGCAATCTCAAAATGGATGTAAGTTGAAGAACGTTTGACACTCATTCTCTCGCTATTGGGTCATGTATATATTCACTGATCTGTTCCAATTCACCCACTCACTCAGTTTACTAATCTTAGCTTCTCTCATTATTTCATTTCAGCGGTTTTCGACTCCTCCAACCATATTTGTAACTGCTAGTCACCAATTCCCCAAGAGACCTCAAGATGCCATGGCTGTGTGGGTGGAAGAGTTACGCGTAGACAATTTCAAAGTTTGTCTCAGAGAAGCAAAGATTTTCGATGGACCCCATAAAGGCATCAAAATTGTGAGTAAATTTGAATTACGTTTTCTGTCAGTCGTCATTCTAATCATTATCAAAGCTGAATATGAACCATAATGACCCCTTACTAAAGAACAGTGCAATATTTACATGCGTTACGATTTTCCAAATATACTAAATATGTCAGAGTCCATTTTACCATCTGACGTGCCATAGAGACGTTTTCTGTACCTAATCATCATCCATTTTCAAGTAGTGCCAGATGAGGTCTTTTTGTACAAGTTTAAAACATCAAATACTGGCTTTCTAGAGAAAATAATACAAAGAAAAATAAACATGTTTTTCGGTAGCTTCTATGATTAACTTCAACCTACTTGTAAAAACCATGTGCTGGAAACGGTTAATAGGCCCAGCCCAGTAATCTTGCAAGCAGCTGAATGCATACACAAAGAGAGCTGATTCTTTTATATAATTTTTTCCTGAAAAAAGGGACCAATTATCAACATCTTATTTAGTTTGTATATCTTGCTTATGATTTCTCTTACATGCGTTGGTTAAAAGAATCCTTTTAATTTCTTTACTGATTATTAGCTGGTTTTAACTACAATTTATTTTATTACTTTTGCAGAATTGGATGGCATTTACAAATCTGAGCGTTGACAATTTTACCATAACCGACAGTCTCGTGTTCACCAATACAAACTCGCCATCTGATCAGGATAACTACGCTTTCTGTCAAGTAAGAATTGCCAACTAGCGGCATTTTTGTTTCTTATCCAAATCCTCTTTATAATAGCGTATCAAAAGGCCAACAAATGCACTGCCTTCATTACAATACAGGGAGTAAATAAAATTGACTGTTAACATGAAACTATTTGATCTGTGGGCCCATAAAATCTGTCATAAATCGTTTCTGCATGAGACCCAACTCATCTTCGACGATCAATTGATCAAGCGTACTTTTCCTCTTGTTCAAATCAAGCCGCTGTGATTTGGAATCTAAACGTTTACGGAATCAGCGCATTTTAAATACAAATACGAATTATTTCTCAACCTTACCTCTACAAGATACTCACGGAAATACAGTCGATATTAAATTATTTTTTCCTTAACATTGCAGACAGTGAACTTCACAGAACCATTTTACGCTCGTCCTGTTGTGTTAGTGACGCCAAAACAGAGTGACAACAACAACAAAGCTAACCTTTCTGGGTCACGTTGTAACGCTGTTACTACTTGGGTTGAGGTAAGGAATACCTGTTGTGACCTTTGTTCGACTTTTGGAAAACTCTCAGGTAATGGCACTTATCCCAAACTCTTTGGAAGCCATAAACTCTATATGACATTGCGTAAAGGCGTAATACAGGAGTCAATGTAACCCCCACCCCGCCAGCCCCGGGACAAGGTGGGGATTTGTTGCAAACCTAATTTCAAATATTAACAAATTCCCTGGGGAAGCTGTCTGCCTACCAAAGTCCTCAAATGCTCCCACCATGTAGGGCTTGAGATCTTGGATTAGGAGCCTGAAAAGCAAGAACATTAAAGCACAGAATCATTCATTTAAATTTACTTGATAATACTGCCAAGCAAAAATAGCCATTAAAAGGACATTATTACTAGATTTAAATAACAAAAGCACTCACCTCTCGAGGATCCTTTATGGAAAAGCACACAAGTTGATCTTTGAGATGAACAACCGCTGACTTCGCAACAGCCGGCTGATGACAAATCCCCACCCAAACACCTTACCCTAGGGACGATGAAATACAAATATTTCCCAATCCCCCAACCCCTCGGGGATGCGATTTCTGTCAAATCCTCTTCTTTTTCCGACTAATCCCCACCTCGTCCCGGGGTGGGGGGTTTACATTGACTCCTGCATAAATACAACAGTTTGAATGGGAATTTCACAATGGCATATAGCAGCTCGAGATATGGAAGCCAAATTCAATAACAACAATTACTTTGATATTCTACTGCTTGTTATTTGTGTTTCTTTGCTGTTTTGGGACCGTTTTAAAGTAATTCCAGCGAGTTGAATATAACTTCCGTTTATATTAATTGTTTTTAAAACTATTGCGGCGGTATAACAACATGAAGGAGGCTGGGGTTAATTCGTTGTTTGTTTTGTTCAGCGTACATCTACAACTGATGCACAAGTTTGTGTGAAGAATTACAACAGCGACGCCAACAATAAAGATGTTATCACTGTCGACTACATGGTCACTGGAGGTAGGCAAAAAAGATTCCATCTCGAGATAGAAAAATGACTCGGTATATTTAACATTCTCTTTCCCGTATCCCCCTTTCCCCTCTGCTGTGTTGTTACTTAATTGCAATAATCTTTACAGAAGGTTGCAAACACACACTGAGAAGGCAGAAGTGTGGATATAACTATCCTGCAAATGTAGACAAGAATATCAAACCGTTTCCCGACATTTGCTTATTTGTCTTGCCAGACTTGGATCCTTGCATCGACGTGACATGTCATTATCACTGCCTGTGTAAAGCGTTTGGACCAAATGATGCTCGCTGTGTTGCTGTTGACAGTTGTCCATCCTACCAAGAACCAGTCTGCTCATCAAATGGCACAACATACGACAATGAGTGTTTGTTTCGACAGGAAATGTGCATTCAACGACTGAATTTCTCTGTGCAACACCCTGGTAGTTGTGAAGGTTGGAAATTGTTTTACTTTGAAGTTCCTGACGATATCGATGAAGATGATGGTGATTATGATTAGCAAACCGGAGTAGTTTAAATAGTTTGTACTGATCAGTGTTTTGTACTTTTTTTAAAGGGTTTCCTTTCCAGCGAGGTCGCCGTCACATGCCACACATTCCTTCACTAGGATATTCTCATTGTGAAGTAATTCACCTCAAGCCTTATGTGTTTTATCCTGACAAACTACTTGAGGTTCAGATTACCGTCAACCATATCGACACCAGTGACAAGTCATATGTTCATGATGCCGCTGTGTCGTGGGTCGAAAATGTCAGTTATGATCGATTCACTGCGTGTGTGATGGCGGCTGGCTACAATGAGCGAAAATCAAAATCTAACGTGACAGTTGATTGGATGGCGTACCAAGGGGCTCCAGTGGGTGGCGTTGCCGGGGAAGTACGAATATCACAATGGTGGACAGGAACGACTTGTAAATCTGTCAATTTTCCATCGGTTGGTATTTTTTCCGTTTCATTTGACAACTTTAGCTGACAAAGAATAATTTTGTATAGCCTACAGTTATTGGATTCAGCTCAATTTAATACCATTTCATTGCGACTTATAGAACTAAGATTTCGTTTTTCATTCATACATTTTATAGAGCATATTTCCGAATCTTCGTGACTCAGTTAAACAGCAGAAAAGCAAGAATAATAACAGTAGTAGCATGAGTAAGAGGAACATGAACGGTAACAGCTTGTGTTTTGTTGATGATTTTCTGTGCAGGGAAAGTTTTCAGTGATACCTTCAGTGTTTGTTACTGCTGCGCACTACCGTGCAGGACTCAAGCGTGACGCTGCCAGTGTGTGGATTGAAGACGTCACGCAGTCTTCCTTTAAAGTTTGTTTGAGAGAGCTGCAGAACTATGCAGGATCTCACGACGATGTTTATACTGTAAGTGTCTACACCTTCCTTTACACACCACCCAAAATAAACTTAGAGATCTTTCTAGTATATACTAACACGTCAGACTATTCAGTTAATCTCCAGAAGCTGGTCTTATGCACTGCCGACTCAGTTTGTAATACACGTTACCATCCATACATATTAAGAATAAAGAATCTGGATCTAGACGTTAAGTGAATGGTTATCTCAATTAATTTTGTTAATAAAAACTATTTCTATCTTAATTTCCTAGTTAATGTTTATTTATTTTTCTCTTTTTTAGAAATGGTTGGCGTTTTCTTCTCTCCATAAGCCTCTTTTCACAGAACATAGTTCCGTCTATTTTGCTAACGCCCAACATCCACCTGTAGATTACAACAACGCTTATTGCAAGGTTGGTATCTCTCTTCTTAGCCTTCTTAGCCTAGAGTTCCTATTTCAAAAGTTTCAAGAGTTAGTACACAGATCCTACAGAAAATGTTAATTGAAACTATACTGTAGGTTATTATTTCGTTTGCTAGTGGAGTCAAAGTTAGATGACAACAGCCCGTCTAACGAAAGTTTTTCTTTAGGATATCCGCTTCACTGAGAAGTACAACAGCACCCCGAATGTGTTTGTTTCCGCAAACCATTCGTCCAACGGTGGAAATAGACAACCAGTACACAATGGAATAACTGCTTGGGTGGAGGTAATTCCCTTTATTTCCTTCTTTAGGCATTTCCATAGCAACTGCATTTTTGACATGTAAGATGGCGGAATTTGAGCGATAGATACTAGGGGCAAATAATATGATATTGATATGTGTTACTACAAGGAAAACCCAAGGAGGTATCAAATTGCTTTTACTTCCGAAGATTAAGTAATATTCAGAACATCACCTGAAGCGTTGTGAAATTTTCTTTTCCACAAAAGTTTCGGAGACAACTGATTACTTTTATTCCTTTTTTTGCAGTACATCAATACGACTGGAGTCCGAGTGTGTTTGAAAGAGTTGTACGAGACAAAATATGATCCACTGTCTATCTCATACACTGTGCTGTCAGGTGAGGACAAAATAATTCATCGTGAAATTTACTATTCTCTAGATCAGTGGTTTAGTTTACTTAGTATTCTTATTTTAGTAATTTCTGTGTCTTACACTGTTAAGAAAAAAAGCTTCAGCAGCCGAACTGTTTACTTTGATGGCGAGAACTTGTTTTCATAACAAATCGGAAGTCAAATGTTTCAGCCAGCAGTAAAAATGCCAAAACATGTGGAGGCTTTGTTGAAACACCAAAACAACTATTTTCCTTTAGACACTCAAGGCATTGTTAACGATTTCTCTTAGTTTTCATGGATTTATTTTTGTTTACATCTACAGACATTTGCCAGCCAGGATGGACTTACTTTAGTGGTTATTGCTACTTTTCAAGCCCCGCATGCGCCACATGGTTGACCGCTGAGTCAAACTGTTCTGAGATGAACTCTGATCTGGTGACAGTGCACAACCAGGAGGACAACGTATTTATTCAGCACCGTCATGCTGGTGATAGATCATGGATAGGGCTGAATGACCGCAGTGTTGAAGGTTCTTTTGTGTGGACAAACAAAGAAATCAGCAGTTTTAGGTTCTGGGCTCCAAAACAACCAAACAACTGGAACAACGAAGACTGTGTGCACACTCTTGGCGTGCGGCATGGATACACTTGGAATGACGTGCCATGTGATAACTGCTTCAACTTTACTTGTTTTACAGGTGATAAATCTCTTGTTTAATGCAGTTAATGCACATTATGTAATCTACTAATAAAAGTAATAGACTCCCCAGAATTTAGGCAGGATAATCTTGCGCACTTAAATTGGTTTCATGGTTAATTTTCAACAATAATTCGTTGCAAGCGAATACTGTAAATATCATTCATTTGATGTCCAGTTCAATTTTTTTCAAACTTATTTTTTTTTAGATCTGGAGGAGTGCGCTACCAACACTCACAACTGTGACGTGAATGCAGATTGTGTGAATACCGTGGGCTCATATTCCTGTAGGTGTAGAGTTGGATATGCCGGAGATGGACAAACTTGCAATGGTAAGAAAGAACAAAAAAAACAAACAAACAACATCTAAGCTGCAACAATAGATTTGATGTTTATGTTGAATATGAAATCTTCCCTGCATTGAAGGGCTTTGAAAAAACTGTAGGGCATTGAAAAACTGTAACCAACCGCTCTTGTGCAATCAGAATACTGATAGAGAAAAGTTTAACCGTGTAAAAACTTTATTTTTAACACTGCATTTTAAAGCTGGCAACAGTGGCTTAGAACCTGGGTGATTTAAATCACAGCTCAACGTTTATCCATATTTAGTTCTTTAATCTTGTTTTAGACATAGACGAGTGCACTTCAAACTTGCATAGCTGTGATGCCAATGCTGTTTGTAACAATACACGTGGATCTTACACTTGCGCGTGTAAACCTGGATATTCAGGAGATGGCAAAAATTGCACTGGTGAGTTATTTTCAGTTAACAAGAAATAAAAATTTATTAGTTGAAAAATACAGCAACAACACTGCGAAATGAGTTCACACGTATTATCATAAAATTCCTTTCTTCAGATTTATTGAACATGTACTATAACCAACGCACCAGCAATAACTTAGTTCAATACAACTGAGAACAACTCGAACTTTTAATGTGACTACACATGTTGCCAGTGGTTTCTAGGATAAAAGGTACAAACATAATACGTTAATAAGGGCGGAACAACTAATTACAACAACGGAAATAACATAGGAAATACGAATAACATAGGTAACACGGGACAAACGAAGAAAGGGGACATAACCTGACAATTTGGGGATACGGAGATAGAGGTAACGTAGTTACAACTTGTGAACTCGAGCGAAATACTTGCGATTTACATAACCCGCGCGAAGGTGGAACTATTTATGCATAGCCGCGCGAACTGGGGCGAGGCGTGGGATTGGTTTCTACCTGTGTACACAATTTATATAACAATTATTCCATGAGCCCGAATTGGATATGAAGTGATAAAATAACCAACGATCGCGTAGCGCGAGTTGGTTATAATCACTTCATTTCCAACAAGGGCGAATGGAATAATTGTTTTAGTCAATTCTCAAACGGGTTTTGCCGCCGATTTTTATTTCGGCCATTATAGAGGGCTGAAGTTGAAAACTTCGTGCGGAAATTTTTAAAATTGGCGCACTATTTTCCATATGACGTAAAACTCCGACTATTGGCTCATAGTCGGAGTTTTTTAGCCAATCAAAAAGCTAGAAATGCAATAGTCGCAGCTGAGCATTTACTTTGTTTATTAACTTTGTCGTGTTTCTTATTACCCCCAGTAATTGATGAGTGTGTCAGCGGTGCACACGACTGCCACAGTTTAGCCTCATGTACAAACACTGTAGGATCCTACACATGTACGTGTAACCATCCGTACGTAGGAGATGGAAAAACTTGTGTGAATGCTGCCCCGGCAGGTGAGTATTTCACGTTGCAGATTGTGCTTCAATTCAGGTAGCAGTGGTTAGAGCTAAGCTGAAATTGTCCCTCAAATATGATGTCAAAAACAACAACAACAACAACAACAAAATACCCCTGAGATTTCGTCTTAATAGCAAACTGCTTTGTTTTGTGAGATAGTTTGAAGAAAAACAATTTGCCAAAGCTAATTGATGAATGGTGCATCTCAGCGGTTGATATTGGGCAAAATTCGGACCGCTCAGGGAACCAATCAAAATTCTTCTTTTCATCTGGGATCAGTTTGCCATATTGCAAGGACTGTTACAGTTGCTATTAAAAGAGGACACGACACAGTAATGTTGTTTGCTACCTCCTTGCTACTACAGACACGCTTTGACATCAACATTAACCCCATTCAGAAAGGAGGGGGGTGGGGGTGGAGAGGAAAATTTCCACGTGGACTTAAACTATTTAAAACGGGTTTCAAAATTTCAATATTTACAAAGTCTGTCAAATTTCGTAGCTTTATCTGCCGCTGATTTTTCCATTGAGAATTCCGACGTCGACGCTGAGCATTGGTTATGATATTACGTTTCCCTGACAAATACTATCCGAATATTTTGCTGTTGGGAATTTAACATCATGTATTAAGAGTATAGATCACTGCGACCCAAAATGCGGGACGTGGCATTCCAGATAAAGACTTTTTTAAGTTGCACGATGGGTGGCATATAACGACCACACATAAAATATGTTTCTGAAAAAACAATACACCTTTAGTCAGCGTCACATTTACGGATAAGTAAAGATGGTCACCTTTATGACTGGTGAAGATGAGAGTGTTATTAATTCTTACCAAGATAACCCATTAAAACATATTCTAGGTACAAAATGGATCCAAAGAACGTTCTTATATGTTATTCTTGCAGCGGGTCTTAAATCTTCCAGCATTGTGGGAAGCAGCCAGAATTTTTTGACATGGCTGGATAAATGGTTAAAGCCTGTGACTCGTCAATCTTCTTACTGGAATCGCTGTTACCAGGCAACTGTAAATGGCTGGTCTTCCTCTACCTTCCATTCAAACTGTGACGGCAAAGGTCCGACTGTCACAATCATCCGTGTTGGAAAATATATTTTTGGAGGATACACGAGTGTCTCCTGGACCAGTAAGTGACATGATCAATTTCATCTTATCACAGGCCACCCAAGCTCAAGCTGTGAGTCAGCGATTTTCATTTTGCGCAATAGAGGTCACAAGAGTTTAAAAAGGAATTTAAAAAACATGAATATTTACTATATGGTTTAGGAATTTAAGGGCTAGAGAATTCTTAACAAAACGCCTTACCTTACTTCCACGATGTATAACTTGTTCTGTTTACCTATATCTTCACTGATTCGGGAGATATCGAGATGTAAGACCTTTACAGGAAGCGGTAACTTACAACAATCGCTTCAATTCATTAAAGTAAGGGAATAGAAAAAAAGGAAATACCAAAGAAAGGAAAGTAAGTCAGCCACGCTAACATGAATTTTCTGGTCAACTCATCGCGATAAACAGGCTGATAACGGTATGGTGTTCCTGGCTAACTGACAGCTTGACAGCTCGATTCTTAAGTAATTTATAAAATAGGGCATGGAAATCAGATTCAGTCTGAAATCGGGGCAGCGGTTCCCAGTCTCTCACGGGGCTTGCTTATACCAGAATTGAAATTATTGAAAACTTAAACCACATTAAACATACAGGAACAAGAGAACTTAAGATTACCACTAAAAGAAAGAATGCTGACCTACGAATAATAGTACAATCTTGTGAACCACCAATCAAATTATCGTTGAAATACGACATTAAGAAACTGTCCAAAGTGTCAGTAAACATCACAAATGTTGGACTTCTTTTTCCATTTTGTATTTCAAATTAGGTTCCAGTTGTTCATATCACTACGATTCAGCAGCCTTTCTCTTTTCATTGGTTAACAAGCCTGGTTGGCAGCCACTAAAGCTAGATCAAACAGGAAAGTATAGTTTTTGGAGAAGATCCATCTACAGCTGCTCTTCCTATGGACCAGCATTTGGAGAGGGCGACATTAACATTGCCAACAACGCTGCATCAAACACCAACTCATACTCAAACCTTGGCTACACCTACGCCCCGCCAGCTGGTAACAGCCATGGATCCTCCTTCACACGATCATTCCTGGCCGGTAGTCTCTACTTCCGACCTGACGAAGTCGAAGTGTTCTATGAAACTACCTGAAGAAATCGCGGAGCTTGGAGTCTAAGCTTTACACACCCTGTTCAGTAAAATGAAATCTTTGCAAATATATAAGGGTATATACAAACTGTTAGTAAATTATAGAAACGCAATGTAATGGAAAATTTCAACATCACTGATGGTATGTCAAACAGTAGGCTTGTACAAAATCGGGTAGTCACGTGTAAGATTAAGACAAACAGTTTACGTTGAGCTTATTTCTTTGGTAATTGCCATTAAAGGATGGTTTCATGACTCGGTGTTATAACAAGCTAGGACGTTAGCCGAGTTCATGACTTCTTAATGAATTTTCCTTTAAGACTTTCATGTAACTCAGGAAAACGCGGCGATAGGAGTAATGTTTCTCATTAGAATTCCTTTCGCATGTTTTGATTAATACATATATTGTTGATCCGATCGGATAAAAGTAGATAACTTCTCTGTGTGCCCAGAGTAAATCCTTTGCGCCGAATAAAAAAAATTCAATTTTCATAAATAATTTCGAAATTTTCTCGATAAATCTGTGGGCATCGGTCATTGTGCTTTCACAAATCACAGTCTATAGTTGATGAACTGCGTGTGTTTCAGTAAAAAAAATGAACAAGGTAGTAGTTTATACTTACGCTATAACTTGTACATGCGCAGAACCGTGAAATTATCCCTTAAAAAGGAGAATCTTGTTACTGAGTTTCATCATACCAGGAGGATAGTTTCCACAGGCTACAGGATTCCAGCTGGTTTTGATTTCTTATGTTATTCAAGTAAAGTGGATTTAGTAAAAGTGGATTTAGTAAAAGTGGATTGAGAATGCACGATAGTGCAGGGATTTTTTCTTTGTTTGTAGTAATTATGAACCGTCTTTTGAGAGTGCTAATGTAGAAAATAAATACTAGTGTCAGACACACCGCTATTAAAGCTTGTAACAATAAAATAGAGCAGGGTGGAAATATCGCGTTGTTGTCTGTTTGCGTTCGTTCTTATTTAGGAGGAGAGAAACTTTTTTCATGACTTTTACTGTGAATTCCCAATGTCCAATTGTCGCTGTGAGACTCGCCTTTAGGGAATAGTAGTTCCGAAAGCTCCCAATCAAGTCTTGAACGTGTTTTTGTTGAATACGTATTCCATCATTATCTACTGGTGCGATTTATTAAAGAAATTAGAAACTCCACCAGCACGCACGTTTTTCTTTTGTTAGAAATTTAGTTATGTGAAAGAGAAACAAAAATATATTATTTGAGAGATATCAGAATTTTTATTTTACTTGAAAAACATTTTATAATATTGATGATAACTTTCTACTGAAACAAGTTGCTTAGCCTGGCTTAACCTGTGCGCATGCGTCATACATTGCGTGCGTAATCAAGATAAAAATAAATTTATCAGGATATCTGCAAATTATTCACAGCCATTGGTCTTCTTGCTTTAGGACAAAATACAATGTTTACAATGAACATTGTGTTTGAAAATGGAATTTTACAAAAAAAAAAATGCAACATTGTATTATGCTTAATGCAGAGCTCTCGTTTAGCTGTCTTGTCAGTCGTTAGCTTTCAAAATTATGTGAAATATTTTATTTCTTATCAAATCGAGATCTATTTTGCTTCAAAATACAAGGAAAGCAGTACAAACAAAACGTATACTTGGTTTGTAATAGCAATCTTTACTTTCGAGTTTACGAACTTCTGGAGATAACAATAATAACAATAATAATCTGATACAACATTTGCGTTAGAGATGCCACTCGTTTTCGATCCAAGTGCTTCTTTCGCCGGGTTTGAAGGAATTCCAGTTTTTCGCTATTCCATGAAGTACTGTTTATTGTGTAGTAAAAGGTGGCTTTAACTCTTAGGTCTGTGGATGAATCAAACTGTGTGACCATTTAAAATAAAGCTATTGAACAGTACTTTCAAGTGGTACTGTTTATTATGCTGTACAAGGTGGTTCTAACTTTCAAGTCTGTGGATGAGACCCAAGTGTGTAGCTGAGGAATACTTTCAAGTGGTACTGTTTATTTTGCTGTGTCAAGTTTCTCATCCTTAGCTTGTCAGCTATCGACGTGAGACAATCGTGAACAATGGACAACACAGGTTTAGGTCACTGGGCTTGCTCTGTTTTCTAAGGGTGTTTGACAAGGAATCAACAAACTCTCCAATTTTGGATAAACTTTGGTTATGTGGCTGGCTACATAACCGCTTTAAAAATCATTTCAATTCAATGTCAATTACAAACAAATGAAGGAAGCCCTACGCAGCAAAAGTGAGGAACAAAATCCACCAGAGCTTGCTTGGGTAAAGTGAAGCAGCCCTACCCAAGCCCCAACAATAGTGGACTTCAGTCAAATACTAACGCTAGCAAGTAAGATGTGTGTTTTATTAAATTTTGACTGGTGCCGTGTGTTTTGATTTAGCTCGAAGCTGATGGCGGAATTTGCCATTTTCTTCCTGAACGCATTTTGTTTCTGTGGTTTTTGAAAGGTTTCTGTGTAAAGCTGCGTTTATAGGTTGCAGGGCTGTTTATATGTTCGTGACACATTTTCAGTGCTCGAGGGTAAGGTGGGAAGAACAATAGAAGATGTGGAGACGGAAAGAGTTTGCACGGGTACAGGAAACAGACAAACAATCAAAGAGAGAGGCACAAATAAAAACTTCAACTGCAGGCAATCTAGTTTCAGCTCTGCTAGAAATTGCTTGGATTCAACTTGATAAAAATGTAATAGAACTTTCGGTAAGTGGTGACTTTCAATGGGGTCACTAAACAATTGAGCTGTGAGAAGAGCTGTCAGCTTATGCAAGGTTAAAGATTCAGTGTTTGTACACATCTGAGACAATCACGAAGTGTTCACTTATAGATTGGAATCGATGGAGATTCGACTGTGTTGTTGTTATCTTAGCTCATTGTATTTTGGTGATGCACTATGTACTCACGTGAGCTGCTAAACATAATCAAAAGTTTTTTTTTTTGCCAATGGAGACATATTGGGGAAGTGTTGGGGGACGGGGGGGGGGGGGGGTATAACACAACGTTTTTCTATTTCCTTGTTTCTCGGCAGTTTTATGGTTTGTCAGTTCATGAATAATTAAATTCATGTTGTTATAAGTGAGGCTCTTTCTCTTTCTTTGTAAAAAAATTTTGTAACAGAAAGGAAGCGTGCCATGAGCGCTCGCCTCTTGCGTCAGCTTGCCTTCATGTTGTTTTTATAGTAACGCATTTTAATACAATTCACTGATATTTTTTCCTGCTGACGTGAAACAACATCCAGCAATTACTCAAAAAGAGTCAAAACTAACAACAGAAAATCATGAAAGCGGTATCTAATAGTATGTAATTGTGTAGTAACTACTTCAGGGGTTAGGTAAACTCATTCTGAGATTGCTGACACACTTGAAACATCATGAAACATTCCAAACTTGATCCGAAAGCCACTAAGTATTATTGCGGCTGAAAGAATAACAGACACGTTGTGACAGAACAGTCTTTGAGCTAAGAATGGCCATTTATGGACAGTTTTCTGGGAAAATATAAAAAGTGTCGCAGTTGCAGACAGTCCCTGTGAAGTGGTAGAGATACATTTTGGAAGACAATACTGATTTTATAAGCCGGAAATAGAACGGACATTTCCTAACGCACACTGAAGGAAAAGAAAGCACATTACGCCGTCGACTGTATTGGGGAATCCTTGTTTACAATATTTGCCCATTAGCATAAGCAATTCTGTTTTTGACGGAGTTACAAATAAATCAGTTCTGAATATTGAAAGGTCATAGTACGATTAACTCTGTCAATGAATATGAGCCTGATGTATTGAATACTTTTTGTGCAACACATGTTTAAAAACTCAAAATTTAACAAAGAATGTATGAGCTCATTAGCGCTTTTGCCACCCAGGAATTTTGTAGTTTTTGAAAGACAATTTCTCCCTGAATATAACACCCAAAGAGCTAAAAAATTCACCATGTACTAAGTTTCACTAGCTGTCTAGCTGCTTGAAGTCACTTATATCTTTCATGTTGCCTTCTGTACGCAAAGCCGTATGCAAATGAGCAAAAATGTAAACAATGACGTCAGCATGAATCCGCCTATAATTGAAGGAGTTGCTGAGCTTACGAACACATGTAATCAGTTTTCATTTTAATTCAAACCCCGATAACAAAGTGCCAAGGGACTTTCTAGGAAGTCATTTGCTCGGTGTATCTCGTGTTCAGCGATATGATAAGTAATGGTAACAAAATCGGACGACCGCGTAGTATGAGTATGATTCTAGATCGAATTGGACGACAGGAAGTCTTATTACCAATTAATCATAAAAATAGACGTACATGTATTCGGCTAACGTGTTTACATCCTTGTTGCCACCCAATTCAGATTTTTGGGAGGACACAATTGTTCTGTTTGCACGTACCCTCATGCACGCAGTTACGCGTAGCAAATTGCACAATTATATCCTCCCAAATGAATCATCATGTGATCTGAATTGGGTGGTAACAAGGATGTAAACACGTTAGCCGAATACGTCTGTTACAATTTCCGAGAAAATAAGAATAGCCAAGTTATGAAAGAAGGGGAAAATTTGTATTAAAATGCTGACAAAGGAGAAGTAAATTGTTTCATGTCGCTCTGAAATTGAGATTGGTTGATTTAAACTACAACTTTGAATGTGATTGGCTTGTTGAACTGCGGGGAAAAACATGACAATAAAACGCATTGTTGGAAAACAAAAACTATGTAACAAGTAACTATCTTATATTTAAAATTTAGTTGTTACTTCTATTCTCAATGGTCACTTCTAAAGATACAGTTTTATTTTCCAGCAATAGTTTTATTGTCATGTTCATCCCCGCAGTTTGCGTGTTTAATGTGAGTTTAATTTGCACGTGAATGAAATCTCAGTTTCATATGAAAGGATGAGCACAAAGGTCTACTCCCTCAAGAGGCCAAAGGTAATTCAGAAATGGCCTATTTGCATCGTAAAGTATTTACTGTTTATTTTTTTTACCTTAATTAGAATCTCAGATCAAAGAGAAAAGCTACTGAACGGTAAATCAATACTTTTTGACCGAACACGAGGACTAAGTTGGTTCAAAGTTGATAGAAAGGAAGAGAATTCTATTTAGATCTACTGGAAAGCTACACATATGACATATTGTAATAATAATGCAAGTAAATTATTCCTTGTGATTACTCGAAATATCTTAATAAATATCTTAATAAATTACTTCTACGGCTGAAATACATTTCAATCTGAGATCATGAAGACAGTATCTCTGTATAACTGTTAATATAAAACATCATTGTTTTGTTTGGATCATTTGAATTATTAGGACTGCATTTAGTTGTTTACCAATCAAACTGAACTGAATTGATGCACTAATTAATAACATTTAATTGATTCTTGAAAAGTATCTTGTTTTGCCACATTTGTCTACATCTCCTTAAAAATACAAATTATAAGCTTACAATCCCTGAAGAGATAAAAATTTATCAACAGTTTATAGAAACAAACACGTACCTCGAAAGTGTTGATTCACCTAAAGCCTTGATCTTCACACCTCTAACAAACTTGTTACTTTATGGATGAATTGTATGAACTGCAGGGAAGTTAATAACCCATCAAACAAACTCAACCGAAACAGATGTTACGGGTTAAAGCCCTGTACAGTAACCTCTTGTATCCAAGATGCAACCATTTCAGCGACTGCCTCGGAAGATTCCAAAACAAATGCATGCTGAAACTTCCTTTCACACAGATATATCTCGCCTCGAGGAAACTTGTTTTTCATGTCTTCATAATAAGATACTGGAGCCCAATGGTCAGTAGCTCCATAGTAAAATATCAACTTCTTTAAATTTTGTTCAATCACCTGAGAAAGAAAAATAATAATTTATTGTTAATGTCAGAATTAACAATGGTATTCATTATCAGTTGTTTACTCTAAGGACTGTACTGCATCCTGGACAGATCATGACCATTCAGATGAGAACTACTACGCAGTACTTTCATGTGGTACTGTTTATTATGCTGTACAAGGTGGTTCTAACTTTTAAGTCTGTGGATGAAACCCTAGGGTGTGACCATTCAAATGAAAGCTATTGAGCAGTACTTTCATGTGGTACTGTTTATTATGCTGTACAAGGTGGTTCTAACTTTTAAGTCTGTGGATAAAACCCTAGTGTGTGACCAATCAAATGAAAGCTATTGAGCAGTACTTTCATGTGGTACTGTTTATTATGCTGTAAAAGGTGGTTCTAACTTTTAAGTCTGTGGATGAAACCCTAGTGCGTGACCATTCAAATGAAAGCTATTGAGCAGTACTTTCATGTGGTACTGTTTATTATGCTGTACAAGGTGGTTCTAACTTTTAAGTCTGTGGATAAAACCCTTTCTGACCACTCAAATTAAAGCTATTGAGCAGTACTTTTATAACATGTTGTTTGTTTTTTATTACAGTATTTTGTAAAGTGATAATTTTTCCTTTCTTTTCATTTGAAATTTGACACTCTAGGAGTATGCTGTTAAGTTCCTCTCAGTCAATATTAAGTAAATTGTTTAGATTCTTTTCAGTTGTGTCTTAGAAGTTAGACTTGTGAGGATGAAACCTTAGTGTATGACCATTTAAATCAGTTAAAGCTACTGGGCAGTACTTTCTCATAGTCATGTTACATGCACATGTTCGATACTTTTCAACCATCATACATGTACACCTCTTGCATTGGGCTGGTGTGAGCTGGCTTTTACCCACTCTCACTCGCTCATGCTCCAAATGAAATACATGCCTCACGCTTTTTTCGATTGCCCTCTCTGCTCTCTAAGCTTCACTACTAAACAAGTCTAAACCACCATCTCCCAAAATGAAATTTCAAAACTGGTCAGTGTAAAATGCAGACTGCAGACCAGAGATAAAATGCAGACAGCAGACTACAGACTTTAAGTAAGAAAATTTGTCTTTTGACTTTTCTGTGGTACAGTGCTCAATACATTAAAGTAGAGCGTAATATATATTGGTTGAAGAAAAAAACACACTTTTATCCCTACAGGCCTGTTTCGTGATCGCTCACTCTTCAGGGGATTTTAATGACAAGAATATTCCTAACCATCATTTAAATACTATAATAATTATATAAGTACTGCTGCGGAGAATTCAAATGTCCAAATGTTTAGGTGTTACGTAGCAACGCCTTGTTTCTGTGGCGGCAAGAAGATACAAGTTCGTTACGTTTGTTAAGTGATGAAAGGTCGGGTCGGTAGATGATTAAAAATTTCTCTCCAAGACAGAGATTACATTGTTTACTTGAGCTGTTGTATGGTGAGCAAGATGAAATGATACGACATGAAATAGAGTGGTCAATGTTGCTGTCTTTAAGAGTCCAAATATGTTTGCTGAGTTCGAGGGTTCCTGTGTTTTGCGTGACGAAATGATGAAATGTGGTTTCTGTATCTTGTCTTGAAGGTGTTTTCTGTAAGACCGATGTATGTTTCTGAAGTGTTAGTGTTGTGACGTTTGACAGTTGCTTGATAGATAATTGATGATTGAAGGCAGTTCCCATTAAGTGGGCACGTGTTTTTCTGTCGGCAGTTGCATGATTTGATGTCATCAGCGTTATCTGCGGGTTTATCAGTGTGCATGGATGAGTTTAGAATATGCTTGTTGTGGTTGTCGATAATTTGCTTGGTGTTGTTCATGCAACTGTAACTGATCTTGATGGTATTGCGGTTGAAGATCTTTCTGAGTTTGTGGTCTTCAGGGAAGTGTTTGTCTACCAGGGTGAGGAATCTGTGACCGATGTTAGTGCTGACATTTTTGCTGAATGGAGGGTTGTACCAGAGAATGCTGTTACGTTGTCTGTTTTTCCGTTTAGTAGTCGTTGTCGGTTCGTAGTGTAGAGTGTAGTGGTATCCGCTTTCGTCGAGTGCTTTTTGGTATAGAGGGGCGGCTTGGTCGAATGATGCTTTATCTGATGAAAGAGACGATAGTCGTTTGTTGATGCCGGCGGGTATGTTCTTTGTGGTGATCGGCGGGTGGTTGCTCTCGCGATGGACGTACTGTAGCGTAGTGTTAGGCTTTGTGAATGGCTGGTAGGTGTTGTTGTGAAGGTTAAAGGTGACGTCTAGGAAGTTAATGATGTGTTTGTTGGCTTCAATTGTGATGCGTAGGCCGTTTTGATTGAAGACGCGACATATATGCTTCTTGATGTTCTCTGTGCATCTCGGAGTGGCGTTGGAAATGGCTAGGCCGTCGTCTCGGTAGAGGCCTATGTTCACATCGAGGTCTTGTAACTGTGAAAGCAGGAAACTTCCCACCAGCTCGCATGTCTCCGCGCCATCATAGCTACCCATGGTGACATCGAATGTTGTGTCACCCTTCTTTTGCCATGTATGTTGCTTGTGTACTAGGATGGCATTTTTGGCATGTATGATGATGTTTCGTTCGTCGCTTGTGATGTTGTCGTAGGCTGAGGCGAAGTTGAGTGCTCTGTTTAGGAGATCTTGGTTAATGGAAGGGCAGAATTCTACATTATCGAAGCAAATAAAACTGTGTTGTTGCTTGTTTTCAATAGCCTTAAACCACTCGATCATGGAGGTCGAGTTTTTCCATTGATTGAACTTGGATGCTCTCGTGATTTTGCTGTTGATTCTGTCGAGGATTTCTTTGCTTATTTTGCCTATCTCGGACTTAGTGGGGTTTATTAGTCGGCAGGTCGGCTTGTTAGCGAAGTTTGATTTGTGGTCTTTCAGCGTTATAAATGCGTCCTTGATAGCAGTAGCGTCCACTCTGTCATTGATGCCCAGCTTTGTTGGCATCTTTTTGTTTTCTGTATGGATGTCTCGTATGGTATTGGGATGCGCCTTTTTATATGACTTCGTGATGTTTTGCTCTAGCAGGTCGTTGTATGCTGACGGTTCCACTTTGTAAAAGTTCGTTGTTTTATCAGCGGCGATAAGAAGCCTAGGCTCGTTTTTGATGCGTTCAGTATCGTCTTTGAGCTTGCTGAGAAAAGGGTTGTTAAATTGTTTGAATTTCGTGGATTGAACCATCTTCAGCATATCGTCTTCAAATTCTTTTAGCTCGTCGATCGGAGGGGGGTTCTTGGTAGACTTGAAGCTGTATGTGTCTTTGGAGGAGGTGGACGTATCAGGTTGAGGAAGAAGTAAGCTTTCCATTGCATTCTACGTAGAAACTGCTCAGTTTTTTCAATTAAGCGTTGCAAGAAGTCGTTCTGTGATGGGAGAGGAATACATGTATTCTCTCCACCGAACTCAGCAAACATATTTGGACTCTTAAAGACAGCAACATTGACCACTCTATTTCATGGCGTATCATTTCATCTCGCTCACCATACAACAGCTCAAGTAAACAATGTAATCTCTGTCTTGGAGAGAAATTTTTAATCATCTACCGACCCGACCTTTCATCACTTAACAAACGTAGCAAACTTGTATCTTCTGGCCGCCACAGAAACAAGGTGTTGCTACGTAACACCTAAACATTTGAACATTTGAATTCTCCGCAGCAGTTCTTATATAATTATTATAGTATTTAAATGATGGTTAGGAATATTCTTGTCATTAAAATCCCCTGAAGAGTGAGCGATCACGAAACAGACCTGTAGGGATAAAAGTGTGTTTTTTTCTTCAACCAATATAGACATTTTAAGTATATATATTATATATCTTATTAACCAAGCGTGAGGGCCGTACTGGGAGAATATTGGCTCGAGGTCTTGACAGTATGGACCGAGCACAGCGAAGTCCATACAAAAAGGACCGCGGGCCGATATTCTCCCAGTACGGTCCCGAGCAAGCTTTGTTAATAAGAGATTTATTATACGACTGAAGAAAACATTATGCGGAAAACGTACAGTATAAAAAGGACCCGATTCTGAGGGCCTAGCATGTGTACATTTTACAGCAGATGAAAAATATGCTTTCAGTTTTGTCTTTAAGAACAAAACTTCGTGTTGTTTTGAAGAGCGGGATCATTCGGGACAATGCCCGGTCCAATACGCTGTACTTAGAGAATATTGGACCGGCAATAGAGCATATTGATTGGTTGATTTTAGTTATTGGCCCTCTGACTGCCCGAGTTGTGTAATAAATCATGTTATTTCCATTATCAAGCGCTGACCATAAACATGATTTTTCAGGCTAAACGCAATGAAGGTCTGCACTACGATTAGCCTGAATATCACTCAGGTTAGTCTAATTAATACTCCGGTTAGCCTGTTTACAGTTAGCTCTCAATGATTGAAATGGTAACATGTGAAGCCTTGGAGCCAAGGCTGGCTAATAGCTGCCAGAGCTTATCCCAGTTTATGTAGCATGAAGCGGCTAGAAGTATTTCTACTTCCACTGGACGGGATGCTAGTCCATCGCAGGTCACTCCCCCGCAATTTTGTTAGGTTTCCCCAACAAATAGCAGGTACCCATTTATACACTTGGGTGGAGAGAGGCACTGTGAGAGTAAAGTGTCTTGCCCAAGAACACAATGCACTGTCCCCGGCCAGGGCTCGAACCCAGACCGCTCGCTCCGGAGTCGAGCGCACTAACCAGGAGGCCACCGCGCCTCCCAATGAAATGGTAACATGATTCCGTTAAAAAGTCTACAGTCTCAGCAGTCTGCATTTTACCTCTAGTCTGCAGTCTGCTTTTATCCCCAGTCCGCATTTTACCCCCAGTCCACAGTCTGACTGATTTCAAAACTTTGTGAGTGAAAGAGATAATTGTTCTAATATAGCTTACCTCTTCATCAAGGCCAACCACTTCTTTCATCTCATCCTGTGCCATTGTCAAACAACCATTTACAGGTTGTGGAGTAAGAAGCTTGAGCACTGAGTCTACTGAGCTCAGCATTAACTTTTTCCTGTTGCTCAGCCACCACTGGACAAGTCCTTTTTTAACAAACTCAGGTAAAAAAGAAAAAACGGTGACTGTAGCTATTACACACCACTTGAAATACGTCACCATCGGAGTAACATATCTGCCGCTGGGTGATATTGCCATTCTTTCGATGGTCGGAAACAGTAGAATACATTTGGTCACATCTTCAGCTCTATAACAGTTTTTAAGAAGGTGAAGTATTATGTAAGCTCCTATGGAATGTCCAATGAGGATCATTTTAGATTTTGGTGGAATGTGCTCCTCTAAAAACATCTTCTTGTGAATGATTTGTTCATCAAGACGGAGTGGAAGGCTGCTTGATTCAGTTGCATCAGCAGTACTTGTATTTCCTGGATAATCTTTTGTTGGGGAATGACCTGAAAAAGTAAATGAGAGCTACCTTTAAATCTCTCCTAACAGACAGTTCCCATATAATTTTGCGAGTCTCTTAAAAAGTATGAATTTTACATGACTGCTGTTGTTTATGTAGGATAGTGCGAAAAAATTCTAATAAACTCGTATGCATTATTACCAGAAGCATATCACCCCGACGGGGTGATATGCGTCTGTTATTACGTATTGTTGCTATTCCGAAATCCTGGCTTAACTGCTGAATACCCCTCCACTCCAAAAGAGATCTTGAAAAGTATGGCTACGCGACTACGCAGACACACAGTAGAGAGTGGACATGGCTACGCGGCTACGCAGTAAACCTAGAACGCAGGCTCTCTTACTAACACATTTTACAAGTATGACATAATGTGGTGGGAGATAACTGCGTATCCATGTAGCCAGCTTTTTTAGGGGTGTAGCTTCAAATGGAGGGGTATTCAGCAGTTACTCCGAAATCCTATCATTATCAGTAAAGCAAAGCTTTTTATAAAAGCCTGCCCCAAGATTGCACTTACCGGCATGTGAAATGGCGTACACCGGGCATTGTCCCCGCAAGGTGTCAAATAAAGTCGTGATGAACACATCATAAAACTCCACCAAACCAGGATTTCCAGGAATTAACACAATCACATGATTTTTACTATTATTCTTCGGTAAAATTTTCGATACAACTGTCGGTAGACCATTCACGCTGACAACTTCTTTAACAAGCTTCATCATCCCAGAGGCCGCCATCTTGGTTGACCGGGTTCTGGAAGAGAGTGCCTGGGTACTAGTTATACCGCTGGAATATAAGACAGTGGTCTCAGAACATATTACATAAGAAAGAAAGATGACCGGCGTTCGTCTTGCAACGAAGGTCAGTTTTACAAAACTTTAACGTTATTTATCGTTGCTTCCACGCTTTAGCTGGGTAACTTCTGGACCTGGATATTATGAGAGAGATCAAAAGATTAACTACACTATTTTGTTCTTATTTCCAGGCTGTGACAGTAGGGAAAATTTAATTTAGCTCACAAGCACTTCCAAGTTCAGAATGTCTTGGATTGTTTCTGGCAGTTTGAGACGTTTGTTGTTATTAAGGACTGCTAATACATTAAGGGTTATCCAGGTAATGTGGATCTCCTCGTTTATTCGATATCAGTTGCTGGCATAATATTTATTGTTGATGTTATTGTAGAGAATTTTCGTTAACATATCATATGTCAGGTGTGCAATTGATGAAATCGATAACCGATGACACTCGATATTGGGTAATACCATTGATGTCAATTTATCGGTTGATATTGATAATTGATTTGCAATCGATGAAGAGGATTTGTGTGCCCTTTTTCTTGATTGTCATTGATTTCCAATGAGAATCGATTGCTATTGATTGGTTCCAAATTTGTCAGGGTTTACAGTCTACAAGCTGGGTGTCTCAAAAACCCAAGGTCCAAGATCTCAGGCCTAAGCCCCCTCAGAATTTCAAAAACAAAAAGCAGGGTTGTCACTTACTGCTGGCTGCCGATGATATTCGCCAGCTGAGAACGAGGTAATTGCCGGCTGGATTTTGGTGGTTGATCACTCAGTAAAGGACAACGAACGGCTTTTAGGTTATGCACATACAATCATACCACATCTGAACCATATCAAACCATCTAAATGAATGTTTGGAATAAATTCTTGACTACCTTGAGTATCGGTGCCACTATAATGAGTAAACTAATTATTTAAAATCTTGTTTTGAGCACATACTTGTTTAGCCTGTTCTCTTTCCATGTACTGCATCCGAAATCTTGTAAATGCGAAGCTTGGTAGCCTCACATTCAAGGCATTGCAAATGAATGGAGACAAAAATTTTGTTCCAGGTCTCTCGAGGACATCCTAGCAGAGATACCATTTTCTTACTTAGCTACAACCCTGCCTATGCTTACCCCCCCCCCCCCCCCGAATCTCAAAAACTAAGAAGAATGTTATGACGTAGTTTTTGAGATTTGGGGGGGGGGGGTGGGGTAAGCATAGGCAAGGTTGTAGCTAAGAAAATGGTATCTCTGCTAGGATGTTCTCGAGAGACCTGGAACAAAATTTTTGTCCCCATTCTTTTGCAATGCCTTGAATGTGAGACTACCAAGCTTCGTATTTACAAGATGTCAACCCCTACAAATCTCAAAAAGTAAGACCTAAGACCCCATCTGAATCTCAAAAACTAAGGTCTAAGATCCCCTTTGAATCTCAAAAACTAAGGTCTAAGACCCCCTTTGAATCTCGAAAACTAAGACCTACATGTAAGACCCCTGCCGAATCTTGTTAACTAAGACCTAAGACCCCTTCCACATCATTTTTGGAGTATTCCTGTGAGTAAGTCCAGATTACAAGTTTTTCTTATGCTCTGTTTCTTTCATAGGCTCCACTGAGCTGCTCAGCCTGCAGAAATGTGCGGCTTATTACTAATGAGCATGGCTCCCAAGATAACATGACCAGATCCACAACGTGCAAACCTGCTGCTCAGTGTATCACAAGATTCCAGTCAACTGCGCAGGTATGGAGTCAGGAAGCTTGCATTCTTATTGACTTTCTTTCTCTCATTTGACTGCTTTTTACATTGTACAGACTATTGTTCTTGGCTGGCCTTTAATTTCCAGATGTGGTCTACTTTGCCTACTTTAACAGATAACAAGAAAAACTCTAATTGAGACAAAAACAAACAAACAAACCATTGCATCTGTGTGAAGAAGTTTCCACTACAGATTTGTTTTATTAAAGTGCCTATAACCCCCCCCCCCCCCCAAATTTTTTGTTTCGTGAAATCTTTGCATGGAATTAGGAAAAATGCTGCAAAAATTTTTGCAATTGATTAAAACTCAAATCTTTTATGAATTTTTAAAGTGAGCGTTCTTTGTAGCATGACCAAGCAAAGCGGACAATGGGACTAGTGACGTCATTCCAGGCCTTTGCTCGCATCGCTTCGGTTATTGCCCTTATATTACGGGTTTGGTGTTTTCAGCGTTCAGTATTTTGTTGAAGGAACGTTTATTCAACTCAAAAAACACGTAATAATCACATCAATTGAGAATGTCGTCCAGCGATACTAGCTTGACTCGAGCTTGGAATTCTGAGGCCGCAGAAACGGAGGTAGAGTACAACTTAGGAGTCGAGGTGTGATCAAATGCGAGCGAACAAGAAGACAACTAAGATGATGATGAACCAGAAGATGCCTATGCATCAAGTGGCTCCGATTCATGAACTGCTGCTTGCGGTCTTGCTTCTGTAGCAATCAGTACAAAGGTTGAAAAAGTGGCCTGCTTTTTCTACGACGTTTTGCAACAGGTTCGACTTGCGAGCTTCGAGCGTTGTGTACACAAATTTCCGGACTTTCCAAAGCGTCTTTTTCTTTCTCTGAATAAAGGGAAACGTAGTAAATTGCTTTAGAGGAATGCACTATTGACAACCAGGTGACAGTTACAAATGCAAAGTAAGTGAAAGAAACATGTTTACGACGAAATGCAAATGTAGCACGATCGAAAACTACTCATAACACATGAATGCATATTTTGTTGTCACCTTCGCTTGCTTGCAGTTGATTTACCTTCCATCGAAATACAAGGTACGCGGATCGTTGGGAAGACACAAATCGCAATACCATCCTTCCGCAGCCTTCTCTGAAAATAAATCCGAGCTAAATCAGAAAACATAATCGAGTAATCTTCATCCAGGAAGTGTTTCGAACACACCGCCAAATATTTCGTGGGTTCCCAACGAGCACGCTTACGAGCACACTTAATTAAGTCGACCCACTTCTTTCTTCTTTTGCGCTTCTCCGTGTCATCAGTCCCGTCAAAAGGAATTGGATGAAGGGATATGGCCTTTCCCTTGTTTGGCCTGTTGTTGATTTCCGAAAACAACTCGTTTATCCGGCATTTTCTTTCTTGCAATCGTAGCAAAGACTGTCCTAAACAAGAAAGCGATTAAAGGCCTGGAATGACGTCACAAATCGCGCTATACCCAGACTTTTTTTAAGCGATTCTGCTGCTCGGTCGTGTTTTGAAAAAGTGCGCTTTTTACGATCTTTAAAAATTCATAAAAAATTCAGGTTTTAACCAATTGCAAAAATTTTTTCGGCATTTTTCCTAATTCTGTTGTGGCAGCACGAAAGTACAACGAAACAAGATGGACGCCACGTTTATCTTGTACGTCCCCCAAGGCATGCTGGGGCAAACTATAACAATGCACAATGTAACAGACATGACAATGCATCATGTAACAATTCCATGCAAAGATTTCACGAATCGAAAAAAGTTTTTGGGGTTATAGGCACTTTAAGCTTTTTCAAACCAAGAGCCTTTAACAGCATTCAACACTAACAGAAAATTGGGGCTGTGGCAACACTAATTTTTAATCAAATTAATCAGATAAACATTCCTTTATTTTCTTTGCAATATTAAACCAGGGATCAGAGAGCAGTGTAGATCCTGACACAGTGGAAAATGTAGAACATGGAGGGACACTTATGGACCAAGTCATTAGGTTTTTAAGGGTGGTAGCTGCGCCTATGGTGAAGAAAACGGTAAATATTGATTTTGTTCAGAACATGAACTTTGTATCTATAGAATTGTAGAAGTGCTCTGATTCATAGCATCACTTTTTAAGCTTGTCAAAAAGACATGAAAATATTTCAGAAATCACATTATGAGGGCAGATGATTCTAGTGAAAATGTTGCACACGTTTTTCTTTTCCAATATGGTAGATGTTACTCATAAAGGAGTGTAGTAGGGGTGCACATCAACAATAGATTTGGTAGTTAAGGTTTCTGTTACATGTATGTGTTCAGTAGCTAGTCTCAAACAATGTATAAACCGTCAATCAAAATTAGAAATAACGCAAAGCAAATACGCACGCTGATTGGTTTGAAACCGTGTTTCTATAACTCAATAGAAACACAGAACTATCACAAGCTGTTGATGTAATGAGAGCACGAACAAAGAGAATTTATATTTTGATGATCGAAGTAAACAAGTTGTTTTTCTTTTTCTTCGTCGTGGTATTTTCTAAAAGAAATAGAAAACATGTTCTCCGTGTTCCTATCAAGTTATAGAAACATGAGTGAAAGTTTGGGAGAACTCAAAAAAGCTGTGGGAACACTTGCCTGCGGCTCGTGTTCCCACAGCATTTCGTGTTCTCCCAAACTTTCACTCGTGTTTCTATAACTCGATAGAAACACGCGCATGTTTTCTATTTCTTAATTAATGATTACATCATTTTATATTGCTATTGTTTGTACAGGTTTTAGTAGCCAGTGCAAGAAACATGTACAACTGTTGTGTAGAAGGGATGAACTTTGAGGAGTTCTTTGAAGGTGAATTTGTGATTTTCTTCTTAATAAAATTAATAATTATTATTAGTGTCTGTGTATTCTGATTATTCTGTTGCAATTTTGCAACGCCGTCTTCTGTCTATGTAATGTAAGTTCTTTTCAATGCTGTTGTACTGTTTTGTGAGCTTTGTGTCATGGTTTGAACTGTCGTACTAATAATTATTTCATGCATTTATTATTTTCCTACTGACAATTTTTGTAACAAATGTGTCCAGGATAATGTGGAAAATCATTGGCTTGGGGACGACGTCTTGATGTACCACCAATTCAGCTCAAAACTATCATCATTACAATGAAATGTATGGACATCAGAGAGGAGAATTGACATTTTGAGATGCGTTAATTAATTTTGTTCTCATGTTCTCTCCTTATAGCATTTGAATTACCAGATACATTGCAGTCATGGTTTAGCATTCTACATCTCCACATATGGTGAGTTTGGTTCAGTCAGCAGTGAACTCCATGCCATCATTACTCCTTGCAATTACTACATTTGGCCTGGGTTGTTCGAAAGTTGGATAATGCTATCCAACCGAAAAATCACTATCCAGTGAATCGCATGGTTTGTTTTGTTAACAATTATCCACTGGATAGCGATTTATCCGGTGGATAGCATTATCCAGTCTTCAAACATAATTATGGTGCCTGATTTATTTGGGTACACCTATGGACTGATGTAACAGAATTTCAATGGAAGTCTTGGACAATAGCTAGTACAGTGATTTCTGGTTAGATTCAAAATTTGAGGCCATATTGATGGATAATGGTGACTGTCACTTAATTTGTATATGTGTATGTGACATTTCTTGTTCTAAAATAGAATTTGCCAGGGTTGCATTTGTTTTGCGGTTCAGTGTTTTTCTATGTTTGTGTGCTGTTTTAAGGATGTGTTTGGTGCGACTGAAGACTGAAGGCAAAGATGGCAAGTTTATGTTCAAGAAACTTGTTCAAATGATGTGGTTTGATGTGGAAGAGAGAATAAAGAACCTTGGGGTAGGAATATCGTGGAGTAATTAACTTTTGTCACCTGTTGTACTAGGTGATGAGATTGAAAGATTCCTTGGGCCAGGTTGTTCGAAGACTGATTAAGCTAACCTAGGAGTAGCGAGAATTTTGATTTCAGTTTTAAAATAAAACTTTTTGGTATGTTTGTCAGATGATATTATTTGTCCCTCTGTTTTGGGTTTGAATAACCTCAAACTACACGGAACATAAAAAAAATATAAAATTAAGTATACTTTATTTACCCTCGGCAGTGTTTTAGCACAAAGACTAGTGGGGCTGTGCAAACAACTGAAACAAATGATTCAAATTGAACATAACAATTGTTAAGAATCCCAACTGGCTGGAGGCAAACCAGTTGGCTATTAACAAGCGTGGCCTGAGGATTTGAACTCTGGGCTACCATGAAACAAATCCAGGTAGTGGTCAGTGCGGGACATAAGTAGTGAAAATCATTTTTATACAAAAAGAATTAATACTTCAGTTAACGTCTAATCCTGGGTTAATGGCTTTGAAACAACCCAGCCCTGACTTTCCCACAAAGGAGATCTTGGGTGTGACTTGAGGCAAATCATGGAAAGAATAATACGGAGGAAGAGGCACAGGGTGGGAACTTTACAGGAAGCATAGATAGGGTTTCCAAGGTGGTGGGAACCTCGAGATATTGAAAAAAATGCATTGTAGCATGATATTCTGCACTGTAAAAGCACAAAAGATTCAGAGTAACTTATCTAATAAGGGAAGGGGTGGGAATGAGCAAAAGAGCAATGAGCAAAAGTTATTGGAAATGGCAGTAATGACAGTGAAGAATGATCATCGCAGTATATTTTCCAATTTAAGCAATTGGAAGGAAGAAGCCTGAAAAAAATCAGGGCTTCAACGGGATTCGAACCCGTGACCTCCGCAATACCGGTGCGATGCTCTACCAACTGAGCTATGAAGCCACTCATTGGGAGCGAGGTCAATTTATTGAGTACATATCTTCCCGTGAGGAATGAAATGATGTGATGTATATAGCTACGAAATAATTCATGTATGAACTGCGGTTGTACATGAAAGTGAAGAATGATCATCGCAGTATATTGATGTCAGTAATGTCAGTCAACTCTTGTGGTCCATAATATTAGATATTTTGCGCATGGTTGTTAAGCAAGATATATTCACAAAACGTGCTGAGGTTTACCGGTAACCATAAAAAGGGAAGAAGACTCGAAAAGGTTCTTTACATATATGTGTAAATTTGGATTTCTTTTTCAGACCATTGACTCGGTGGTGACAAAAAAATCGTTGCAGGCCCTAGTGAAACAGTTTTATGGGCTTACAATCGCATATGATGAGGTAACTAACACACATCAATAAGTGCAATGTCTAAGGACTTTAGTTAAAACTTGTTTTGTTCATCAGCAAAAATTGCTCTGATTTTTCTGGGGAAGTGTTCATAGCCTCTTTCAGTCTCTCAGTCAGTGGGGACTATAGAAACTGTCCCACCCACTGAACAAGAGTCTGGAACGGGCTTGAAGGGTCGTTTCACTAGTGACGGAGTTAGTCGGAGTCATAGTCAAAGTCGTAACAGCGCTTATGCCTTATTGAAAATCAAACATCCGATTCGTAAGCAGAGTCATAAATAAGCTCGACGGAATCAGATTCAGAAGAATATAATCAGAATGTTTCTATTTCCGATTCCGTTTGCAACTCCATTGCTTATGATCCAGTGAAAACTAGATAATTGGAAACAGCAGCGGAAGAACCAACAAATCAGAAGGCCCAGAATTGAGCATTGCGATTGGTTTATTCTTCCGCTTCTGCTTCCGACTCCGACAATCTAGTTTTCACTTAATCGTAAGTAACAGAATTACATGTATAAGCAGACTGGGTGTTATGCTACTGATTCTGTCAGTTTTTACTAGATTGTATCGCTCTACTTTTCTGATTATGACTCTGGTTATGACTCCGACTATGTGCCAAGTGAAAACCAACCTTAAGTGATTATGACTTTACAGATCCTTATGAAATCTTCGGTATTCTCCTTATAGTATTGATCAGTATGTTGGGATGGTAAGGTTTGCAAAGTGCAGGCCATTAATGAATCAGGCTGGGAGATCTAATCTTTTCCATTGCATTACAGGGTTTATTATGTGACGACACAGTCCTTGCCACAGTTTTCTGGAGGTGAGGGTCATGTTCTCAGTCTTATAGTGATTTATTACCAAATACCACAGACCAACAACATGGCCGTATGTGCCTCGGAGTGCGAAGAGGATTGAGTGAGTGAAAGTCCACAAAGGACTACCGCTTCAGAGCCCTTTGCACGTATTGCGTGCCTATGGCGCTATTTATTTTAGTCGACGCAAAATGTTCCAGTAGTGGTGCAGCTGTCCAAAGCTGCTTTTGTTTTATCATTGTAGCAGCTGCTATTGTGTTAGGGATAGGGGCATTGTTTCTGTTGTTTGTTCTATTGTACTCTCAAAGGGTAGCAAGCCAATCATGTGAGACCTTAGGAGAGCTGCTACATCACCCAAATGTTCTGACGAAAACCAAACGCTTCAAGCATCAAATTTCCAACTTTTCTACAGTAGTCAAAGTTTACCTTTATTAACTTCAATTTGATAGATAGCTACAGTGAAATCCCGAGTTTTCGAACCTCCAAGAAACGATGATTGGTTCGAAAAATCGGATAGTTTGAGAAATCAGGAGTAAAATTAGGAAACGACTTTTGGTTCGAGTTGTCAGGATGGTTCGAAAAATCGTGGGTTCAGGAAATCACGATTCCACTAAAGTTGTTGTTTTTATCACTTTGGTGTGCAGAAACCTGTTCTATAATAAAGAGCGCACAGATGCAGAGCAACTGGCCCGCCTTGTGGAGTACGTGAGGAAAAACGTCCAACATTTGGACAACATCTCCAGTGAACAAATTCTTTCTGATGGAAATATCACATGGCTGCCGTTCAGAGAAGAAGAGGCCGCGGAGAGTGACAGTGGGGGAGACTCGTAGAGAACGTTGATAGAAGAGACGTTTTATTTTCCAGTGGTTAAATCTTCATTCAACGCGTGTTTCAAGAGTGAACTTTCCCGCCAACTCTTGGCTGCCCTGGGGCAGATAATTTGGTGAAACGAGGCACAAAATTCCCTTCAAATCAAAGGAAACCTTGAAAATAATAGTTAAATTAAGTAGAAAATATCTAACGGGGTGACAAGAAAAGAAAACGAAACAAGCGTGAACGAGGATGGTTGAGATTAGGGAAGATTATTGAACGAACTTGTAAGCACTGTGTCGTGGTCAGTGTCATTGTGACGTACGCCCTCGCTAATCTAGAACCCAGAGCTCCCACGGCCAAGCATCAATATTAGCCACTTTCTCTAAATGATGGAAAACGTGCGAACGATACTTTTCGATTGTTGTATTTTCGCGTTCGCTTTGCACACATTTTCAAAGCAAACTAAGGAGGGTGTCGGTGGCTCACGTACATCGGTCTATAGCTACGGCGACTTTGCGATGGAACTTCAGACTTCATCTGGAAGTTCTCTGCGACTGATCGCGCCATGATGCTTTATAACAACTATTGAGTTCTCGCACCGTTCTTAAATTGAATAGTAAAAATTGAAAACTTCACGAATGCTTCTGCGAAGTTTTGCCATATAAAACAACAAGCTTCTGCCTCTCAGACAGTACCGGCTGAAATAATTAAAACAGCCTACATTTGTTTTTCTTCTTAACTTTGGTTCACCCGTTTTCCCGCGGTTCCTCTCAGTTATCAGCGCTTGGATATCCGAGGATGGATGTGTGGATCTAATGAGTACTTTGATACGTCGGACAAACTGGTTATTTATGAATGAGTTGAAGTCACCTTTACGAAACGTTTTTTCTCTTGAATTTCAATCGTGGCTTGAAGAAACTCTGTACAAACTATTAATAAACGAGTGTTTTTTTACATCGAAGGGGTATTTTGCTTAACCATTCAAACAAATGCGGCAAGACAGCAGACTTTAATTCGAAAGAGTCGACGTGAGTGAGCAAGTGAACGATGGAGCGAAACCCTCCTATACTACTAACCCCCAGGCTCCCACTCCGTCCCCTCCCGGGGTACTTTTCACTTCATGGGTCTGGCAAAAAAAACGATTTCCATGTCTGCGTCTCGCAGCTTTGAAATAACCCTCCGGCCGGGAGAACCAGTTTCGGGGATTAAGTAAGTACGGCAACTTTTCTTAATTGTCGTACTGATTGGGTTTGTTTAAAAGCCCCGCTTAGGAAAAATGTTGATTGAGCAAAAACAGGTGAAGTATGCTAGTACACTTTTGGATCGATCTGGCCGGCTCAGTGAGGCCCTATTAGGGGTGGGGTTGGGGGGGGGCTCTGAGTATCAGGCCCCCGTCGCTTTGCTCGCCATTTTTTTCCGTTCTCGCCGGGAGCCTGTTCGAAGGCTAACCGAAAGAAGTCTTGCGGGATTTTATGATATGGTAGCTTGAAAGTTGCAGCCAAGAACGTAACGTGTGTTTGTGGTGGACAGTGAAAAAGTGAACTAGCGATTATATTAACACATGTTGACATAACTGGATAAATAGCAATATCACTCTTAAAATTTTAATCTCTTTCAACTTTACAACAAGAAGTAAGAGCCCCATTTCTAGGGGAATTCCTGTGTTTTTCTCAAGGTTACCGTGGTGGGTACGCAGGTAACAGCTTCAAGTAATATGCATTAAAAATATCTCCCACACCAGGCCTCAGTGAAAAGACGACGAATATGTTTGGACATTATCGTCTGATTCTAGTGTTCGTGGTGTCTCGAAAAAAGTTTGGCGGTGAAATTAATACATATTTGGCCTCAAATTAATGTAATGATTGACGGCTCGCAAAAAAATACACCAAAATCTATATATTTATAATATTGATGACTATATTCATGCAATCAATCACGTTCTTTCTTTTTAAAAACTAAGTTAATCATTGAAAATGACAACAGCCAAGTGCAAATGCCGTCAAACCAATAAGATCGCAAGGCATAAACACGTGACGACGGCAACCGCACAGAAAACGCGGGAAAAAGTCACGTGAACCATATCACATTTCTGATACTTGATTGGCTGAGGAAAACAGCTTCGTTTTGATTGGTTAGTGTTCATGTTGCACGGTTCTTTTTGAGCAACCATCAAACCTAGATACCAATGCAGTTACCATAACAGGCATGCAAACACTTCCTTTATACCGATCCAAATTCTTTAATTTTCTACAATATTCAGTCATCTTTTAAAAATGTGGAGTAGTAGTATAATTTTGACGCAGTAAGTCTTTGATCTTAAACTTGCTTTTCCCATCACAGTAACATTGTCAGGGGCTTCTCTAAATAGTTTTTGAAGACCGCTAGCCATTGTGCTCCAACGGCGCCGTCGACAACACGATGATCACAGCTCAATGTGACGGACATGACTGTTCCAGTTGTGTACCTGTTTGACGAAAGAAAAAAGAAACAGAAAACATTACAAAACAAGAATTTAAAGTAGATTGAGAGCTCGAGATTTGTACCACGCATAGAAATCGAGAGCGAATAATATAATTGGTATAGTGTAAATCTACTAGTGGTTCAAAACTTAGCAGTATGTAAACACGGTTGTGACGTTTTAGATTCACGCGTACTTTTAAGAATTATTTTATAAAAGCAATAGAGAACATAGCCCCATCTAAACACTCAGAGGGTTGGGTGAATTCTCTCGAGAAAGTTATGCAATAACCGTCTCGAATTCTCACAACCCTCTTCATGTTTAGATGAGGTTATGTAAACACGGAAAATGCGCTCTATTGCTTAAATATAATTGTATCAGTCTTTCATTTACCCCTTTTCACTATCTTCATCCACCACCACTTGTTTCTCTGCTTTTCCAACAGCTAAAATACAAGCCTGTAAACACGACAACATCCCAAAAAGTCAAAGATCCATTTTACTAACCAAGACTTTTTCATACACTCTTTTTTATAGATATGTAAGAATTTTTTTTTTCTGGCCGAGGATGGAATATTCTTATTTTTCTGCCGATTTTAGGCTGAAAATATTCCTGTGAATATATACCTCTTACTAACCGAGTTCGAGGGCCGTACTGTAAGTTACGGACCGAGTTTTTTCCCCATCGATTTATGGCCGCCAAGCGCGAAGCGCGCGGGCCATAAATCGAAGGGGAAAAACGAGGATCCGTAACTTACATTACGGACCGAGAAGTAAGATATTTATTATATCTCTACTGTTTGCCTGACGGCTTCGGGAACGATTTCTATTCACGCGGAACGGCTTCAAATTTCCGACGCACCTCGAAAGCAAAAAGGGGCAATTTAAAGTCGTTGTTTATTGACTCTTAAGTCGTTAGCAGGTTTTAACACAAAATTTCAGAAGTAAAAGAAAGTTTAAAACCTTTACTTGCTAAAAAAGTTAAGAACACCTGGCAATAAATCAAGAAACATTTTGGCAACAAAAACAGCTTCAAATTTTAGCGGGCCGTACAGTAGAATACGGCCCGCTAAATTGACCAATCACAGCGCGCGTATTAACTGAGAAATATAATAATCTTAGATTATAGCGTATGACATTTCTGTTTTCGAATGTATTTGGTGTCTGGATGGTGTTGAAGTAATTTTGGAGTCAGCCTACAGGCATTTTAAAAGCCTGAAATGACACATGTAACCTCTCAAGTCTTATTAACATCGAACACACAGCTAGAGCCGTTTTTGTTGCTTGTTGGCTAGTGTGCTGTTTGGAGAAAGGAAGAATTTCATACAGTTTAATTACAAACATATAATTGTATTGTATTTACAAATTTTCAACACACAAAATTTTATTGTCTTCAAAATCTCAGTCTCGGGTTTATTTTTAAAACATTTTTAAAATTTCGCACCTTTCAGCCTCGATATTCTTATAAAATAGAGTCTATAATACATGTACATAAAATCAAAAACATGCACCTTGAAGTGCGCTCCATTCAAGTATCATTTGGTCTCACGTCAGGGCTCAAAATAACGGCCGCTCACCGGACAATGTCCGGCCAAGATGACTATTTGTCCGGACAAAATTTGGGTTTGGCGGTCATTTTGACCGGTCAAGTACGCGGTTTCCAAATAATTCACTAGAAAAAAATTTTCCTTTATTTCTGGAAAATATAAACAGTGAAATAATAAAATGTCTCAGCGGCTTGTAGTTACAAAATAGGCGAATACAGATGAGACGGTTATGATCGTCGGCTTCGTGAGTGCTAAAATAACACAGGAAACATCAACCTCTGTAAATACGCTAAACAGACTAGACAACAATATGAACATCGCATCAATCAACGTCGCAGTTACAGATTTAATTGTCCTCGTTTCTTCAGTTTATTTCCTACATGCTGACCGAGCATGTTGAGCGGCCGAAGGCAGCGATCTTTCACTTGTAGCACGAGCCTATACAGCCCTATTAGTGTTTGGCTGGTTTGGTAGAAACTCGAAGTGTCTACAACCAAAATCGCATTCAGCGTAAGTGGTAAGTTAATACTGTTAACAGACTTAACATACAATTATGTGTAGGGTAACTACGATAAAATGAGCATTTCTAATAAAATAATATAGCGAGTTTTTATTGTTGTTAACCCAGGCAAGTTTCATGTCGAGTAGAATTATAATGCTGTCTGTGGAAATGAAAATCAAACATATTTAAGTGATACTTTTAGCGATTAAAACTTTTATCCTCTTTAACAACACATTTTAGTGCATACGAGGCGATATTTTTGGCTTAATAGGGAAATTCTTCAAAATAAGCATTTTCAATATTTTGACCGGTCAAAAACGAGACATGACCGAGCTAAAATTGGTTTGGCCGGTCAACATGACCGGCCACCGTTCAAAAATTATTTTGAGCCCTGCACGTGCAGTTAAATGTACTATGACTCACTTGAGGAGGGTTAATAATGGCAGAGAAATTCTTGACACCGAACATTCCAAGATTTGACACTGTGATTGTTCCTCCCTGGAATTCATGTGGTTGAAGTTTATTATTTCTGGCCTTTTCAGCCAAAGCATTTATGTCTGCACTGATGTCTTGCAAACCCTGTAAATAAATAAGACCAGGATTGTTTCATTGGAATACATGATATATGACGGTAGTTTAAGTCTCTGTTAAATCAGCTCTCAGTAACGGTAAAGATGACTTCCATTCCATCATGGAACGACCCAGGGGCAGTTACTGGGTGCAAGGGAAAGTCCAAATGGCGTGGAAAATTGGCAAAAAAACTTCACCAATGTTTCACTCGCCACTTCCTCTTTCTCTTGCGCCCACTTACTGTCCCTTGGGTCTCCAAGCATGTTTCCACCCCCATGATCACGCTGTTGCAAAATTTTCCGGGGGATGTACTCCCTACATAGCCTGCACAGGGTCATGCCGCTGGGCAGCGTCTGTCCTCAACAAGACCTGAACTTGTCTTTAACCCATTGACTCCCGTGACGCCCGTAACCGGCCGTGACGAGTATTGGCCTTTGTTCCACTTCTGGCGTCATCACCTTTGACCAAAGTTGGCACCATCTACAATCAAGTTTTGCAGGAAGAAAAGATCTTTCCAATGATACCCAGATCAGAGTGATCGGCTCAACGGAGCCTGAGATATGCACGAAAATGCTCAGAAATTTGAGTGAAAAACGCGGAGCAAAATTTCCTGCGACTACGCTTAGCTACTCCATAGTAAAAATTGCCCATCTCGACGATGCTGTCTCAGAAATTTTTGAACTGGAAGCAAGCCCAGTAGGAGGTCAATCACTGCTGCAAAAAGATAAGAAAAGGAGAGAAAAGAAAGGCAAAAAAAATAAATAAATGAAAAACCTGGCAAGCCTAAAGACGTAGGTCAAATTTTGACTTCTGCGTATGTCCGACCAAAAATGTCGTAAAACACGGTGCTAGTGGAAAGAAAGACATGCTATCATGTTGAAAATGTCTTTTTGAGTAGATTGGAGCTAATTTGGCTCATATCCAGGCTGAAAATCTCCAAAACGTCCAAAAAATGCGTTTCTGGCAAAAAGCTCTGGGAGTCAATGGGTTAAAAGGGTTTAGTTGCACGATTGCCAATGTCAATGAGTATAAATGTACTTTGTTCTATCACGAATGCCATCTCTTATTGCCTACACTAGTCACTATCTATTCTGTAGTAGCCAAGCAGTGTGCCATGGTCAATAAAATGGCAGCTGCTTATTTACAGTTTCCAATAGGCCAATTTTTCGAGTTGCTTTTTGCCTCTATGTCAAACCGAGTCTTTGTGTTTCGCCTACATGTTCATTCTCATGCAAATTAAACTCATTTTCATATCAGAGGTTTTGCATGAAGACCCGCTTTAAAACAGATCGGGGCACAAGCTTACTCAGAAGTGCCTATTGTACGGTTGTCAGTGTTTCCTTATTCAACCCAGTTTGTTGTCCTAAACAGGGTTCTAGAAGAGAGATTGCTGTCCTACGTATGGTATCTGTTGGAGGTTTTTTTTGTCCTAAACTAGGTTAGAGTTTCCACCATGGGAACACCCATACACTCATATTCCCCTTTATTATTCAACAAATTGTAACACTATCCAAATATGGTCATGATGCTCTCGATATCTGCCATCCGTAGGTAACAGATATCCGGCGATATACGTAGCTTCGTACGTGGGAAGAAAAAGTGAAGTGAGAAAATGTCGACAGAGAGATTTGCAAGGATTTAAGCTGTTTTGTTATCAATTTGTTGAATAATAAAACAATTATCCTGCTCAATCTCGTGGAATATCGTCTGATTTTAGCCGACTCGGCCTACGGCCTCGTCGGCTAAGTATCAGACGATATTCCGCGCGATTTCGCAGGATAATTGTTAATTATTCCTCACCTTCTTGTCTGCATTGAAGACAATCGGTGTAATTAGTCCAGAATCTGCACTGACAGCAACGCTGACATCCACATTATGATGTCTGAAAAACACATCAGGACATCAGAAATTATTGGACATTTATTGCCTAAACCATGCATGGAAATAATAATAATAAAAAAAAAAAACTAGTAACTTGAACAGCTGTAGGGACGATTTGCCCACCTGGTTTGACCATCTGGGGGCTAGGAATGTTTTTCTTATAAAGAAGTTCAATTCAAAAAGTCTTGCCTACCTGTGAATCTTGACCAGTCACATTCCTGCTGAGAGCGTCAATGAAACTTCTAATTTTAATTATTGGAAAAGGAGTGTATTTGAAAAACCTACTGTCTTATAAAATCTGTCATCCATGATGAGTTTGCCTCAGGAACTTTTCTACAAGCCAGAGCACAAGCCTTGAGTACAAAGTCGTTCACTGAGAGTTTGTAAGCTCCATTCGCATCTGCATTCAGCTCCTTTCTTACTCTGAAATAAAAAAAAGCAACACAAACGTAATTAGCATCTATAAAACACAGTTTCCCACTGTAAAAGAGACCTTGTTCTGCATGTACATTTCTAAAATTTATGGCAGCTCATTAATATAATTATGTAATATAATGGAAAACAGAACGAGAAAGGGTCTCAGAGACCAAAATTGAGGGCTTGATGGTCAAAATTCCAGAATTTTAAAAGTAAAGTATGAAACTAAACTGGAAATTTCAGACGGCTGGGTAGGGGAGTCAAACCAAAAGCCCAAAACACAAAATGGAACACTTGACAAAAATTTACTTTTGTCCCAATTTAATCACTTTTGTCAAAAAATAGCCTAACAACGGCACTTGACCTTATAACTTACGCAAGCAAATCATCCATTCTGATATCAACTGATAAATAATAATGAGGAATTGTCTGTTTGGACTCCAGCAACCGCTTTGCAATAACCTGAAAAGTAGAACATTCACAACATTTTGTTTATGAAAAGAGGTTGGATAATTATACAGTAACTAGTAATATTTATTTATTAGCATTTGTGTCATTCACAGCCAGAAAGAAAATCCTTCTTTAATGTCACTATTCCATTATCCAAACTAAGTGTAGAATGTAACGCAACCAGAACACAGCAAAATACGCAAACAACAATATGGCATAATTGAGGGGGACACAGCCCTGTGGCAGGTTTTTACGCGACTTCATGACAAGTGCACACACTAAAGGCCTCACTTATTCCCCCACTAATGTGGGAATAGAACAAGAGTATTGGCAGAGCCTTTCTTATCTCCCCAGCATAGCACAGGCTGGATCGGACAAGATAAAGGCAAGGATATAAGATGACAAGACACAAGCAATGCCAAAGCTTGGGGGAAGTCGCTACGCAGACTTAACCGAACCACAAGGAGTGACCCCAGTTTATTGGCAAATAACAAACAAACGCCCTTCTCCAAGGGAGGGAGGGTGGGTAATTTTAAAGCTAAACTGTTACAAACTGTGTACTCTCGTGCAAGCTGCCAGGATAATGCCCTGTGACAGTGTATTGAGATTTATATAGCAAGACAGTGTCTCAAAGTTCGACCAATAGGTACAGCTGTACTATGAACTAACTAGACACAACGTGGCGAGCTTGTGAGCAATGAATAGGGCTAACAAATATATGGGCCAATCTAGGAGAAGCTAAGATATTTCACAAGATTATACCGCAAGATAGTAGCTAAAATACAGACATGAATAGTGTTTGTACTAACTGCTAGACTAAGGGAGCGTTCATTCATGAACTAAGCATTCAGTATTGTACTATTGTTGATCCTACTGGATTGCGTGACGAACACAAACAGCCTAACCCTTAGGGGGTGTCATGTTCCATTAACTGCGTTTTACCGACCGGTAAAAGCGTTAATAAGACTTTGAAAACTATGATTCAACTTACATTATAAAATTATTTGACTTTTGGCATACATGTACAGTAAGCAGTTGGTAAATTCCAGTTACCCGGATGAAGTCGCTTAATCAAAAGTGAACAAATTGACAGATAGATGCAGGGAAAAAAGAGTAAGCTGGGATACAGAAGATAATGTTCTTTGGAAAATAAAATGAGGTAACACTTGCCTTTCTCACATTTGACAGAGGGATATCAGTGAATTCAGTTCCTGTGACAAAAAAGAAAAAAAAGAACAGAAGAATAAGATGTAATTATTTATCTATGGAATATTGAACGAAATATTAATTTCACAATATTTAATATTCACAAGATTACACATTCAGTTAAATGAAAGTCCTCTAGAGATACAAATTTGTATCTAAATGCTGCTCTTCCATGACTCGTGCTTGAGAAACTGACATATCATGTGATGCAAGATTCAGCTCAGGTCCATTTCTGTTGAGTTGACGTTTCATTGGGTAAAATAAATGGACGTGATTGGTGTAATAAATTTAGCCAATCACTACTCACCTGGAGCAAAGACAGGAGCGGGAGCAGCGGCAACAGCAGGACTTGCAGTTGACACATCCTGCGCTATCACTCGACCACCAGGGCCACTGCCCTGTAGAGACTGAATGCAGACACGCATATGCTATCAGCACGAGACAGACAGTCACACATACATGTACACTAGTGTTGACAGTAAAATACTAAGATACGACTGTTACAATAGACACACTAAATATCGTCATCAGAGAGATTCAATATTAGTCATTTATCAAGACAGCAAATGATATCACCACAAACATCATCGCCAGGGGAGACAGAGATACACTTACACAGGATGTGACAAAAGTGGTTATTTTATAAACTGTATATTAAATAATCTGCAGGGTTTTGTTAACCTTTTCAGCAGGAGGGCAACTGGTTTTCAGATGCGGGCAAAACTTTGTGAACTGAACTTCTTTATTTGAAAAAAATGTCCTCTAGATCGTCAAACCAGGCAGGTAAAATCATTCTCACAGCTGGTCAATTTGCAAAGTGCCAGGCCCTTAATGAAACCCTGTATTGTCAGCCCTTCCAAACTGTTTTGAAGTAGCGGACAGAATAACAGATCTGCTGTAGTAGGCAGTCAAGGCAGTCAGCAAGGATGGATTTGTTATCTCCTGATGAGTCAGGATGAGTGAACTCCAGTGGGAAATAGACAGCAAAATATTAACTGTAGACACCAACTGCCAGCTGCTTTGAAGTAGTGGACAGAATGACAGATCTGCTGTAGTCGGCAGTCAAGGCAGTCAGCAAGGATGGATTTGTTATCTCCTGATGAGTCAGGATAAGTGAACTTCAGTGGGAAATAGACAGCAAAATATTAACCGTGGACACCAACTGCCAGCTGCTGGCACATTTTGACAGGGCTTTGGGTACACAAAGTACATTTGGACCTGATTTCAAAGATTGCATCATAAACAAACTACATAATTATACAGTTGCTGTATAGTTGTTGTTTCTATGATACAATTCAAAACTTGATCAACATATGCTAAGATCAAAAGAATTCAAAAGTATCTCTAACTCACACTTAATTGAATGCCCTTCTCCTGAGCAATCTTCTTAGCAAGTGGGCTTGCAAATACTCTACCACCTGGTGAAACTTGAGGGGGAGGGGGAGAGGTAGGTTGGGGAGGGGGTGGTGTTGTTGAAGCTGGGGTTGGGGGTGGAGGTGGGGGTGAGACAGCAGCAGCAGCAGGAGCAGCAGGTGCAGCAGGTTTTTCCTATCGACAAAATACACAAAATTCTTAAATTGCACAAACCTCTATAAAGCAACATCATCATTAACAGTGCGTGGCACTTTTTCAGTCAAATGTCATACCTCTAATCAGAAGAGCAAGAATTAAGAGTTGACTAAATTCTGTGATTTAAGACTTTTGCAATCACATACTGTTCTCAAAAATTCAGTAGGATAAGGTACAAATATTTGCCTCAAGAGAGACACAAACAGCCGGGCATGCATTTCTCAAGTGGCTGCCCCAAACTTATTTTAGGCGTAGTGGCTTTCAGGTCCCAGGGCCAAGAAATGGGCAATCTCCAAATGGCAGTGTATCTGAATTACAGCAAAAAAAGACTCCTCTTCATGTTTTGTAAACATAGACCTTCATTCCTCAATTTTAAATCCATAAAAGTTACCAGTAAATCTTTGTCTGTAAAGATTTGTGGACAGATGAAAAAGGTCTTTAGAAAAAAGAAATTTATTATAAGAGTTTTAACATTTTGGTCTGAACACAGGAATGGATTTTAGAGATTTGACAGGAAAGAAATATGGAGTTTGATGTGGTTTTGACTAAAATACGTATATGTATGTAGAAATTTGGAGAATCAACAGCACAGTCTCACCAAAATATACTAACTCCCTTGCAATACTCACTGCAGCTGGTGTTGCTGTTTCTTCTGGAACAAACGACTCGAAAGCTGCAATGTCATCTTTATTCTCTACAATTATACACAGCAGTTTACCAATGGGTACATCTTTACTACCACCTGGTATTAAAATCTTCGCTAGAAAGCCTTCTTCGGGGGTTTCAAACTCCATTGTGGCCTTGTCTGTTTCTATCTGTGCCAAAAGGTCTCCCTCACTCAGCTCATCACCCTCCTGTTTCTCCCAGGTGACGATAGTACCCATCTCCATAGTTGGTGATAAAGCTGGTAGTGGTACTCTTGTGTGTGGCGGCAGCCCTGGTAAAGAAAGAAATAGGCATGTCAACAGCATTTAATTTATTAGCAATTTGCATATTTTATTGTAATAAGTCTATCTAGTTGACGATTCAACACAGTACAGGATTCTCTTGTCAGAGTGGTCTGTTTTGTAAGGGCCAACATAATGGTAAGCTTTGATCTACTCAGGGACTTCATAAAGGGCTGGGCACCAGGCAAAATGACCAGCTGTGAAGATCATCTACAGGAAAGTTTTTCCTATAAAGAAGTTCAAATCAAAACGTTTTGCCCATCTGTGCAAAACAAGTTACCCTCTTGCTGAAAAAAATAATTTTATTATTCTTACCGGAAGTTAGACATGGACATCCTTTTTATTTAAAACATAAGAGATGTTCAGAGAATATTATTATTATTCATTCAAAATATTTCCCCATTTCTGATTGATTAAAACCACAGGCATAATTTACCATAACCGACTGCTGTTCACCAAATTTGGAAAGAATCTTCGCCATATTGAATCAATGACATCAAAAGTGCAGCCCACTTCAGATTATTGAATCGATGACATCAAAATGACGTCAAAAGTGCAGCCCGCTGCAGATTATTGAACCGTTGACCGAGTGAAAAAACAAAAAACAAAATGGCGAAACTCCTTTAAGAACGGGGAAATATTTTGAATGAATAATAAAGCAATTATTGAATTTGGCTTTTGTAGGATATGAAGAATCCTGCAGATCTCGAAGGGTATTATCCACCTCGGCCTTCGGCCTCTGTGGATAACACCCTCCTTGTTTTGCAGAATTCTTCACATCCTACCCAGCCTCATTCAATAATTGCTAAATATCTGCCTTTGCATAGTCAGCTAACTTTGATTCTGAAGTTTCAGATGCTTCTTATCTTTGTGTAGCAGCAAAAGAGGGACAAAAGGAACATGGTATTGTTACTCTTTAAGATTTAGTAGTAAGTTAAAAATTAAGAATGTCATTAGGGTTCTACACATGATTGGCTGATAAACCAGTGAGATAAACTTAACAGCCGTTTTTAAACTAAAGACATGTTATCTGTCTGGATGAACTTGAGCAAACATTTGTAGTTCGTCTGGTTATGCGTCTCTAGTACAAATACAGGCAGAAGATGGATTATGCGTCTAGACAAACTATCTCTCTCTCTCTCTCTCTCTCTTAGTGCCTTGTTTAAGACAGATTTTGAAGAATAGTTCGTCTAGACGCCTAATGCATCTTCTGCCCATCTTTATACTAAAGATGCATAACCAGACAAACTACAAATGTTTGCCTAAGTTCCTCCAGACAGATAATGCATCTTCTAGTATAAAGATAGCCAATAAAACATTCAAGCATCTTCAATGGAGGCTTCACAAGACACTGCAATTAGTTATGTTTTACTATAAGTGTTTACATGTACATACATATATGCAATGTACATACAATCATGACTTTATTTATGTATATTTTTAATCTCCAATTAACAGAGTAGCTAAGAGGCTTAAATCTTCGTTTAACAGTGTGATGTCAAAAACAACATCTAACAGGAGGGGTGGGGTGTGGTGGGTAGAAACAAAAAAACCAACAACCCTCTATCTCCCCCGGTGGTGTGTTGTCATGTTGATTCAACTACTTACCCTCTGAGCTGAACCAACGAAAGCCACATTTGGGAAGATTTACAGATAACACGTGTCTGAAGCGTGAGGAATCTCTGGAAATTGAATTGTAAAAAAAAAATACTGTCTCAAAGGTCGATCTCAGCAGAACTGTTGTGATTAAACAAGTCAACTTAGCCTGATGTCATATGAGATGCAATAAGTTTTTAATGAATTAACATAACGTTATCTACACGATTCAATCGAGTTCGAAGCTATGATAAGAGAAGCATCGATCCACTTAGCTACGATTGCATCTAAGACAGCCAAGAAGGCATGATCAAAGCGTAAATATTGAAATCTACGTTATACATGAGAATTCAGGCGGCCGGTTGCAACTTTCAGAGAACAAGATTCTTACCTCACGGACCAGAGTACAACGGTTCTGGGCCGTATCTGAGAATGCAGCTGACAAATACTTGTTCGCAGAGCTAGAGAACGGCCGCTGCGTCCAAAAATTGGAACTGCCCGCCTTGCACAAAACATTCCAAATCCCTCCTGTATTGTCACCCCAGTTTTGCCCGAGTTCTTTTCCACAAGTCTACTCCTCTGTATATATCATACATGATGTGTCCAGCAGACCCATACTCCCTTGTGGTCGTCAAAACAAAGCCACTGGGAACTCTGGGAAGCGTTACCTGGGAAATGCAAAATGGCGGCAAACAACACATAGCTACCATTAACAAATATTTGAGGTTGTTGTGTATGTGTGAAAACTCAAAAAAACTTTCAAAATATGGCTGCACAACAAGTACAGGCCTACTTAGAAAGGCACCGTATAGGAGCATTATTTGAGGTAACGATCTGGTATTGAGTATGAGTATCTATATAAGAATCAATTAATAATTTATGGCGCATGAACTGAGTTTTTCCCTCATAACTGCTGATAACCTTAGACGTAACCGTTTACATTTAAAGTTTGTTATTTTTGAAGTACACATATAAATCAGCTAAGCATGTATTTACGACGAAAAGCACTTCACGTGGTGATGTACAATATGATGTGTTCGATTTCGTTATGAGCTTTTTGTTATAATATATTAAAGGGAAGATATTTGTTTACTAACACTTTGTTATTGAAATGTTCAAAACGTTAAACAAAAGAATTAATTGTTTCACCAGCCAATGATTCTCTGGTTGGCATATTAATAACAAATTATTGGTGACGTCACTGATGTAAAAAATTAAGTCTTCAGGCATAAATTTGGAGCTTAATTATTCAAAGAGGTTAAAAGAATAACCGAGAGACATGCTACAGCTGTCCACAATAAAACTATGATGCTGTAAGGGTGGAAGGGAAGCATTAACGTGACTCAGACAGATCGACTAGAGATTGTAGGGAGCTTACCACGACGACGACGACGAGCGTTTAGTTGTTTTTCTTTCTCAGTTTGTTTTGGTACAAGTTTATTGTGTGCAATTCTCAAGATTTAAGACCCAACTTGTCTTTGCTCTTTTCTTGGTCTTGGTTAAGTCAACACTCTTATAATAATATTATAATCTCCTGGGGGTTGTAATCCAGATAAAAATGGCAAGGACACCCATTCAAAATTTTGAAAATTATTTTTATTTTCAATTATAGCCTGTTGAATAATACACAGTTCATTTAATTGTTTGGCTCAAAACATACTGTGTTGGTGCTGATGGTGGGCATTTTAGCAATACCATTGGAAACATACATATAACCCCTCACTAAGTAAGACAGGGTACCAATTATCCACAGCTTCTTTGTCAAAGGAGATCTGAAAATCTCCTTCCCGTTCCTCAAATATTTTTTTCGCCCTGATAACAATAATCTGTTGGGATTTCAAGGCAACAACACATTCTTGACAACAGGCACTCAGGTCCATTTCTCATGCGGGGAGAGTGAAGTTATACATGTAATTCTGAATCTCTGTGATGGTTGCTGGAATTAATTACCCTTATTTGAACCTTTTTTCAACCTTCAGGATCTGATGGCCAAAGTCATAAAAGACACACCGGAAGATCCAATAGCTTATCTATTAAAAGTCCTGAAAAGATTGTATTCTGAAGGAGGCTCTAAGGTAGGTTTAGGTTTCTATTTGATGTTCCCACCCGCTTAGCTAGCTTTATATGTTTTCCTTGGTAACTAGCCTGAGAATTAGATAGTACCCGCATAGTACCCACATAGTTTTGATTTGAAATTTGGAAATGTCTCAAGGTATAAACACTTCTTGAGTATATCAAGCAGTTCAAATGATGAGGACACTGCTAGACATGACAGATCAATAATAATAATATTAAAATGTAAAAGCATTCTCTGGTTAAAAACGGTTACAAACAAACATAAGCTTTCGGCTATCAGTCTATTGCCTTTAACGAATGAAAAAATGTAAGCGCGTGAATGGAATATATACGAAAAGGGGTGCGAAAAATTCTTATAAAAGTGTAATACAAAAAGAGGTGTGAAAAAAGAGTGAAAAATAATGTAAAAAAGGGACTAATTACAATAAAATGGAGTATTGCCTAGGCAACGGCTTGGAGTTATTTTCCGCGTCGAAAGTTTTTGCTGTATGCCATGATTCTAGTGTTTTGTCACACCTCTTTTTGTATTACACTTTTATAGGAATTTTTCGCACCCCTTTTCATATATGTTTATATTCCGTTCACGCGCTTACATTTTTTCATTCGTTAAAGGCTTATGTTTGTTTTTAACTGTTTTTAACCCGAGAACGCTTTTACATTTTAATATGTCTTATCCTGGTTACAGTTCTATTTTTACTAATAATAACATTTTGTCTCATAACCAACTGGGTTTGTCAAATGTGGATGAATATATCAATTTATTACATAAACACCAGTGAAATACTAAGTGAGCTTTCCCACGAAAACTTCATATCTTCACATGTGAAGATAACATGTTATCTTCACACGTGAAGAGATCACCGTCGTTATGGTTACCATAGCTACTAAAATGATCGCTATTGCTATGGTTCCTTAATCCCTTAAAAAGTACTTAGATATGTTACTGTATGATCGAAACATCATCGGTGCATCCTCGGAAATCTTCGGAAATCTTCGGAAATCTTCGGAAAATCTCCGAAAATGTTCGGAAACGTTCGCCTTACCTTCGGAACAATTTTGGCATATCTTCGGAAATCTTCGGAAAGTGGTCGGAAATCTTCGGAAAATCGTCAAAAACGTCTTCATTAGTATGTTTATGTAATAAACAGAATATTACATGCTCGCTTGTGGATATGAATTTTATCTTCCCGTGTTCAACTCGACATCTCACTCGTTCGCTGCGCTCACTCGTGAGATATCGAGTTGAACACTCGAAGATAAAATTCATATCCACGCGCGGTCATGTAATATCCTCTATTTATGATATGGCAAGTTAGTCTTGAGGTAAATCCAAGCACTTCGATTGGTTCTTTCTTGGTCAGGATTTTGCCATATGGCCTACAAGTGCCATATAATTAAGACTTTAGGCTACCTGTAGTGAAGCTTCCTCAAGCCGTACTGTAGAATAATGGGCCTATGTGATTTTTATTCTCCGGTACGGCCCTCACGTGTGGTTAGTAAGAGGTTAATATTTTTTGATAGGGTCCTGGATTATCACTGCCACCATCTGGATCAAAGACATCATTTGCACGATCAATGGGTCTTACAGGGACACCAGCTGGGCACCACTCTTTTGATGAAGGTAACCAGGCAGTCAACATCTGTACACACTCATTTCATAACTCTTTTAATTATATATATAACCAAGTTACTTCAGAGGGCCGATTCTAAACTTGACCAATCATAACTATAGTTCCATTACTTACCCAAAATTCTGTGAGTATTAGACCAGGCACTGTCCCAAATAATCCCTCACCACCACTGTTGATGATTTTCTGGTTGTTTTGTGGTATACTATGTTTACCAAAGAATGAACTTCCCCGTAACCAATTCTTTGTCTCTGATCTCTCTCTTTTAATCTAGTAATTCTCTAGTCCTTCTTTCCTTTCAAGAACTTCAAACGTGAGTAAATGCCATGTTGAAGAGATCTGGAAGTCTATGTTATGG
>OZ026604.1:2234200-2279200 GCA_964020085.1 Micromussa lordhowensis
ACTCACATTCATACGATCACCAAATAATACTAATTTATCAGGAAATACCAGAGAGAACAGTGATTTACAATCGACGAGCTACATCGGCAGGTCCCATGCACTATGCTGATGATAGCCTTGAAGCAGAGCTCAACATGGGAAGGGACATCAAAATTCAGACGGAAGGGAATGACTCTTCATCCGTGGCATCGTACGAGTTAGTATTTGATCACCCTGTCTATTTACTGGAATGATGACATTTAAATCAACAGTTTTCTGAACAGGGTTTGATAGATGAAATTGGGAATAAGTACTGTTATTTCTCTAAAAGTTGGGACAGCATCAAAGTAATGCGACCAAGAAATGTGAAATATCTGGAAATGGTTAGCTCAAGAAAATTTTCGTAAGAATTACACTGTATGCTAATCATTAAAACAATATTATTCCCTCTTGATTTCTATGAGGCAATAGGAAGCTTAACCAGCAATGATGGTGATGCCAAGTACGACGCCTAGTCAAACATGAATTTAAAAAAAAGAATGAATTAATATTTTTACCAGTGAATTTCACAATTGTCTAGATCTGTTGAGTACGCCAACTGCTCTAAAAACCTGCTCAGGCTAAATAAGTAATGACAGGATTTGATTCCAAATGGAAACACGAGAAATAAGCCGTCGTCGTTCACATTTCTCAGACAACGCAGAACTTGGTCATTTCATGTTCTTGTTTTGCAGAGAATGGCAAATAAATGTACAAAGATTTATAATGCATGTGCACAGCTATTGTTCTGCTCATTAAACCTTTTGTTTGGTGACGTTCTTGTTGCCGTCATCGTGGTGGTTTGCTTAAGCTCCCTCATAGTTGTCTCGGCCCTCAGTATGCCTATGTTTCTATTGAAAATATTGGAAGCATCAATACTTGCTCAAGATTGAATCTTGAAATTATTATAATAATTTGGCGTTTTTCTTAAGTTAATATTTTAGATGCTCTCATTTTTGACGAACATTCCCATTAGTGTCATACTAGACCTTCAAGTCCCAGAAATTATGTTGTGGTGCAACATTCATACAGAGAGAATGATTATCATTTGAAACCACAGCTTTAATTACTTGTTTAGTAGACCCTGGTGTGAGAAACTCAACCTAAATGACTTAATTTACCCTTTTTGTGATTCTTTTGTTTTCATCAGGTCCACTAGGTCTCGAAAACAAAAGGCTCGACATGCTGCAGAGGAACATCGTCGTCAGCTTCAAGCTCTTCTACTAAACAAGAATTCCAATAGAGGAAGTGTTAATGGAATACAGGATGATGAAGATCTTCATGATGATGGCACAGAATTATTAGGTACTTTTGATATGACAAGACTGTGGTCTGAGAAAGGACCATGAAGTCATCTTGCACTTATGGATTGTTGAGCAAGCTTTTCAGTCACAATGGCTGGATATTGGTCAAGTTCTTCTTTTTGCCTGTTTATGGATCGAGTCACAGGCCGTGCACAATCATGCAAAAGAAAAAACAAAGGGCTGATATCCAGTTATTTTTGCAAAACAAGTTTAATCACCAAATTGGTTATTTTATAACGTGGCATAAAGAACGCAATTTTTTTTTTCTTGGTGGACAGAGTGAGCAATGGTAAGCACACAAGTCAAGATATCCATGTAGCTCATTTTGCCTGTTTAGCTAGCCATTAGAAATTATTACAGTGCAGGATTTGGTCTTGAATTTGATAAGAAAAAATGAAAGTCTGTGCCATATTCTCATGTCAGCTTTTGAAGAACCAAACAACCTTTTGTTGCTATGTTCACCTTATCTGTTTGTGTGGCTGTTGTATGTTTTTGTATTCTACAGAAAATGTTGATGAGTTGGAGTCTGAAGGAGTGTCAAACCCCGACAGAACAGGAGCAAGACTTTTCAAGGTGACTGAAGGCAGTTTAATCAAAATTTTACTTCTCCCAACAATATCAATAAATTGCTGAACAGACAAGTGATGAGAATAAAGAAATTCATCGACTAGGAAATACTGACACACAACCAAATTCTCATAACTGACAATAAAGTAAATGTATGACATTTGGTTAGAAGAGTTTAGTACATTTTCACTAGAAGTGCACTGGGGCTTTGAGACAGTGTTCTGCAACAAGTACACTGGAAAACATTCGTTATAGCCATTATGGTTTTTGTAAATGATATTGTCCTTGTGAACTTAATTTACCTTGCAGTCCATGAAACAAGGAACCGCGGCCTCAGAATCAGTGCGAGTTAGTATATGTGCAAGATGTGCCAAGTAAGTTGTGAGCTGGTGTATAAGTTTGAAATATTTTAGAGGGTGTGTATATAGGTGGGGACGGGAGGGAGAGGCTGTGTGGAGGTGGGTTGGGTGGGGTGGGGTGGGGTGTTTTCTTTTATTCAGTGGTATTCCTCTGAGAGACCATTGTTAATTTAACAAATTGACGTCAGTTTTTCATGCGTCTGTCCTGTTGTTGATCATAAATTTCATCATCACATTGTCAAAGTAGCTGTGGATCCACGAGGCGATAGCCGAGTGGATCCGCAGACTACATTGTACTTCCATCGTCAATAACAGGACAGACTCATTAGAAACTGACATTGATTTGTTTTTTACGATAACAAATGGTCGAATTGCCCGCTTTCGCTCGCTGACGCGTCGTACGAATTTCAAATTCACATGTCTGTCCGCATATTGACGATAAAAATTAGCCAATTAGCGCGCGAGTATTTCTCCAGTTATCGTAAAATAAGAGTTTTTCATTGGCCAGGGTCAAAACCTGTCTTTTTTGTCGTTGTAGAATCATTACAGGCCAGCCAAGTGATCGAAAGTCAGAAGGTATGTACTTGTACGTGCGTAGTGCAGTGTATCTCTCTTTTCTTTCCTTGAAGTTTACAAAAGCTGATACAACTGCAGAGCAAGGAAGGAATCATACCCGAGTGATTAGGTCACTGGTTTGACAATCTGGTGATCCCTTCAGTCTGCCATAAAGTGGACTGAGTTGTTGGTGGTGGTAGTTCGGAGTTTACTTTTTTTGCCTGTGTGTAATAGTCAATGTAAATAGCCAACCAAGTAGAAGTGTTTTTTTCATGTATCGATTTTTCTTTTAATGTTGTCATGCCACGTTGATCGCGCAACAGTAAAAAAGTTCGATGGGAAAAGACCCTAAATGATACCAAACTCCGTATCTTACAGGTACCCAGGTCCCTTTCACAAAGCAGCCCCCCCCCCCCCCCCCTCAAACTACGTCAAGTGAGAAACAAAAAAAGGTTAGCAGAAAAATGGCCGGTCATGCTGGGAGACATTTGGCCGCCAGGCAAAGCTGGAAATGACATTTGTTTTTGCCTGCACGTTTTTGCTTCTCGTGCGAGCGTATTTGAGGGAATTTATCACCTTGGACTATTCATAGCCAGCCCTTAACAACATTATACCTATTTTCTCGTGTTTCAGCTGGTAGCGTTAATTCAACAAGCGGAGGTAAGGGTAAAAACTGCTGTCAAAAGAAAATTTTAAATATTTTTGCAATTAAACCTGCAGTAGTTACGGGAAATACACCCAAAATGGATGGAATAAGCATATCACGACCGCAAAATGAATTTCGAGAGCGTTAAATTCTGCGATTATTTTCGGCTTGAGGGTTTTTGTAATTTTTTCAAAGCAATCCGTGCCAAACACAGAATGCCATCCTGGCGTTTTATGGTTTCTGAATATAAATTGTAATCCCCTCTTATCCTTCGTTGGTCTCACCTGCTAATGAGCCCCTGTCACTTTTCAAATGCTGCTCTGTAACATCTCAGCATGTTTTTGAGCTTCTGGGAAAGATGCAAAAAGTTGTCGTTGGTGATTCTTTAAATAACAAATTGTTGCCTTCATTTTTTTCTTTTGTCATAGCGGACGACAACTTTGATAGCGTTTCTCAAGTTGGAAGTTCGGTAGGACTTTTCTTCTGTAAATTTCTAACAGGGTTGCCACGGGTCAGGAAAAAGTCAGGGAAAAAATTCTTCAAGGCCAGGGAATAGTCGGGGAATTTTATTTTTAGTCGGGGAAAATTGCCATTTTGAAGAAAATTCAGGGAGAACTGAAATGAAACACTACTGGAAGAAACATTTTGGGTCACTGTCATTTCAACGATGCTAATCTGTAACAGGGTTGCCACGTGTCAGGAAATGCTAAGAGAAAAAATTCTTTAAGGTCGACTTCAGGGAAAATTCAGGGATTTATTATGCAATTGTCATTTAAAAAGAAACGTCAGAGAAAATTGAAATAATTTAATCAACATGGCTGATTTAAAACCATCGAAGGCTGGAAGAAACATTTAAGCCCACTGTGGTCTTGACGATGTTTTGTTAATGAAGAAGGAACATTTGTTGGAAACTTATCAGTCTTAATGAATGGGTGAAAAGGACGATTGTAGGGGGAGGCTAGGAGCTGCTACTATATCACTTTGTATTTATTTGAACCCACGACCCTCTGTGATCTAGTTGGTGAGCAAGGGTCAATTTGTTGGTCTCAACTGGAACCGCATCGCGCGGCTACACAGCCAAGTAATGACTAGCACATGTGGGATACATCTGCAGGTACCGGAAAGCTTTGTATTTTGGGTCACTTGGGATTAGTCTTTATTTGGAGTTGTTTTGTTTCCTGTCTTTTATTTCTTTTGTTTTACGTAAGCTTACGTAATCTGTGCTCCGGTACCTGCAGAAAGATCCCACATGTGAAACTCACTAACAGCATTGCGCTGTCACATTAAGGCATATCAAGATGCAGCCAACCAACCTCCAAAGTGAGTATGTTGAAGACGAAGCAACAACAACATGATATTAAATGTAAGGAGAAACGTAAACTCGGAAAAAAATCCGAATAAAATATAGTCACGCTGTTTTTTAGGAGTATATTTATTAAAGATTAAAGTCCCAGATGAGATTTGAACCCACGACCCTCCGTGATCTAGTCAGTAAGCAAGGGTCATTTTGTGGGTCAGCACTGGAACCGCATCGCGCGGCTACTATACATTTTTTCCCAGTTTATGTTTCTCCTTACATTTGTTATCATGTTGTTTTTGTTTTGAATTCATTTGGTCAGGGAAATTTTATTTTTATCAGGGAAAAGTCAGGCCGGGGAATTTTGAAAGTGATGTCTGTGGCAGCCATGTTGTTCAACTAGCTTTTTACGCTTTTCACTGTAATTCTTCGATAAAGTTCAAAAACTGATTGGTTTTTTTTTTTTTCATTACAGACGGGACGTAATAGACCTCCTGTTTGGCCCTCGGGATTTGACTCGGAAAGTAAGACTTCTTAGTCCATTGTTTTGTATTGTTATATGACTTGGGTTTGTAGCCGATATAACGTGCGCTCTTATTTGCTAATACCAGGGCATTAATCTCCCATAATGCCCACGGGCCGATAACGAGCCTGCAAAAGCCAAGCAAAAAGCCATATGTTAAACAACTTATTAACCGAGGTTGAGGTCTTTAGGGGAAAATCTCAAACCTCGGCCTTGTCGTACTGCCCTCTCTATCGCTCGGTCAATACGGCAAGGTCTCGGTCTGATATTTTCCCGTAAAGACCTCACTCTCTCGGTTAATAAGTAGTTAGTAACTAGCTTGCAGTAATGGTTAGTGGTTTTTTGACTGCGCATCACAAAAACGAAGCCAATAGCCAAACACAAACGTTAGCACCAACACAATGGGCCAATGAGAAGTCGACTGTTTTACAGGTCACAGGCGCCAAGCGCGGGAAAACTCACGTGAACAACACGCGATGGCTTTTTATTCTGCTTCTGATTGGTTGAGTAGATAGCGTGAGTTCGTTTTGAACCAATCACAGAGCGTTCTAAATCAATTCAGACCCAAGCAATCGTGGATTACTGAATTTCACTTTTTCAGTCAAGAGCGCCTGGCGAAGAATTGACGAAACGCACTGTTTTTGGTTCGGAAGTGGCTGTAGAAAAAACATTTTCATTTGTTCTTAGGTGATTCCAGCCCGCGGAAAGGACAGCATATGTGGCAGAGTCCAAGTAGATCGCCAGTGAAGGGAAAACACATGTTTAGGTAAGTGAAAGTGTTTTTGTGAAAAAGAAATCTAAAAAAGCCGCTATGATCCTTTTTCATCTTGTCAGAAGTGTTAGTTTGTGGATGAGACCCTAGTATGTGACCATTCAAACGCGTCTAAGCCGGTCGCGAGACACTTTAATCTCCCCAATCATTCTAAGCAACACATGGCAGTCTGCGGCCTTTCCCTACATCAAGGAAGCACGGAAAGCCGCAAAACTCTAGAGCAAAAATTGATAAATCAAATCGGCACTCTCAATCCTCACGGTATCAACGAACGTTTTTCGTTCAATAAATTTATTCTGTTGTTTTTCAGTTACCAGGCACCAACCAATAGCGTAGCTCCATCTTTTTGTATATAAACCACACACGACCCACAATTCCTCGATTCGGTCCGACGAAGGGCTAACGCTCGAAACGTCAGCTTCCGAATCTCATTACGATGGTCAATTCACATCAGTTATCAACCCAGTTGATAAAACCAAATTATCTTGTTATACTTCCCACCGACGCAGCACCACAGTTTCTTTAGAAACTCACCCCCTTACTCATCCAAACGAAAGCTGCTTAGCAGTACTTTCATGTGGTACTGTTCATTATGCTGTACAAGGTGGTTCTAACTTTTAAGTCTGTGGATGAAACCCTAGTGTGTGACCATTCAAATGAAAGCTATTGAACAGTACTTTCATGTGGTCAATCTCTGGAGAACCTAAGTTTGTAGCCATAATGATTTTTTTATCATTTTGTCCTCCAGAATCTCTTTGAACCTTTTTTTCCTGTAATTACGAATGCGTACGCGACATATCCCGCATAATTTTAATCTGATGAATCTTGCTGTTTCTTTCCAGGGGTGGTTCATTTACCTCTGACCATCCGGATAGTTCCAGACCCCCAACGGCCTCCTCGAGCCGTAGCGACCTGGTGTACTCAGGAAGGCAGCAAAAAGCATGGAATTTTGACGGATATTCATCCGATAACGACGTAATGTCGTGGTTTTGGTGCTTTATATCGATTTTCCCGCTACGACGCTTACATAAACAAAATCCCTTTGTTGTTGTCTCTAATTTAGACGGAGGTCAACTACGACCGAGTGCGGTCTCCTGAGTTGGGAGGGAGTCGGCCGTGGAATCGTGCGCCAGTGGAGAGCGGTAGCGAGGTCGAATGGGACACAAGACAAGGTAATAATAAAACAGGGTACTATTTACATGTAATTCCTTCTCACAATTTTCCATTGTCTTTTTCCTCTGAGCCTAAACGAGTCTACACGCGAAACCATTTCATGTCAAAAGTTTTACACCAAGCCTCGTTTTGAAACATTAGTCTCCTAGGCAGCCAGTAACTCTGGAGTCCTCGCACAACGCTTTGTCACGCTAGAGCTGCGTGACGACTGAAGTAACGGTTTCGTCGAGAGGAAAGGATGTGTAAATGTTGTAAACGGATGGTTTCACCTTTTTAATTTTGAATATTTTCCTTTTTTGCAGTGCGGCGTACAACTGAAAGAGGATATGCTCGTTTTAATAGCGGCGACGATTCTGACTCCACTTAACAGGACGAAACAATGATGTTTGGATTGTGAATCCTCGTAAAAGGAGAGGGTTATGTTTTGTGTATGTGCTTTACTTGAAATTCCAGAATTTAGGATAGAATTAGGACGAAACGAAATTGCAGTAGAACCCCTTTACAACAGCCAGTTCAGGATGTTAATTCTCCTTGCCGATTTGTATACTTTTGTTCAATGTCGGCTCTGAGAGTTTGCTGATACATCAAGGCTATATCCTGTAGTCGATGATTTCTATACCCGTGGCTTTATCTCCTTTGTAATATCTTGTGTAAGGAGATATCAGATGTTAAAACGTTGATTGCAAGATGTGACATTCTAGCCTCAAAAGACATCTTCAAAACGGTTCTTTTAACGACTTCTCGAAGCGATTTTGATCGAGACTCACCAGCGCACGCGCAAAAACCATAACCCTCGTCCTTTAATTTTATCTACCTTATAAACGAAGAACGTTTTTATAACCAGTTGGGCACTAAAATACTTGGAGAACAACTTACAGTGTAATGTATCAGTTAGGAAGTTCAAAAAGTCGCAAAAACGTGTATTGTTGTCTATAGACCCTTTGCATAAATGGCGCCTAAATTTGAATAACAATAGATATACATCCTTAGCCTCACATGCATGTGAAAAATCCTTTGTCTGAAAACATGAGTACGAGGCTAAGGATGTATAAAGTATTGTTATTTAAATTTAGGCGCCATTTATGCAAAGGGTCTATGTAGACTTTAAAATTGAAATTTTCACCAATGTGCGATACTTACAAGAACTGAGAAGAGCATTATCTGGGAGAGGGCATCCGTAAAAGTGGTACTTGTATAGCAGGGGTATTTTTGGAACGAGTTTTCCGCGGATTTGGTGCGTTTCTTTGAAGAAAACAATAGTTTTTAGATCAACGTTTCAATGAATGAAAGAAAACTTAACTTAGACGCGAAGTCCTAAGAATAAATAGCTGTTATTAATTTGCTAAGTGTTGGTCTAAAAATAACCTAAGTTATAGTAACACTCACAGGGGATGAGAGACTCACTCCTAACTGATGAGCTCCTGACGGCAAATAATTTCATATTTATTTTTAATTATACATATTTGAATATGTTAATCACTCAAGAACAGTAATAAAAAAAATTGATTCCTTTTTAGATGCAAATCTATAACACTGCCTTTTTGAGCTATTTTATGTAATTATTGTTAGCATAGTTTAGCAGAAGATAGCGTATTCACTGCGTATTGGTGCGAATGCTCAATAAAATAATTTGCATCCATACCTCTTTTTAACCGTTGTCAACGCTCAGATTTCCCTGTTTTCGTGCATTTCGTATAGTACTAGCTGTGGCAATAGGTATTAATAAAATGTGGGTTATAGAACGAGCGTTCTTATTGGATGAATCGGGCGAAAGTTAGAACGGACAGTGAAACATGCAGTCGTACACAGTAAATTGTTAGCTTATGCCTTTTTATGGTACATAGTTTCTGCTTTCACATGCAATTATCCAGTCCGACAAACCAGCGCAGTGGAATCCTCGAAAAGTACCAGAAGCCATTCAAATTCTTCTTGTCCAATCAGGAACAAGGCGAGCATTTGTGAGCATTCCAAAGTTGTTGACGTCAGCATGCATCTATGGGCTGACGTCACGTTTCTTAGGAACCCTTCGACACCGTGGGCTCAGAGAATCTTTTGTGGCGGGTTTTTTTTTCAAGCCAAATCGAAAACGATTTCTTTCAAATGCTGATAACCGACAGTCAACAATTGCCATTTATTGCGCTTTCCCCCATCTCACCGATGTGTTCTTCAATCCATTCCCACACCATCTTAGCCACCTTTTCAGAGGTATCTAACACAAACGCATGCTTGATGTCTTTGTCACGTGACAGCTTGATGTCGCCATCCGGGAACCTCTCTTTCATGTCCTCGTAATATCCCTGTGGGACCCAGGGATCGCCCAGTCCGTAGAAGAAAACAAGTTTGTCCAGATTTGCTCGGATACATTCGTAATCCAGTTCTCGTATCGTAGCAAGCTGGCGGCCGATCTCCAGCATGTTATCAACTGTGTGATAATTCAGCATTGATTGCGCCGCTTCCATTATACTCTCCTTGTTTTCCACTTTGTTTAAATACATCCACCAATTAATCGTCCATCTTTGAACAAACGATGGTAGAAACGACACCAAAACTGTCCCCACAAGAAACGGCCAGTGTAGATAGTGACAGATGAACTTCCAGAATTTACCGCTGGGCGCGGAGTCAACTCGTTCGATTGTAGGAAAGAGCAGAACGCATTTTAGGATTTTTTCTTTGTCGTGGTATCGTTTTAGCATCTCCAAAGCGATGTACGCACCGATCGAGTGTCCAATAAGAACAACTCTGGAGTGCGCGGGAATGTAATAAGCAAGGAAAGCTAGTTTGTGTTCAATTTGATCGCTCAGCGTGAATGACGATGGTTGTTCCTGGTCCCATTGTTTGGTTTTCCATCTGCATGGTCCGCTTGGCTCGTCCACCTGCGCGTGACCTATGGAAATAAAAAGAGACGGAAAAGATGTGGTCTAAAAGCTCGACGGCTCGTCTCAGACCAACCGCCATCTTGGGTTTCGGGGAGTTCTGGGCGTTTAATCCATTATGCCTATTTGTGTCTCATTTACTCTAAAATGTTTTAAAAGCAAGCAACCGGAACGATGATCCTGCTCGAATACGTTGGATCAATAGTGATCTAATCGGCTTCACAAATAACATGAAGAATATAAAGGCAGAAACCGACACAACGTAGAATGTTTTTTTGAACGTGTACTATATTTCGGCTGGCTAAACCAGCCTTCTTCTGGTACAATGGAAAATTTTCCATTGAAATGTCGTTCAAAAAAACATTCTACGTTGTGTCGGTTTCTGCCTTTATATTTCTCATTTACTGCCGATCAATAGAAGTTTGGATTGTAATCCGTGCGTGTGAGCAATAGACAAGATATATTTTCTTGTTATAGACGAATTAGTTTCATGCGCTTTTATGAAAACAGATCAAACAGGTGTGATCATGTTCAAAATAGTCGGGTCTAGTCCCTTCGTTTTCGCCTTCTACCGCCATCGGCCAATAGACAACATAGACACTATCGACAATACTTTGCCTAGTTCCTAGGCCTCCATATTTCAGCTCGGCCGATGGTTTCCGAGGCGAAAAGTGTACCTTCGTCTCGATGCGTTACTGAAATCAATGGACCACTTTAGATATCAGTCAATATTCTAGCGTGGCTTAGAGGCCTTCAGGATAAACTTCTATATTTGGTGGTGTTTTCTTTGTATCCGAGTCTCTTTTGGGAATTCAGCGACAAACGAAACTACAAACTTGCGATTTTGACCCAAAAGCCTCGGAACCATTTTGGAATATCGATATATCGATCGTGGCCTATTGGCCGTGAAGGCCATGAAAATGGCCGCTAGGATATCGGAACTTAGCTGGGAGAGTTTTTACATTTTAATATGTAGTACTACACATTCGTTATTTGTGACAAACCTGATAAGTTGTTTTACTCGTGAAAAGAGAAACTAATGACTGGCTACTGATTTTAATAACACTAATATATATATATATCGAAAAGAATTGTTTCCGGTCAATTTTTACATCTAATTCAGTTTCAAAAAAATTAAAATCTTATCGGCACTGCTGGAGTTAATTAGAAGGCTGGAATTGAAGAAGTCCTATATATATCTTTAGATAATTATGTAAAGGAAAAATGATTTTGAACATTCTCTTCCTTTCATTATTCAGTACGGTTGGAAAAAGAAATCGTCCGATCTTCGCTTGCGGTAAAGAAATTACTTAAGTTGAAGAATCCCCTGATGTGGTTAGCGATAAAAAAGTAAAAAGAATCATAAATCTTGCACTTGCTTTTGCACCTTGGTTAATCGGAGAAAACTGAAATGATTCAATTAAAGCTAAGTTTGCGTTTGAATTCTTCGTTTGACAAAATCAAAAATTAGTTTATACAAACTTCTAATTAAGGTCTACATAAACGAGAAAACAGAGCTACAGAAAACGATGACAGGTTATTAGCTTGTCGTTTTCACGATAAAATCAATTAATAATGAGAAACCTTCACAGTTGTAAACAGCAGAAGAAAAAATATAATATTGGTTTAAAACAACCTTACCATCGCCGTTTTGGATTGACACTTTTCCTTCTTTGGGAAATTTACCTCGAGCTAAGAGCTTTTCGCGGTTTACATAATCGAAGGAATGACGCAAATTCGAAAGCTATTGTGGATTTTGTTCGAAAGTTGTTTTCTTTGTTCAAATTTTCCCTAACAAGCAGATGGTCGACTTTTTCTTACCGGTTTCGCAATTGAAATTCACCAATAGCGCATAACTGATCAGTAGTAATGTTTGAAAATTTTCCTTAGCTTTCGCGCCGGCAGACACGCTTTGATTAGAAAATACATCTTGCTAGGAATTATTTGTATTACGGAATATATAAGCTTAAGTAACGACGAGAGAAAATGTATAAACAAAACCTTATTTTGAGACCAAAGTTTTCTCTCAACGAACATTTCGCGAGGGTATTTATGCATCATTCTCGCTTATTTATATTCCTTCAGTTTAAGAATTTTGTATAAATCATACCTGCATGTGAAACCCCGTACACGGAATATTTTCCCTTCCCTGCTTGAAATATAGTTGAAATAAAGATGTCATAAAAGCCGATTCCACCTGGATTTCCCGGAATAACAACGAAGCAAAGATCTTCAGTCGTCGACATCGCACTGGAAATTCTCGTCGCTACTCCGTTGATGAGAGCAATTTCATGCTTCACGGAAAGATTAGAATTATTATTCATTGGTCCGCCGGAATAAATTTGTTCGAGCAAACGAAAAATTGTCTGGCGACAGTTTCGGTCCTCAGTTTGTTTTTGCCTAAAATAATGACAACTGTGACAGACGCATGCGCCATGCTATCAAATAGATGATGCGTCCAGGTTGTTAACGTTTTTCCGGAAACGAAAGTCTTATCAATTTAACTGGGTGATTCTGTTAAAATCTTTACTTTCTTCCCATTAAGAAATTTTCTAAAGTGAAGAAGAAGGTAAAAAAGTTCTGAAATTCCGAAATTTTCAACGGGTTTAAGCTGGGAACCTGTATTGATATCAGGTCTCTGTTTGTTTTGATCACGGTTTCACCGGGAAATAATTAATTAATTTCTACCTTATATCGTTTCCAGTGCCTATAGGTCAAAGAGATAGGTCTAGTTTGTGTAAAAATCATAACCTTCCGAACAGCGCTAATATCAAAAATATCATTTTTCTAAAAATGGTGATTTTGGGGGTCGTTATATTCGACGTCAGAACAAATTTCCAGCAGCTGAACACCCTTTATAACTTCAGGTTACACGGTTCGAGTTTTCTCCGTCGAGAATGAGTACTCTTCGTATTTACGTATTCGCAAAGTCGAGAGAATATAATTCGTTTTCTTATGAGATAACTGTCAGAGATTTTCCCATGTGTCCTTGGGGGCGCGAGACCCCCCGAGAGAGAGAGAGAAGCGTGTTTATGGCGACTAGCTGTAGATTTTCGTTGAGTTCTTGCGTCGTTGTGTTCGAATATTGTACGTCGTTTTCGCGTGTAACCCTTAGGCTGTAAAGAGTTCCGGATTAAAGTTTTACATGGTCCTTCGGAGCCGGATGACAAGCGAAACTTCGTAAGAGGAGCGATCGAAGACTTCCAGTGAAGAACATTTAGGATTTTGGTGAGTCATCACATTCTGGCATTCTTACTGAGTTACAGCATTCTGTTTCGTGAATACTGGATTTGTGTGTGAAGAAAATCATCGAAAAGAGTCGTCATTATGTCGCTGAGCCTTGTGAAGTCAAAGAGAATTCGTAGTGGACACAAGGCACATGTACGACGAGTAATAAATGAAGCAAACGAATTGGCGGGAAACTACGACCGCGAAAACCCCGAACACAGAAGTCGAATCAAACATTACAAGTCTACTCTTGCAAAGAAGATGGAAGTAATCGCCGGTTTCAATGAGCAAATTTTGACCCAAGTCGAGGAGGAGAACATTGAAGCAGAAATAGCAGAGTCTTCTGAATTTATGGATGAAATTGATATTTGTTTGACCACACTCGAGGATGTATCGCGCGAGGAAACCGATTTAGTAAGCAATGTTGTCGCGCCACCCACGCAAGGGAATTCTTCTCAGTCAATCGATGAGCCGGCACACGAAAGCGGCGGTTCGAAGGTGAGACTACCGAAATTACAACTACCGTCATTCGATGGCAATTTCAAGGATTGGTCAGCGTTTTGGGACAGCTTTGATTCAGCAATTAATTCAAATCAGTCGCTCACTCCGGTTGAAAAGTTTTCCTATCTTCGAGCGTCACTTCGAGGATCCGCGGCGGCCACCATCCATGGCTTGAGTTTGTCAAGCGCGAATTATGATGCAGCTGTGACACTGTTAAAGGAAAGGTATGGAGATCCTCAGAAAATTATTAATGCTCACATGGATGCACTTGTTAATCTCCCTATTGTTGAAAATTCACGTGATTTGAAGGCCGTGAGGCATCTTTATGACGAAGTGGAGGCAAATGTACGAGCATTGGGTGCGTTAGGTCGCAAAGCAGAAGAATATGGAGGTCTCTTGCTTCCCTTAATGTTTCACAAAATACCAGAAGAAATAAGATTGAGCATCTGTAATAAAGTCTCGAAGGAAAATTGGAACCTTGAGGCAGTGTTGAAGGAGCTTAAGGAAGAACTAGCAAACAGGGAACGTTGTGATTATTCAACAGTCACACAGTCTGGAGATACGTCCACAAAAGAAGACCAAAAACTGCCACTTGTCAAGAAATCAGGGGGCAAGGGACCCCCCTCTACCTTTGCACTCATGGCTGGATCAGATGGAAATCAGAAACCTGCATGTGTTTACTGCGGTCAGCATCACTCTTCTGTTCAGTGTAATATTGTCACCAATGCCCAAAAGCGCAAAGAAATTCTAAAGAACAGTGGTCGTTGCTTCATTTGCATCAGAAAGAATCACCTCAGTAGAAATTGCCGCTCAAGATCACGTTGCAGCAAATGCCATGGACGACATCATTCTAGCATCTGTGATCCTACCGAGACAACTAGAGGCCCAGCCAGCACGGAAAACCAAAAGCGTGAAAATGCAGTCGATGAGAAAGGGGTGACATCATCTGTGAATATGTGTGTGGGTACAAGGAACACTGTACTTCTACAGACAGCAAAGGCAGCTATCTACAATCCAGGAAGCAGCCACCAGAAAATGACCATTGGAGTCATACTAGATGGAGGAAGCCAGAGATCGTATGTTACAGAACGAGTCCGAGATGCCTTACATTTACCTGTTTCACACTCAGAATCATTAACAATCAAGCCCTTTGGTTCTAATACTGGAAATCACCAACAGTGCAAAGTAGTTAACCTATGTATGGAAACACTGGGTGATAATGATGTAACACTTTCTGCTATCTGTGTCCCTGTCATCAGTTCCCCGGTTCAAGGACAGTGTCCCAGACAGGCAGTGCGAAATTACCCCCATCTTACTGGCTTGACTTTAGCTGATGATTGTGAAGGAGAAGCAGACATTGACATACTGGTTGGTGCAGATCAATATTGGAACCTTGTCACAGGCGGACTCATCCGAGGGGATTCAGGCCCAACTGCCATGCACACCAAGCTAGGTTGGGTCTCATCGGGCCCAGTGAATTATCAAGTGCCCTCATCAAGCGCCACCGTTAATCTGACAAGTACACACGTGTTGAAATGCCAAGTGTCAAACCACCCTGATCCAGACCTGTTGGAGAGCAAGCTCGAAAGGTTCTGGAGGCTTGAAAGTCTCGGAATAGTCCCAAATGAGAGCAGTGTTTACGATCACTTCCAGCAACGGATACGTTACGATGGCAAGAGGTATGAGGTCAATCTTCCCTGGAAGGAGCCACACCCCATGTTACCCGATAACTACAGCCTCAGCAAGAGTCGACTGGTGTCCCTCCTTTCCAGACTTAAGAGTGACCCTGATGTACTCAAAGAGTATCATGCAGTCATTCAGGAACAATTGGATGCTGGTATAGTTGAAAGAGTTGAAGAAGGTGGTGCTGGGGATGTAGGAGAAGTGCATTATCTTGCCCATCATCCAGTAGTTCGTCAAGATAAACAAACAACCAAAGTAAGAGTTGTTTATGATGCTTCAGCAAAAAGGAATGGAGGTCCATCATTAAATGATTGTTTATATTCTGGTCCACCACTGTCAGAGACCATTGCAGATGTTCTTGCCAGATTCAGGTGCCACAAGACTGCGCTCGTAGGGGACTTAGAGAAGGCCTTTCTAATGATTTCCGTAGCTGAAGATGATCGTGACGCCCTCAGATTCCTGTGGTTTGATGACCCATTTAGTGAAAAGCCTAAGATAATCGTGCTGAGATTTGCTCGTGTAGCATTTGGCCTCTCATCCAGCCCGTTCCTTTTGAATGCTACACTCAAACATCATATCATGAAGTATGGAAGTGAAGATCCAGAATTTGTGCAGAAACTTCTACAATCTCTCTATGTAGATGACATTATTTCCGGAGACAGTGATGACATTGGAGCTTATGAGTTGTACATTAAAGCCAAATCAAGACTAGCTGAAGGTGGATTCAATGCAAGAAAGTTTGTTTCCAACTCCAAGAAATTAATGAGCCAGATAGAAGAGAATGAGAGATCGTTAGAAAACAATGACCATGGTGACCAGTCTCTTGCACCAAAGAAGAATTCTGAGACTGTGATGGAAGAAGATGAATCATATGCAAAGAGTGCAACACACAGTGGAAGTGCCCTACCTACAACTGAGAAGGTCTTGGGTGTACATTGGAACAAAGAGGAAGATCAAATGGTCCTGGATCTAAAAGAAGTTTTAGAAGATTCATCGTTGGACGATTTGAACCTGACAAAGCGTGATGTAGCACGGGTTACGTCCAAGATTTATGACCCCATGGGTTTCATTACCCCGGTGACTGTCAAAATGAAACTATTTTGTCAAAGTCTATGTAAGAAGAAGATGGGCTGGGATGAAGTATTGGATGAAAAATCAAGAGAGACTTGGAGGCATCTACTGAAGAGCCTGAAGGAGGCGGAGCCACTAAGGGTGCCACGTTGCTACTTCTTCGGTGTTGCAGGGAAGGTGCAGTCAACAAGCCTACAGGGTTTCTGTGATGCATCAGTCAATGCGTATGCAGCTGTAGTGTACTTAAAGATAGAAACAGCTGATAAAACATACCTCAAGTTTGTGACATCGAAAACAAGAGTTGCCCCCCTCGTTGAGCAAACAATTCCACGCCTCGAACTGCTCTCAGCACTGATTTTGGCCCGACTGATTTCTCATGTTCGAACTGTCTTGGAAGAGCTTATTCCAATTTCCCATGTAAAATGCTGGTCTGATTCAGAAGTAGCCCTGTGTTGGATTCGTGGAGAAGACCGTGAGTGGAAACAGTTTGTTCAGAACAGGGTATGTGAGATCAGACGTCTTGTCCCACCAACTGCGTGGAGTCATTGCTCAAGTAAAGACAACCCAGCTGATATAGCATCTCGTGGAGCATCACCAGCAGTATTGGCGAAGAGCACATGGATTTCTGGGCCAGACTGGTTGGAGTCCTACAAAGAGGCAGAGCAGACCAGTGAAGAAGCCATCAATGCTGAACAAGCCCTTGTTCAATCTCTGCAGGAAGCAAAGAAGGAACATTGTGAGCTTGGGTCAAAGCTACCCTGCTCGTCACTTCTTACAGGATCTTCTAGTCCAACAGTGAGTGCCATTATTGAGTGCAAGAGATTCAGTCGCCTAGAAAGATTGCTATCAATCACAGCTCTTGTTGTGAGATTTATACGAAAACTGAAGTCCAAGGAACGTGAGCCCGGACTTGTCCCAACAGACATTTCAGCAAATGATATCTTCAAGGCAGAAGAACTCTGGATTAGAGATATTCAAATGAAGGTAACGGCCAATGCCAAGTTCAAGGACTGGAAAGGAGAATTTGGAGTGTTCTCAGACCCAAGCGGAATCCTGAGATGTGGTGGAAGGCTTGGAAATGCAGAATTATCAGAGTCACAAAAACACCCTGTCTTGTTGGACGCAAGCCATCATGTCACTTCTCTCGTCATCAGAGCCTGCCATGAAAGAGTCCATCATAATGGAGTTAAAGAGACACTGACTGAACTGCGTTCAAGATTCTGGATTGTTAGGGGGAGGCAAGTCGTAAAGAAGATTTTGCATGGATGCACAATTTGTCGTCGTCTACAAGGAAAGCCCTACAGTTCACCCACAGCGCCTGCGTTGCCCCCATTCAGGATCACAAAAGAGCAACCATTTACCTTCACTGGTGTGGATTTCGCAGGTCCCCTCTATGTAAAGGAGAACGGTGAAATGCGCAAGACGTATGTCTCAGTGTATACTTGTGCAGTGTCTAGAGCCGTACACCTTGACACTGTTCCCGATTTGACAGCAGAGGCTTTTATCCGCAATTTTCGTCGATTCGCTGCTCGTCGTGGACTGCCTCGGGAATTGAATTCAGACAACGGGAAGACCTTCAAGTCTGCCTCCAAGACGCTGAAAGCCCTGTTCAATTCAGCAGTAGTAAGAAGACATCTCGCCAATAAAGGAGTTAAGTGGACATTCAATCTTGAAAGGGCCCCATGGTGGGGTGGTTACTTTGAGCGATTAGTGCAGAGTGTGAAGAGGTGCCTGAAGAAGATTCTAAAGAATGCAAAGATCACCAGTGAGGAACTGCAAACAGTACTGGTTGAAATAGAGGCGACACTTAATTCCAGGCCCCTCACGTTCATATCCAGTGGTGAAATTGAAGAACCCCTGACCCCGTACCATTTATTGTGTGGGAGACGTTTATTGGCTGTGCCAGACCAAGAAGAAATTGAAATCACTCAGTTGAACGGTGTAGAAGCTAGAGGAAGAGTAGCCTTACTCGAGAGACTCAAGGATCACTTCTGGACTCGGTGGAAGAACGAATATCTTCTTGAACTAAGAAATTCCCATCGCATTAAAATGAAAGAGTCAGAAGGTCGAACAGTTGCTGTTGGGGACACTGTTATTGTTCACGAAGATGGTCTGCATCGGGGTCTTTGGAGGCTTGGCCGAGTCGAAAGCCTTATCAAAGGCAAGGATGGACTTGCCCGTGGAGCAGTGGTCAAAACAACCACACCTAAGAAGAGGAGACCTACATTGTTGAGACGTCCACTACAAAAGCTGTACCCATTAGAACTTGAGACTTGTTCGCAAGACGATATGACAGTAGTTGTCTCAGATTTGCCTACTGAAACCGAGAATGCAGAGGCGCGGCCCAGCTGCAGACAGGAAGTGCCATGTAGAGCAGACGTCTCAGATTTGCCTGCTGGAACCAAGAATGTGGAGGCGCGGCCCAGACGGGAAGCAGCACGCCGGGCAGACAGAGAAAGGAAAACATTGACGGAAAATAAGTTGCTTTAATTAAGAACGTTGATTCTTAAGTTCTAAGAACAGTGAACCTTGTGAACAGTGGACATTTGCTCTAAGTTCGGAGTGTTTGCATTAGATGATCGTTGCCACTTAGACTTAAAGTTTGGTTGACCATTTGTGTAGCTGGTCAACGGGGGGAGTGTCAGAGATTTTCCCATGTGTCCTTGGGGGCGCGAGACCCCCCGAGAGAGAGAGAGAAGCGTGTTTATGGCGACTAGCTGTAGATTTTCGTTGAGTTCTTGCGTCGTTGTGTTCGAATATTGTACGTCGTTTTCGCGTGTAACCCTTAGGCTGTAAAGAGTTCCGGATTAAAGTTTTACAATAACAAAGTCGAAAAAATATATACTCTGCTCACCGGCCGTAAACCGTTACAGAGTACCTACCGCATATAAGCCCTCTCGCTTATAGGCCCCTCCGGCCGGTTAAAAACCTATCAGCCTCTAAAAAATATATTTCTTCCGACTACAAATCTCCTCGTATATAATCCTCCCTCTAGTTTAAAATGAAGTGAATTCGATTTATTACGATGTTTCAAAGTAGCCTTAATTAAAAACCAGTACAGGAAAATGAAAAACGTATTTCGATCAATGTGGCTGTAGCTTATTTCGAATTCGAAACGGTTTTTTTATTCCGCTTCCAAGCCTCCCCGGATGTAAACCCTTCGTTTCCAAGCCCTCCCAAAACCCCTTAGGAAGTTTTGTAAGCCCAGAACTTATAAGGGACAGTTTTACAGTATCTTCCTACCCTTTCTGCTGAGAAGTATTGATGAAGAAAAAAATAAAACAACTAGAATACAAGCCTAGTACTTCGAAGATAAAATAAGGAAGTTTTCAGAAAAGGATTGTTGATTTAACAAATTGACGTCAGTTTTTCATGCGTCTGTCCTGTTATTGATCATAAATAAATTCGTCATCACATTGTCAAAGTAGCTGTGGATCCACTAGGCGATAGCCGAGTGGATCCGCAGACTACTTTGACAATGTGATGACGAAAATCATTGTCAAAAACAGGACAGACTCATTAAAAACTGACATCAATTTGTTTTTTACGATAACAAATGGTCCAATTGCCCGCTCTCGCTCGCTGACGCGTCGCACGAATTCAAATTCATGTGTCTGTCCGCATATTGACGATAAAAATTAGCCAATGAGCGCGCGAGAATTTCTGCAGTTATCGTAAAAACCGTTTTCTCTGGAGTTGCTTGACATCACGCGGGAAGACTGAATATGTAATGAACTTTGACCCATGTTACGAGTTGAGTTTGACTGAAGTTGTCGATCGGGGACAACAGATTTGTAATCGGTAGTTTTCTTGAATTACAGTCATTAAAATCGTTGAGTTAAATCAAGTTGATAGTGGAATCAACATTTTTGGTCCTTCGAGCCGGATTATCGCTTTGGTGAAGATTGTACATGTCTTTGGAGTCGACATCTTTGGAATTACAAGAGTGAAGTTTGCCGCGTTCGGAATATCGAAAAGCAACTAAGATTATTTGTGTTGTCGGAAGAATGGAGGCTCTAGAGAACCTGAAAAGGGATAAACGGTCGCTCAAATCAAGTCTAACCAAATATTTGAACGAGTTAGCTGTGGAATTATCGCTGGAAGCGCCAAAGAAAGAAAAAATTACGGAGAGGTTGCAAGACATCGAAAACAGACGGGACGAATTGTTGGAATTATTGGATAATCTTCAAGCCTTGTACAAAGAAAAGAGCGAAACGACGAATGCAGCCTCGATTGAGGAGGAAGCCGATGGAAGAGTGGATCGTGTCGATAGCAAAACGAGTGGAGCTCGGTTGTTTTTAGCGAAAGGAGCGGCCAAAACCAGTGATGAAGATCAAGAGCGGGAAATTGGAGAGCACATGTGCGAAGGATGGTCACGTGGTCGACGCAAACAAACAACTCGAGCGATAAGATAAATATTCGACTTGGTGGGCCGCGTTTTCAAGCTGCGTTGATGAAACGTCTTTGTCACCACAATTTAAATGTTGCGGCTGGAAAGTTGCTTGGAAGGCGAGGCGGCCGAGACGGAGAGAGGTTTATGTTATTCGTCGGAAGCTAACGAAGCAGCCAAAGCAAGATTGAATCGAAAGTATGGAGGAAATCGGCGACAGGTTCAGGCGCATATTGATGAGCTAAGAAAGTTGAAACCTATAAATGCAGAGAACCCTCGAGAGTTGGAAAAATTTGCAGACCTAGTGGAAAGGACAGTTGTTACCTTAAAGGAAAACAAACAGAACTCTGATCTTCAAGGGGGAACTTTATATGCTATTGAGCTAGAGAAAATTTCCCAATCTCTGCTCAGCCAGTACTACAGATGGATTAAGGAAAAGGGAAAACTGGAATCCCTCGAAGAACTACGACAATGGGTCGCCAAAGAAGCCGAATACCAGGTTCAGGCATCGGAGGTAAAGCATGAAGTTTCTCAGAGTACAGGAAGAAGGCATGTTAAGGGGCCTCGTTCATTTTTCGGGACTGGAGACAAGCGTGACCAACCTTGCAAGGTGTGCAACCAAAAACACCCAGTTTGGAAGTGCGAAGTGCTGAAAGAAATGGAAAACAAGAAGAAGTGGGAGACAGCAAGGAAACTCGGTCTGTGTTATCGTTGTTTAGGAAAAGGGCACCTGAGTGAGGCATGTCATTGGAGTAGAGAGTGTGGAATTGATGGGTGTAAGGAGCATCACCACCGCATACTTCATCAGGAGAAAAGCCCTACCGATGGCATGGAGGGGAATTCCGACACATCTTGCGTTGATGGAAATAAGTCCAGTACGTATGAAACCGTAAAGGAACGTGAACAGCGAAGAATCGCCCTTCGCACTGTTCCAGTTATTTTGAAACACTGGGCCAAGCGGTTGCAAGTTAATTGCTTCTTAGATGAAGGAAGCGATACGACTTATCTCAACGAAGATGTGGTGGAAGAATTAGGTTTGGAAGGTAGGAAAGAGAAAGTAACTATTAATGTTGCAAATGATCAGAAGGTAGATCTTATGTCAGCCACTATGGAAATTGGATTGGAAAGTTTGGATGGTCCTGTTATTGTAGCAAAGACATCGAACAGTATCTGTGGAGGCATGAAACCTATCAACTGGCTTCAAATAAGAGATCAGTGGAAGTATTTAAGGGACATTCCCTTCCCAAAACTTGGAAAGAGAAGTAAAATCGATGTCCTTATTGGCTCAGATTACTACAATCTGCTATTTCCCATGAAGGAAGTTCGTGGAGGCGATGGCGAGCCTAGTGCTAGACTTTGTCCACTAAGGTTCACAGCTATTGGTACCATTGATGTGTATGAGCGACATGGGGCGTGTAACACAGGATTCCTTCACACCTATCGGATGCAGAGGTTGGACAGTATTGACGGGGAACTTAACAATTTGATGAAGCAATTTTGGAGCCTGGAGGCTATTGGCATTACCCCTCAAGTGGATAGACAACTGACTCCAGATGAGAGGCTAGCCGTCAACAAGGTCAACGAAACCTTAAGATTCAATGGAGAGAGATATGAAGTTGCCGTGCCTTGGAAACATGATAGACCACTTTTGCCATCAAACCGGCAGATGGCTGAAAGGCGCCTTCGGTCATTTGAAAAGAAATTAAAGCAGGATGAGAGCCTTGCACAGGCATACCAGTCAGTGATCGTTGACTATAAAAGCAAAGGATACATCCGAGAAGTTCCTGAAGAGGAGCCTAAACCTTCAACAGAATGGTTTCTTCCACACTTCCCAGTGGTCCGCCCGGAGAAGGCTACAACCAAAGTTCGGATCGTATTTGATGGCTCGGCTAAGCAACACGGAAAGAGTTTGAACAGTGAATCGTTACCAGGTCCTATAAGCTGCAAAGTGACATTGTGGACATTTTAGTAAAGTTCAGAAAGGAATCATTTGCCTTAGTTGGTGACGTTACTCAAATGTACCATCAACTAATTCTCAGACCAGTTGACAGGCCACTGCACAGATTTCTGTATAGGGACTTGGGCTGTGACGATTCACCCAAGGTGTACGAATTTCAAAGGTTTATTTTCGGAGGATGTTATTGCCCATTTTGCGTTCAATTCGTTTGGCAAAAACACGCAGAAATTAATATGCAGACTTACCCATTGGCAGCTAGAACAGTCTTGGAACACTGCTACATGGATGACCTCATGCCTTCAGCACCCACGGTTGATGAAGCTAAAGAAACACGGAGGCAGCTGACTGAATTAGGCGACCAGGCTGGTTTCCACATTCGAAAGTGGGTATCTAACCATGTTGATGTGATTGCTGACATCAAAGAAGAAGACAGAGCTTCTGAGATAGACTTAGAGAAGAGAGAGTTGCCAACAACCAAGACCCCAGGTGTCCTATGGAGCGCTACAGATGACAAATCCTTCTTTCAGCCCTCCTTGCAGTTGGATGGATTTGAATTCACCAGAAGGAATGTTTTAAAGAAAACAGCTAAAGTGTACGACCCATTAGGTTTCTTGTCGCCTTACATAGTCAGATCGAAGCTGTTGATGCAGAAAGCATGGCTAGAAGCAGGGACATGGGACGCTTTGTTGCCACAACACCACCAGCAAGTGGTTTCAAGAGTTGCATGACCTTGAGCTAGTGAAAATCCCAAGGTGTTTGAAAGATCCTGTGGCAAAGGTGGTAGAGTTGAACATCCATACATTCACTGATGCATCGGAGAGTGCATACGCAGCTGCAGTCTATGCACGTCATGTGTATGAGAGTGGTGATGTTACTGTTCGATGGATTGCATTAAAGTCCAGGCTTGCCCCACTGAAAGCTGTTAGTGTCCCCAGATTGGAGCTCCTTGGTGCACTCATTGGTACACGACTAACAATGCAAGTTTGCACAGCTCTCAAGGTATCTTCACACAAAGTAACATACTGGGTGGATAGTGTAAACGTGGGATACTGGATCCGCGGTCAAAGCAGAGAATACAAGCCGTTCATAGCTCATCGTGTGGGCGAGATCCATGAGTGTTCAGTTCCCAGACAGTGGCGGTATGTACCCACTAATGTAAACCCAGCGGATCACGGAACAAGAGGATTGACCGTAGAAGAATTAGCAAACACAAGTCCGTGGTGGAATGGACCCGAGTTCCTTAAGAGGTCAGAAGACGAGTGGCCAGAGAGCAAGTTTGATGTACCAGTGTCTGAAGAGAGTCTTGAGTTAAAAAGAGGAAAAGAAGTTTCAGGAAAGAAGGCTTGTAGCTATGAAATCACTAAAGGAGGTGGAGAAAATGCTGACGGCAACAATGCCAGAGAGGAAGGAGTTTGGCGGTTGAATCCCTCAAGGTATTCAAAGTGGTATCGGGTTAAACCAAAAGGAGAACTGGAACTTGGCTTGTCTCTAGTAAGAGTGAAAGCCTGGTTGCACCGATTCACTGCAAACTGTAGGAGATCAGCCAATCAAAGACTGCAGGGCGAACTTACGCCGTTAGAGCTTGAAGATGCTGAAGAAGCTATTATTAGGAAGGTGCAAACTGAAAAGTATGCAGCAGAAATGGATGCGCTGAGAAGAAACAAGCCAATTCCAAGGCAAAGTACATTGGCACCGTTAAATCCGGTATTAGTTGATGGAATTTTAAGATCGAACACAAGATTACAACAGGCGGACGATCTTCCTTACAAAGTTAAGTGTCCGATCATTTGCCAAAGAGGGATCAAGTCACAGGTCTGATTGTTAAGTACTACCATGAATCAGAAGGTCATCAGATGGGGCTTAATTATACAATCAATCACCTACGTGCGAGATATTTTGTGGTCCATGCACGCGAGCAGGTTAAAAGGGTCATGAGAGAGTGCTTGGAGTGTGCGAAGCGATTTCGATCAAGGCCAGCTTGTCAACAGATGGCACCGTTGCCAAGAATCAGACTACAGCAGTCATCTAGACCATTCATCAATTGTGCAGTTGACTTCGGAGGTCCTTACTTGACTAAGCAAGGGCGGGGCAGAGTACGAGCAAAGCGCTACTTGTGTTTATTCCTCTGTTTACAGACACATTGTTGCCATTTGGAGTTGGTATAGTCCTTGGACACTGATGCATTTCTCAATGCTTTCATACGGATGACGGCGAGGAGGGGCTGGCCTAAGCAGATGTTAAGTGATAACGGGACAAACTTTGTAAGCTCGTCAAGGGAAATAAAGGAATTAGTCTCAGCAATTGACCAAGACAAGGTACAACGGATGACCTCCAACAAGAGAGTGACGTGGAATTGGAACCCGCCGGCTGCGCCGCATTTTGGTGGAGTCTTCGAGTCTATGATAGAGTCAGCTAAACGTGCGATAGCTGCGGTACTCGGTAGCGCAGAGGTAAACGACGAGGAGTTGGAGACGATTTTCATCGGAGTGGAAAGCCTACTTAATTCAAGGCCTCTTACAACTGTAAGCGATGACTCTAATGACGAACCGGTGTTGACTCCGAGTCATTTTCTGATTGGTCAGATGGGAGGCGACTTTGTACCAGAGAGTGTTGACACCCCACCTTTTAACCCAAGGAAGCGTTGGCGGAGCTTACGAGACATGTTTGGCAACGGTGGATGCGAGAGTATTTGCCGCATATTGGATCGAGACCAAAGTGGTTCTTTCCTGCAGATAACATTCAGGTTGGAGACGTGGTTGTAGTTACCGACCCTAATGCTGCCAGAGGGGAATGGAAAGTAGGACGCATCGAGCAGACCTATCCAGGTCCTGATGGGCTAGTGCGAGTGGTGGATGTTCGAGTCAAGGACAAGGTCCTAAAGCGACCGATAACCAGAATCTCTCCACTTGAGATTCAAGACATTTAAGTCGTGACTGATTGATCTCTAGTTTGAACTAAAGACGAGTTTAGAACAGTTTTATGTAATGTGCGAATTACAGATCTCCCTGCAATTCGGGAGGGGAAGAATGTTGATACCGTTTTCTCTGGAGTTGCGTGACATCACGCGGGAGACTGAATATGTAATGAACTTTGACCCATGTGACGAGTTGAGTTTGACTGAAGTTGTCGATCGGGGACAACAGATTTGTAATCGGTAGTTTTCTTGAATTACAGTCATTAGAATCGTTGAGTTAAATCAAGTCGACCCATGTGACGAGTTGAGTTTGACTGAAGTTGTCGATCGGGGACAACAGATTTGTAATCGGCAGTTTTCTTGAATTACAGTCATTAAAATCGTTGAGTTAAATCAAGTTGATAGTACCCTGCGAGCAGTTGGTTTCTCTCGTTTAGCGTAGGAGAAACCAACTGCTCGCAGGGTAAGTTGATAGTGGAATCAACAAGGATAATATTTCGCTTTTTAGAGCTGTTCCCGTCTGTAGGGCCAGAGAAAGAAGACAGGTGCAGAAATAACACTTGTGGACAGTTAATTCCCGAGTGCAGGAATGTGGTGGCAAAAATAAGAACTGACAACTTTTGCTTTGTTGCCTTGTCGCCAGTTTACAACAACATGGAAGACGTTTCTCGAGGCAAAATTTTTTCGCAGTGCGGACAGATTTCTCACTGGGTTTTCACAACTTCATCTCGACCTATTTTCAGGAAATATCAACAGTACAACTACCTTCTCTCCCGCCGCCCCCTTTCCACCCCTCCCCCGAAATAAAATAATCCACAATAGTCCCAGGATCCTCTGCAGTCACAGTCAAGACTTCCGAGTCCGCGGTATACATCCCAGCGGCAAAATTTCTTTGGTTACAAGGACGCCATCTTCATTATTTCTGCTCTTCTGTCACTCATGGCGACGTTTTCGAGGTCCAAAGGAACTAGATCTGGTACGTTTTTCTAAACATTTAGCAAGTCAGTAAGAATGGCATTATTTTGCAATCCAACCAATCTTATTTTTGGTCCTGCTTAGCTTCCCCGCTTAGAAGCAGTGCCCCAGACAATCTTCGTCGTTCTGGAAGCTTTGGAAAGTCGGGAAGAAATTTAGCGGCTTCGTTCGACTCCAAATCTGGGTATGTACGTAATATACCTACGCTTCTACTATTTCTAGATGTAGCTGCGGTGTCAACAACCGTAGATTCACTTAATGGGATCACCATTATGTGGGAATGTGAAATACAAATGAAATTCCTTCGCCAATAAATTTTTTTCGCATTCCCCAGTTGCCACAACTAAGCTTATATGAAGCTTTTCACTAAGGCCACACTCTTCTTTTATGTTAAATGAATTTATTTGTTTACCGTGTGTTCCAAAGATCTGAACCGAAGCAATACTCTGCGGTTATTTTGTTACGAAAGATTGCCTTGACATGCAAATGCTCTCTCCTTCGGTGAAGAACTGTTTCTTAAATAATTTATCCACCGTACCGACGCAATTACATTGTAGGGGGTTCATTGATAGTAAAATGCAATCCAACTGATAAATCAAGACAACTACATTTCAGTTGCCCAGTTTGATTCGTGAAGTACCATTAAGAACGTTGTAAAATAACCCAGTCACTTTGTACGTGGTTATAATGAACAATATTTTAAAGTCGAAGCCATTCCAAAGTAGCACTTCGGTGTTATGTTTGTGTTCACTAATTTAGAATGTGTGAATTATAATTATCACCTTTATTTCATTATACTACTACTACTACTACTACTAAAAAAAAGTTACACAACATAAAATATCGTCTTTACCATTTCCCCTAATTATTACTTGGAGATCGAGAAAGTAAACAGGTCTATAATGTCTTGACAAAGTTCCCAAAGTTAAGTCAAAGCTAGAAACCATGCAGTTATCTATTTAACAAATAGGTTCCATGTTGCCATGCTTCTGTTTATTGGTAGACAATAGACATCGAAATGTTTTAAGAACAAGAAGTGGCACATAAGCTGTTAGGTGATTGTGTCACTGATGTTCTTACCACATTTTGACGTCATCTGTGATCTTTTACTGAAAAGTTGGATGGCAACATGGAATCTATCTGAATCTATATTATATGAATAAATAATTATGAAGAAACCAAAAAAATGTTATGACATCATCTTTATGTCTGTCCTCCAGTATAATCATAAGTATGAAGAATTTGAGAACAATTTGACTTATTATAGAGCTCAATGCATGGTACTTTGTCTGTACAGCCATGTGGAACTTTCAACTGCATGCTCTCTCATCAGGTGAAAGCAAGGATAGATCCTAATCTCTTGCTAGTCCGCTTCTAACTAGAGGTGGAAATCTAGATGTGCCACAAGTGTGTTGACCAATCTTCTTTTTTATATGTTCATTTAGGAAGCATGCAATGTCTTCTTCTTCCAATGCGACAATTGGAAACATTGAAAATGAGTACATCAGAAATCTTCAGCAACAGATTTATTTCCTTGAATTGGAAGCTAACTATCTGTATCCTTTCTTTGATCGAAACGTTTGCTGACCTAGCTGGCATGTGATGTGTAGGAAGAGATGTTCACCCCCACCCCCTCCCTCCTGGGGGAGGACTTCCAGGCTCCTGAACACCCTAGAGGTCAAATAAAGTGTAAGCCACACCCAGATTCGTCTCCTTTAGGAGTTTATTCAAATTTTCTGACAAGCATCCTAACCTTTTTATTTGTAAGTGCCTTCTCTAGATCTGGGATGTTCACAAATTTGTAGGGGAGGTTCAACAGTATTCTGGCAATGTTAAATGATTACAGTAACTCTATTTAACAATTAGATTATTAGCTCGAGATTTCTATGAGGTGATAATTGATGTCAGGCCAAAGGCCAAATCAACTATCACCTCATGGAAATCGAGAACGGAAAATCTAATTGTTTTAGTAGATTTCTAACTGAAATTTACTTCAAATAATGGTTCCTAATTATTGCTCGCTGTGTTATTAAACTTTGCACCTTAGAAAGATCGCTTGGACTGAACTGTCATTTGAAATTGAAGTTCAGTGTGTGCACACGCATCATTTTTTAATAATTTCAAGGTTTATAAAGTCAAGAAACTTTTAATGTTTTTCTTTTAGTCTTCTCAGGAATTTATTTAGCCATTTGCATCAAAATGCTCCTTCAAAACTTTGTTAAAACAAATAAAACATGGCCATTTCGTAGACGACCTTCTGGCCACTGCACTCTAATGGCTGATAGTATACGAGTAGCTCAGCCAATCAGACTGTAGCATTTGCATTAGTAATTACCAGTAGAATTCCACTAATGGCAATTAGTCACACCTATTCACTTTGACGTACTTTGACAAGAGCCAAGCACCATTAATTTCAATTCATATCAGTGCAAAAAATGTGAAGGAAACCAGGTCATTACTTGCATATACTCTATATATTTTTTTACAAGTATAAATAAACACAAACTGTTTTGTCTTTGTTCAACAAGTACATTAGATTCTCTCCCTTAACTTGTAAATTATCATCAGACGCGAGCAGGCACGAAAAGCTTCAGGTGAGAGGATTGAAATAAATCACTATTTTTGTAAAATAGTAAACATTTAATTTCTCCATATAATATCACTACTTGTTTAAGCAGACAAGTTCTGAGAATGTAGAAAATCATCATCTTCATGATCTGAACTAAGATTAAAAAGAAATGTGTGGTTTTAGGAAGAAGTTTACTTTCAAATGGTAGAAGTAACTGAAAAACCTTTCTACAAAATCATTCCTCCATTAAGGAGGTATAATCATTATTTTGCTGTTAAACTTTAATTTTTGTGGCATTTGTTCAAGCAGCGATCCCTCCTCGAGTCACTGAGGAGGCAGACCGTATGATGCGGAAGCTGCGGGATCTTCAGGCTCAGGTGGATGAACGATCTTCAGATGTCGTCAGGAAAGAGTCTCAAATGAACATGTTGGAAGCTGAGAAGGATGCTGCAGTCAAAAGGCTTAGGGATGCTGAAGGTACGTCTCTAGAATATTTCAGTTGCCTGATCCCAAAAGTGTTTACAGGCTTTATTTTGTAATGTGGTACTTTTCTCAGGCCATCTTCCTGGTATCTGGTAGAGGGTTGTGTTGGGGATCATATCGGGTGTGGCATCAGGAGCTCTTTTTGGCCTTCAGTGGGGAAAGGCGGCGGCGGGGCAGAGAAACATCATTGCAAACTCAAAATTTCTTCCAAGTTACATATTTTATACATGCTATGAAGTCAATTATATATAAAATCACTATCTCTGTGGTGCGCGCTTGAGGCGGTAATTGTATCGAAGGTCATTCAAAATATTGTGAACTTTGTTGAGTTATGCCCCCTTCCCTCCAGGCATTTAAGCAAATAGTTTGTTGTTAAACTGTAAATTAAGATCGACATTTGTTGCATGTGCTTTATTAAGGTCAATGTTTGCCGACAATGCAAATTTTTTCTTATCCTAGAGTCACATACAGCTGAAAAGCGACAGTTGGTAAACGAAATAGTGTCACTGAAAAAGATGTCTGACCTTCGTGAACGTGATAGTGCCAGACGAGACCTGCAGGTTCATCAATACAAGAACGAAGCTGATAAAGGACTGACTGCTTTACAAGAAGCAGAGAGAAAAGTACAAAACTATAGAATAGAGGTATGTTAGAAATGTGTATGTATCCATATATACCTCCCCCATGAAAGGGATTTTGTCTAAGACTCCCCCGGCTCTCTGGAAATTCCAATTAGACTTTTGGTCTTACAGAACCTCTCTTGCTGAGAGCCTGAAACAGGTTAGGTTTTTGGTGTCTAGTCTAGGATAAGGTTGCAAAATCAAGCTGATCATGTTCTGGTATAGGGAAAGGGACTCAGTGTCCCAGCAGCACACCCCCACCCAAAGATTTACAGAGAATTCCTCCCCCCCCTCTGGGATTCTAACTGCAGTCATTGTAATCTTTTAACTTCAGCTTGATCACAAGACCGAGGATTTAAACAATCTAAGAATCGAGATGGAAGAGAAGAGAGCAGAATGCTTGAAGTTGAAGACACAACTACAAGAAATGGATGATAAGTACTTCGACTCACAAGCTAAAACAAAAGAAGAATTAGGAAGAGCACTCAGGGTGAGGACAGAATGTGTTGATTACATGAATCATTTCTAGGAGCATTGCTACTCGATATTATCGTTGAAATCGAAAACCAAAAACAACTGAAAATACTAGTTTACTTAGGAAGGAATCAGAAAGACCTTGTAGTTGAAAATAAACGAAAAAAATAACAATGATGGTTAAATTTGCGGAAGATTTAGGCCGATATAATACAATTCTTACACCTCACCTCACAGCATCTCCATGAGTTACTGCAGGAGCCCGCGTTGGATATGAGACGGTAAATAGCCAACGAGCTGGCGAATAGCGTCGAGTTGGCTTTTATCCTATCCAACAAGCGCGACTGGAATAATTGTTTTATTAAAAAGCCCCTAAAATAAAAACAAACCAAGAATATCCGTAGAGCATAGTACATGTATAATAGCTCTTATAATCCATCAAATATTTCCGCTCGCACGCGATTAGTTTAAATACGTCACGTGAAATAATATTCCCCAGCTAAAACTGGGGAATATCTAAGTGATATTCCTCAATTTTCAAAACCGTGCGTGTTGCGAAATATATTTAAAGGATGACTAAACACAATAGCCTCCATTTGGCGCGAAAATATGCTCAGATATTTGTCGGATATTTCCTCAAAACTCACAGTTTTCTTCGAGCTACGCTCTCAGAAAACTGCTCGCTACTCGAAACAGATAACGTCCGCGGACAAATATCGAGCATATTTCCGCGCTAAATGGAGGCTGTTGTTGCCCCCGAGGAGGCACCTTAAAAGCCACCTGCGTATAGGGAGGAAAATTTCGCCGTAGCAGGAAAAATCTCGATTTCTGAGAAGGATTGTCGAAACTTTGCTGGGGGTCGATTAAGCACGCGAAGGATTATGGGAGCGGAGTTTTTGCCACGAGGTTCTGAAGTCCAAAAGAGGCGAGATTCAGCTCATAATCGAAACGAGCCATGAACCAAAACAACCCATTTTACCTAAACTTCAGTCCCATGTGCCATAACCAAGCATAACCAGGCGGTAACACACGATGATATAAAACCTGTCAGCTAGCGCTTTCCAGATTTATTCAAACTAACGAAGCCTGTCAGATAACAAAAAAGGTTTGGAAACATAAACGGTCATTCCCTGTGCAAAATTTCACTTCGGGAGATATTCTACAATCCATATTATAATTCAACTTTCTCATACTGTACGAATTTCGATTTTCTGATTGGCTGATTTGTACCACGTGATACTGGGTTATGACGAAACAACCTCCTTGACGTCATTATCGTGGTATAATAGCCGTGGTGTAAATTCAACACAGCACTGTCATTACCCCTTGGCTTCGGCTGACTCAAAGTTTGGCGATTTCTTTGCGCAGTGTATTCAATTTGAATAAGAAAAATGTTAACGCACTCATTGCTCGTGAATTATCGGGATTTACCTGAACTCGTTCACTAACAATGAACTCGAAATCTTCAATACCGCACGAGGCTTGAAATTTCTCGACATATAAGATAAACGATAGACCAAAAAATGAACTAGATTCATCGTGTCTTTAAATTTTGACAACAAATGAACGAAAACAAGATTTTAAATGGCAGTTATATTTCGGTATAAACTATACCATCATCAGACTAAAAAACGTATAGAAAATTAGCAGCTTAAATAGTTTACAGAAGGTATACTCAAGAGAATAAGTAAAGTTCCCTGCTGGATTTTAATCCTTAACAAATCTTACTTTCGTTCATTTGTTGTCAAAATTTAAAGACACGATGAATCTACTCGGTCTATCTCGTCAGGTTCTGGCTTTTGAAATTTCTCGTTCATTGTTGGTGAACTCGTGCAGGTAAATCCGGATAATGCACTTCGCCGAGTGCGGTAACCTGTAAACATCCATAAAAAAGCGGGGGCAACTTTAGTGAGAACTATTACTAGTTTATATATAGCATGATGGCTAGAAACCAATGAAAACTCTTGAATTGCATTATCCTATGACCCAGTTTTTAATAATAGCCTATATCCAAGGGTCAATCATTTTAGCAACCTGAAAGCTTGCAAAAAAGAGTAGAAATTTTTCCAGGGACTGCGTGTACTGCTATGTACTAGTACAGTACTACTATGATAGTGTACAGACCGCTTATACCTTACCTTATATTGCAAGGAATTATTTTCCTGTAGGAAGAAATACGCCAGCTTAGGTTACAGCTGAAGGAAAAGGAAATCAACGCCGAACAGGACAGAAGTTTGAGAAACAAGGTACGAAAGAACTAAGGCGCCATCCACTCTCGCCGGGGGAATTTGAAAACGGAGGTTTAATTTCACTCTGAAAACGCATCAAATGTTTTCCGTCCACACTACGCCGGAGGAATTTAAAAACGGAACAATCACCAGTCATTTTGGATTTGTGTTTGAGGAAAGCTCGAGCAGGGAAATCACATAAATATCCAGATGTCATCGTTTCCGAAAGGCTCCGTTTTCAAAATGTTTTCTGTCTTTAACGTTAAAATGAAAAGCCGGCGTTTTCAAAGTCCTCCGCTTTGAAGAGCGTTTTCGAAAAGCTCCGTTTTCATGAGGGATTAGAGTGGACGGTAGGCTAACCGTAGAAATAAAGCTGCATTTTCAAATATTTCTCCGTCGCAGTGTGCAGGCTCTTGCATGCAGACTAGGCGAATAGTTTCATGTTTCTGTGTGTATGGCTGACAAACTGCTTTCCGTTTTTAGATTCAAGATGACTGCACGGCGTTAATAAAAGAGAATGCCGCTATATCAGCACAAGTCGTAGAACTAAGAAAACAGATGGATATGGTAAGGCTAAAGTTTAGTTCAGTAAAAGTTTAGTTGTCAGTAATGTCCGTGTTTGTTTTTTGAATTCCGAGCAAACGTTATGCCCCGCCATTTTCCCGTTAGTGGGAAGTTCTTTGTTAACGTTAGACTAGTTTCTACCAATCGCACGCAAAATCACAATGTTTCCCGCATTGACGAAAAACTTTAGTCGATGTGTCGAGTAAAGAATAAAGTTGCTATCTTTTATTTTATTTCCAGGACCGCGCACACAAAGACGAGAAGGATTTCCGTCGACACGCTAACATCCAAGAGCTTGTGACCCTGAAGGAAAGCGAGAAACACTTACAACAAGAACTAGAGAGGACTAAAGAACTTCTAAGATTAGAACAACTAAATCATCGGGAAACGATAGCGAAGGTAACTGTAGGCCAATAATTTCGGGATTCTGCTTGCGAAAGGGAGTTCAAGAAATATACCATAATGCAGAACAAGTTTGTTAATTATTACACCTTTTTGCCGTCACCTTACTGGTTATATAAGGGAGTTTTAGCAAATCACGACGGCGACGGCAACGAGAACGTCAGCAAACAAAAGGTTCAATGAGCAAAACAATGGTTCTGCACGTGCGTTTTGATTCTTTGTACATTTCTTTGTCGTCCTCTGCAAAACATCAACGTGAAATGACCAAGTTCTACGTATTTTGGAGTACGAGAACCGCAATGGCTAATTTTTCGTTTCTTCCTTTGGAATTGAACGCTGTCATTACATTTTTAGCCTGAGCAGGATTTTAGACCGATAGGCGAACTGAACAGATCTACACAGTTGCGACATTCGAGGGTAAAATATAAATACTTTTTTCACAAGGCGTCGTTCTCGGCGTCGCCGTCGTCAATTTTGTCTCAGTCGTTGCGCAAGGTGGTGAAAAGGAGTCTGTGTTATGTCGATGCTCTCTTGCTGGCGGCGTTGCGGGTTTTCTTATGCTCTGTGTCTTTGTTTCTCGCAGCTGTCAAGAGAAGAACAAGCGTCTTTAGAAGGTAACAGCTTCAGTGCTGGTAACTTACTCCTAGTTGAGCCAGTCTCACTCTAGCTGTGAGTTTGTCATGCGAGCCTGTAACCTGAACTTCTAGCTTCATGCAATCAACTGTGTTGTAATATTTTGAACGCCCTGAATTCAGCGTTAATCTAATAAAATACACAACACGTTATTTCACTTCTTGGAATGATTGAAAGAATCTTCGGTCTGCGGGTTCGGGCGCGGGTTCTGGTCTTTCTTGGTTTCGGGACTAAAGTAACATGATCTTTTTCAGAATGTAAAGATAGACAAAGCTTTCAGGGGATATTGAAAATCACCTTTTATAAAATAATTGAGCCACTACGTGCGCTCTCATTGGTCGATAGGTGTGTTTATATCAGAGTATGTAAACACGGTTGTGACGATTTAGATTCGCGCGTATTTTTGCGAATTATTTTATCAAAGCAATAGAGCACTCTTTCCGTGTTTACATAGCTTCATTTAAACACTGGGAGCCGGTTGGGAGAATTCTCGAAAGTTAGGCAAACCCGAGACGTAGTCGAGGGTTTGCATAACTGTCTCGAATTCTCCCAACCCTCCTCGATTTTAAATGAGGCTATGTAAACACGGAAAAAGTGTTCTATTGTTTACATTCATAGCCACAAAATGATAGTTTACTGAGGTAGAAAAATACGACCAGAACGATTATAAACCCAGACGGAACAGGGATGGTTGACAATTAATGAAGAAGATCGATACAGGTTACGAGAGAATACTGTTCTGATAACTAATACAGAATTGTAAGCATCTTTATTTCATTTTGCCTAGCTTTGCACATGTAAGTTGTCAGTCTCTATCCACAATAAACGAAAGTGACGTTCTTTCCTGGCAGCTAACTTGAGGCGAACTCAACTTCGCAACGAGTTGAACGAGGTAGAGGGACATCAAGACTCAACCAACTCAGAAAATGTCGCTCTTAAAAGAGACAAGCTGCTTCTAACAGACGAGGTGGCCAACTTGAATGCCAAGGTATTTGGATTAATTCTCGCTACCCGCGGGTCAGTTGTTTGCAGCCACGAGTCATCTATGTTCCCCCCGCGGGTCACTAACCTTCCACCCCGGGTCAATAAGCCTTAGCCGCGGGTCAGTTATCTTCACCCACGGGTCTATAATTTACCCTAACCTGCAGGTCTCTTACCTTCACTGACGGGTCTGTGCCCTTTAACCGCGCCGGGAATGTTACGGTTCTGTTCTCTTCACCCGCGGGTTTGCTACCGTAATCCACATGGCGCAGTCATTCAACGTGTGAATAACGCAATTCTAAACAATTATTGGATGAGGTTTTTGTGATATCCAGAATAATAAAGGTCGAGGTAAGGGTTATCAGCCGAAGCCGAAGGCTGAGGCTGATAGCCCTTACCGACAAAAACCGAATTATTATTATACATTGAACGAACGCAAAAATTTGGAAGTCATGTATCTACTTCTTCACTGACGGCAAGCAACACGAATCGCGCGAAGTTGACATGATTACCTTTGGAAATCATGCACTGCGGTCATACATGACATGATTACCCGTGACCTTGACATGATTACCCGTGACCTTGACATGATTATTGTATAATCTGCAGTTATGACGTCACGAGCGCTGATTTCGAAAATTCACTGTAGGCTTTCGGCCAATCAGAAAAGGGTTAGAGAGTTGAATGTATAATAAGCCGAATAATAATTCTCCAGTGGATAAGTGTTGACAAGACAAACGTGCCATGCACTGGATAGTGATTTATTTAGGGTCTTTTGATCAACCCGGGCCCCGGGTCTATTGTTTTTACCTGCGGGGCTTCTTCCTTTAACCTCGGGTAGGTTGGTGGACCGCTTCCTTCACCTGCGGATGCGTTACACTTCAGGCGCGGTGGCCTCGTGGTTAGTGCGCTTGTTTCTGTATCAAGCGGTCTGGGTTCGAGCCCTGGCCGGGGACACTGTGTTGTGTTCTTGGGCAAACTACTCTCACAGTGCCTCTCTCCACCCAGGTGTATAAATGGGTACCGGCGAATTTAATGCTGGGGGTAACCCTGCTTGGGACTAGTTTCCCATCCAGGGGGAGTAGAAATTTTCCTAGTTGCTTCATGCTACAGAAACCGGAATAAGCTTCTAGCCTGATGGGCCACTTGGCTCGTATGCAGACTTTACCAGTATCACACAATGTTTATAGTAGAAAACACGAATTCTAATTTATCCATTAATTTTCTCCCAGCTGGATGAACGAGACGAAGAAATCGACAGGCTTAAGTTGCGACTCGAGGATTCGGAGTCTCGCTGCTCACATTTGGAATCAAAAGTTCGAATGCAGAGAAGCTTGGAGTCTGTCAAATGGGAAGAGTTTGAGAAGCTAGCCACAACTATGAGAGAATTCTCCCGATCCATGAGTCCTTCCAAGAGTGGAAGCCTGGCTGAATACTAGGCGCCATTTTTAAACCTAGTCAAGTGCAAACCAACACATTTTGAGATTTGACGCTAAGAGCTTTTCCCTCGCGTGACACCATGTCAAGTTACCTGTGTTTTGCTTCTAGTGTCAATGGCTTCTTCCAGTGTTTGCGGGCGTATCAATTGGCGCCACTGTGATTTGCCCGAGTGATGGTCTCACGACAAATCCCATGGATCCTTAACACTACCGAGAGTGCTAAGTTTCACATTCAGGAAACCTCGCTATCATGTAAACCAAAACAATAGCAGACGCGCGAAAAGCGTTATGGTCAATATTGGGTCTTTAAGAGTTAGAACTACGTCGTTCAGTACAAGTACCTAAACCGTGTGAAAGAATTGTTAAAAAATTGCAAACTAAGGTTTTATTTACGGACGTAAAACTATCTATTTTAATTGGCCATGACAACTTCATGACGTCTTTATAGATAAAAGGAAGGGTCTAATTGGCAAGCACATCTCGAGCCCACTAGATATGGTTCCATATCGAAAGAGATAACATAAGAGTGATTTAAATGCGTTTGAAAGAGATATTAAATTATTAATAACTTGTGTCTCTCGTTTGCCTCTGTAGATATTATTTTATAACATGTTAAGATCCACTAGGAAATCTAGCTCTCAGTTTTTAGTGTACAAAAACCTGGTACCAGAATAATTTTAGGTATTTTACATTTTTTTAAAGCTTAAGATATAAATTGTTACCTAAAATAACACCGAAAACAATTTCCCACGGAACTCGAGAAAATGAATTCCAAAGTTCAGAGAAATTGTGCATTCACAGGAAAAAATTTATCATCAATTTCATTTCACCAGTACTTTCAAATGTTTCATATGAAGTTCAAAATTTGTTTTTGACTTTGGTGTTGTTAGAAATGATTTCTTTTGAGGAGGTATTTAAAACAGTCGCACAGAAGTTTGCAATACAATGTAAATAATCTTGGTACAAACTTCTGGTGGGTTCTAGAAATTTAATCCCAACCCAAAGTTGAAAGGTGCCATTTCTTCGCAACGTGAACAGCCTCATTGTCAAGGCTTTTCCAGTGTTCCTCTAAATCAAAATATCCCTTGAATTCAACTCTTGCGGGTTGAAAGACTCACGTGCATGGTAAGTAGCTGAGAAAGGTTGTTTGCAAAAACTATATGGATCTTGTGTATAATTATTAATAAAACGATTTAAGTTATTGTCATGTGACCGTTTTTTTTCTGTTGTAGGATCAATCATGCAGTGTTACCACGGTAACCGTGACCACTAAAACAAAACTGACCAATCAGGTTACAAGGCACGATCGATGAATTCCAACTTTAGCTGTCTGAACCAATCACGAGCGGCTGACAGACGAAGGCTACAGCGAGCAAATCTCGTACCCAGAATTTTCCCTTGACATTTGGAGAAGTCCTGGGAACGAGTTTGTCCAGCCCCTTTAATTAACATCGGAGCCACCCGGGTAGTTATGAGAGGAGAGATGGACGAAGAATTTGCAGTTTACAGTTTAGTTTAAAGGAAAACAGAAAATAATTACAACGAAAACGGAAAAATGGCTTGACCCATACACCGAGCTACAACGATTACTTGCAAAATAATTTGCCTGAAAGCGTTGGTTCTGTTTTATTCTAAATCCTTACTGTCGAAGTCAGCTTACAACTCCATTTCAGGCCAATTAATTTATTAGTAATAGTAATTGGACCGAGTGGAGTACAATTCAGGGAGTAATCAAAACTATAACAAAATTCTCGAACGCGATTGGCTATCAGCAGCCTGATTTGAGCATTAATTGGACAGTTGCACACGTCATGCTTGTAATTGGACAGTACACGTCATTTTGCGCACGTTGTTTGGGTCCACTTTTTCGAGTAAACTGCTTTGTTTTTCAGCATTCATAACAACTTTTTAATATCGTTCAGCGCTCAATCGATGCTTTGTCCCTTTCTCGAATTTTGTCAAAGTTTTGATTAATTGGTAACAGGACATCTTGTCGTCCAATTCAGTCTGTAATCATACTTGTGATTAACAAATCGGACTCCCGCTTCGCGGTCGTCCGATTTTGTTAATCACTCGTATGATTACAGACCAAATTGGACTCCACTCAGTCCTATTACCATTATTAATCGAGCGAGCAATTTCAAAATCGGACGAGCGCGAAGCGCGTGGCCGATTCGAAATTACGAGCACGATTACTCCCTGAATTGTACGACACGAGGTCCAATTAATAATTAATCGTATCTATAACAAATTTCGAAGTTAAAAATGTCTTTTGAGAACTTCTTTTGAGTGAAAACGTCTGTAGCGCTTTTCCTAAGTTTTCAGAAAACTGTAGAAAACTTTGCTAAGGAGAAAGCGCGTGTAATTGACGTGAAAAATCAATAACAGGTGCCCGATTACAAAAAGTTCAAAATCGGACACCTGTAATTGGACACCCACGTGATCACGCGCCGATTGGCGTGACAAATAGGCGTGCGGAGAACCAATCACGATCGAGTATTTTGTTATAGATACGATTAAATGGTAATGATACGAATTTTACAAGTTGTATTTCGCAAAGTGGTCTAAAATAATACCTAACAATGACATCATGATAACACTAAATGAAGAAATTTTATATCTTCGCATATATCAAGTTGCACGTTCCGGGTAATGGACTCCTGCGTATATATGCAAACTTCATTCTGTTAAGAATTACAAATCAAAGAATGCAATTTGAGCAATTATTATCTTCTACCAACACCCTTTAATCACATTCAGGAATACGGTTTTTAAAACAGCTCAGTGAGGTGGGGTTATAATTTCGGCGAGTAGCTTACATCTATTATGTTATTGGATTAACTCATTCTCTTCTCCAAGATGCCCGCCAAATTATCCAACGCACAGCGATCTCAGACGCCTACATTGCAGTCTACTTAAGAAACGATCGGCGTGCAGTTGGTGAGTGCTTTGATTTTATCTATAAAAATAAACTTCATCATAACCAAATTGAACTTGCTGTCAAGACCTTTTCGATGAAGTTTAAACGGATGAATAAAGTAATACTCGTTATGCAGGAAGTAAAGAAACCAGAAAAACCTGCTGTCAGTCATCGTCCGACGATCATCAGCTTCATCTCTTTTCATGTACTGTCCAGGAAGGCGTCTAATGTTCTCATTTCGTTCTAAAAGGCGATATATAGTTGGCACAGTAATTTCAAGGAATACCTTTTGTTTATAAAACATTTCTGAAAGAGTTGAAAACGCTTCGGCGTGCTTTTGAGGAACGTATAAGACGTCTGAACGACCGCCGAAGCACAGCCGTGTTCCATTACCATTCTTCACAAGAGTATTTAACAGCTGTTCTCCGTTGAGTTTCTCGTTCTTTAAGCTCAGTTTCGACACATCTTCTAAAGCTCTTCGGCAGTTGCTCAAACCGTACTTACTTTTCCACCATGGCCAGCCGTTGCTTGCAGGACCGTTTGCTGGACTGGTGATAGGAATGTACGAATCCCAAAACTTTCCCCGGTCAAAATTATCCGCAAAGTTCCAATATTTCAGTATGACATCATCGCTGATGTAAAAATAACCGTTATACCCCGGATGTTGCCGTATTGCTCTGCCAAGACACTCGTAACCTAGGTAACCGTCGATGATATCGACCGTGAGAATGTCTGGGCTCGCTGTCTTATCAGGCGGACCGCAGAACAAGAGATGAGGGAAGGCAGGTTTATACAGAGCAACCAGATCAGGGATACTGTCATAGAATGGATAATTGAAGACAACAACAAGCAAGATGTCTTTGAAGGCGTCTTTTAAACAAGTTTTGAAATTTTCTTTGTTATGCTGATGGCTGTTGTTTGGTAGAACTGTGTTTATGACTCGGTTACTGGGAAGTACGTTGACAGGAACACGTCTTGGTAGAACTGTATTCATCATTCGGTTGCTGGGAGGCACATTCACTGGAGCACTTCTTGTAAAAGTGAAGCCTTCAGATGAAGAATAAATCAATGAATCAATCATTTTATTTTCTAACAAATTAATAAAGGGGACAAGTTTCTAAAGAAACTGTGGTGTTGTGTCGGTAGGAGTATTACAAGATAATTTGGTTTTATCAACTGGGTTGATAATGTGAATTGGCCACCGTAAAGAGATTCGGGAGCTGACGTTTCGAGCGTTAGCCCTTCGTCGGAGCGAATCCAACGAAGAAGGGCTAACGCTCGAAACGTCAGCTTCCGAATCTCTTATCAACCCAGTTGATAAAACCAAATTATTTTATTTTCTAATTTACATTTTACAGTTGGACTGGCCAGTGGATAGCTATGCTAGTCTAGGTGGTCCAGTCTATAGATAAAAAATAAATAAGGTAATTGAAGACGAAAAAAATGCTCAAAAAATATTTGGGGTGTGGCTTTCGATGCTTATTCAGCAATATATACAAGCATTTTTAGTCTGTTAGTTGGAGGAGTTACTTCCTACTTGCTTGAATGTTTAAGCGCAAATGTTACTTTTAGTCCGTAGTTTCGGAATCTTTGGTCAGTTTTGTAAATATAATGTTCCTAAGCCAATCAAAACATTAGAGATGCTATGTTGCTCAACACTCCAGTTTTCAAACATTTTACTTATCATTGTCAGTCGCTATCAATTTATTTTCTTCCTTGACGATTAATTTATATTAGCTTTTATTAAAAACTGGATCACTGGATAATGCAATTGGAGAGTTTTCATTGGCTTAGCCATCATGGTATATTGGCCATTATTATTCAACAAATTGTAACACTATCCAAATATGGTCATGATGCTCTCGATATCCGTAACAGATATCCGGCGGTATACGTAGCTTCGTACGTGGGAAGAAAAAGTGAAGTGAGAAAATGTCGACAGAGAGATTTACAAGGATTTAGGCTGTTTTGTTATCAATTTGTTGAATAATAAAACAATTATCCTGCTCAATCTCGCGGAATATCGTCTGATTTTAGCCGACTCGGCCTACGGCCTCGTCGGCTAACTATCAGACGATATTCCGCGCGATTTCGCAGGATAATGGTTAATTATACCATGATCTACAAAGATGGCGAGCGTATGCGTGATTTTTGGTCTTTTTGTTTTTATTGTAGCCTAGTTTTCTATTTTTGGGAGGCGTTTTTAATAAAACAATTATTCCACTCGCGCTTGTTGGATATGAGATGATCATAGCCAACTCGGCGCTACGCGCCTCGTTGGCTATCTATCATCTCATATCCAACGCGCGCTCGTGGAATAATTGTTAATTATAACATGATAGATAGGACCCTGCGCGCGCTCTGATTGGTCAAAAACCCATGTTTTATCAGAGTATAAAACAAAGAAAAAGCGTGTTTTATTGTTTTGCGCGCGTAAAGTCTATATCATAAAGCAAATGAAGAAGCTTAATCCGTGTATTTAAAACACTCCGGACATTTGAGAACACGTCGTGTTTTATCACAGTGTAATACACCGCTTAAGCTTCTTTATTTGTTAAATAAATCAGCTTTGAGAAAACTAGTGGAACGCATAGTTGACGAAATACTTGGAGTAATGTCTTACCTTAATTAAGCCTATCTTGGTAAAAAAAGTGGGTTGAAATGGTAGCGTGTCCTGTAAACATGACCCGCCTAGATTAGCTTAGATACCCGCGGGTATAATTACCTAAACAACAATAGAATAAAACATGTATGTAAAAACATGAAAGAAGCACTTGTCACCAGGTGGTAACCAGTCGCAGGCAGCCGCGTGACTGGTTACCCGTTACCTAGCAATCGTACACGCAAGTTAAAACTTGCAAGTGATGTTACTAATTCAACGTTTTTTTTACCAAGATAGGCTAACCAAGATGGTCTACTTACTGCCTCTTGAGAATTTTTAATCATGCTAAGAATTTGTGCTAGATTTTATTATATACAAGCTTGTATTAGAATACAAAGCTCAACTGTTAAGGCGATAAATTTCTTCTATTTTATGTCAACTTACCTGAATACATGATTATTATGATAAGAGCGATTATGCAAGTAGCATACAGCTGATATTGGCTTGGCGTGGTCTTCTGTCGAGGGAAGCAACACAACATTACCATTTCGATCTCTATCTAAATATTTAGAATACAACCAAACAAAACCGAAACTGCATGATTTGTAGTAATATGTACAAGTTAACTGCAATTACCACTTGACAGTGTAAACTGGCCATCTTCAACTGACTATTGACAAAATAATTTAGTTATCAGCGATTTCGTGATCATGAACATAATTTGCCCTGTGTTAAGGTGGCTCAAAACAGTTTCCAACACTTACATTTGGATAGGTCGTTATAACCACTGTTTATCATTTGATGCTACAATCATGGTATCAAAAAACTGCCCAATCATTGGTGTACACGTTGTCATCATTTTCTTGACACAATAGGTTACCATAGCAACAGTATGACCTCTGAAAAACACCCTTAATTACAGCTTTAGGGGCTTATAATTCAAAAACGGCACGGTGAAACTTTTTTATATTATCAACTTTTGACAAGCATGATAAGACGCAACTTTTGGCAAAGTTTAAAAAAATCATCAAATGATAAACAGTGGTTATAACGACCTATCCAAATATAAGTGTTGGAAACTGTTTTTAGCCACCTTAAACAAACACGCCACCTACCGTGCACGTGCGTTATAAATCTTTGTGCATTTCTTTGCCGTCCTCTGAAAAACAATTTTTTTTCCTATTTTCCATACATTTGTCTGTATTTCTCTACAAGGGCCAAAATCTCAAAAACTGTTTTGAACACCAACTTCCACCTATGGACTAGCTTTACCGACGAAAACATCGGCCATCAGCATCACGATTCGCTTTTATTGCGTTTATTGCTTTTTATCTCATATTTTATATTGCTTATTATTGCTTTTTATTTTATTGGTTTATTCACTTGGGAATATTTATCCGCTGTATGGTGTTCGTCTTCTGCAGAAAACGACGAAGGAAAACGATACGATTTATATATTGGGATCATAAACAGATTACATGAAATTCTCTTTCCTGAGGGTCGGACACATAAGGTGCGTTTATCGGTTCCTTGATAACGAAGATACCCCCTCGTGGGAATGCAGACCAGACCAGTCTCTTTTGACCTAAAAACGGACTGTTTTCCTTTTCGTTTCCTGCATCGATATTTTCGGGAGTGTACATTTATTTTAAGGGAGTGTGGGATAGAAGTATATCTTAAACCAATTTTGTGAGGTTGTGAATCATCACTTGCATGTAAGGACTCTTTCATTAACAAATGTGTCGTTGCCCCTATTAATTAACATTAACGAACCACCCACTGTTGGCTCCCGGGCCAGAAGAAAAGCCCACCCTAGACACGATGTGCAGAAGGAGTCCTTACATTGATTATTATATTCAGTATAAAAAACATATAAAATAGTTACGGCTTTAACTTACGGCGAAGGAAAAGCAAGTTCTAAGTTCTGTGGCTTGAGGAAATGGTTTCCTTGACGATCCCAGCTTGCTGGAAATTCGCTGCCTCTCAAAGGTGTTTTCCGCCGTAAATGAACATTAAGTTATTTCCATTACAAACCTTGTTTGTTTAAGGAGCACTAGCATTCACACTAGCCTGTGTACAGGGAATAATGCGGCTGTACACAGGCTACATTCACACCGGAACACTCGCATACTGATCGGTTCCGTTTGCTTCATTAAACTCTAGTTTCGGCCACGTCGCGTCCTAACGCCTTTCAAGTTTTTGTTCTCAGTTGAACTATTTTCAGCTAAATTTCTCTTATCTTTTCAACTTTAAGTTAAAATCTGTTTCGACAGAATCTT
>OZ026604.1:2281700-2286700 GCA_964020085.1 Micromussa lordhowensis
GATCGGATCCACGGTATTTCTTTATGGTACAGCGCTCGCACGCGTCGTAACTAATGAAGAACATTCGAAATGAGTTCTGATTGGCTTAGAGTTGCGTTGTTGCTAAGTAACACTTCACGTTCTATTGGCTCGTTTGGCGTAGCATGCAAAAGCTACTGTCACGAATGTCCAATCAGGATCATCGTGTCCTTGAAGCGCAAGCGCTCCGTTCTTTCGATACCAAGAGATAAACAGTCTATAATTTTGCGATTAGAGAAAGGAGAAAAAGGAACCAGTTTGTCAGCTGAATATGGCGTTAGTAAGCAGCAGATCTCTGACATCTGCAAGAACAAGGAAAAGATCATGAAGCTTGCTGACAACTTAGAGACCAGCGGACAATGAAGGTGTAGACCATATTGTTTGCCAGACGAATTTTAAAAGTGTTTTTTCACGATTAAATGTTGCTTTCTTAATGAGGCTCACTAGTCAAAAAACTGACGACGTTGAGAAAAATGCAGTTTTTTTAAACATAAAAGATTTAAAGCCCTTGAAGTGTTTTGAATCGATCTTGCTCAACTTACCTCTAGTTAAGTGCTAAATTTAAGGAAAGTACAGAGTGGTATAATTTTTTTTACGTAACAGCGGCCATAGCAACGGTTGTTTACAGTAAGAACATGACCAAAATATAGATTAATTTTAACATATATGAGCAATACTTTAAAGTAAGGCTGTAAAGAGGCGAACAACTCGATTGGTATAATTACTTGGGAAAAGCTTTGCTTGATTTACCATCACAGGCTCATTCATTTCCCTTATGAAAAAGAACATTTCCTACAATTGCGGAAACTTTTTAGAAAATAGAACAACCATTACACCCCCTTCCCGGAGATCCAATTTGTACCCCTCCCTCGCAATATTTGGCTTGTTAAATGCTGAATCAATCATGTAAGAAACTTTAAATGCATTTTTCTCATTGTACCTACTGACTTCACGCCAACATTTCTACATTGGAAAGTATTTATGAGAAATTCCTGAAATTACTAATAGTGTCGTCATGTAATAAACTGAAAAATTCATAGCATTTTAAAGTCTGTCACGTGACACTAGATAATTTGTTCACTGGGTTTGGTGCAAAATAAGGTTATTTCCAAATAAGACCTGTAGAAAGCACAGAAAACAATGCTTGTTTTAAAATCAAATCTTGTTTTGTAAAAGAGCAGGAACTGTTGGCGTCAATGCTTTAAAATCAAACCTCAAAAGGCTGTGGCTGGTTGCCATAGCAACCATTTTCAGGGAAACCTTCAAAATTTATTTTCTCTTCATGAGTGCAATCGAACTCAATTGACCTTTCTTTACCATATGTAAGCAAACGTTTTGGTCCCTTTTTTACTAGTGAGCCACCTTAAATATTCCTTCCTGCATTATGTGAGTCACTTAATTTTCACGTCATGTTATTTTTGCGACATTTAATTTTCGCGTCACTTAAATTTCGCGATCTTTTGTAAATCGCGAAATTCGCGAAATTAACGTGTCGCGAAAATTTCATGTAATAAGGTAATAACTCAAGTTATTCTCGCATTTTGATGGGTTCTCGCCTATGATCTATTAGAGGACAGACGCACGACTGGCGTCATCATTACAAAGCTTTTCCCTCTGTGTTTTAAAATGGAGGAAAGGTTTTAGAATTTAGATAACATTTTTCGTGAGTGAGGTACTTAAAAGTCTTGTTGAGGCATTGAACAGGTACAAGAAGCAGGAAGAAGAAAGAAAAAGCCGTTTCTTTTTTAGAAAATGACTGAGAAAAAATACTCGAGCAGTCTCAGTCAGCAATCGAACGAGACTAAATTAAAATTGGTTTTGAAATTACTTTAAGGTGAGAAACCATTGCTTTGCCTGGAATGTAACAAACCCAATAAACAAAAATGTTTATGAGATTAATTTATTTAAAAAATCCAACTTTCCTCAGTCTCAAAATAATTGTTTAGGCAGATCTATTGATGTCAGGACTGAAACATCAAAACATCACTTCTTAAAATCAGTTAAAATAAACACAATCTTGCTTTCCACCGTCACTAACGTTCCTTTCATTCCAAACTCGCATCGAATGGTTTCCAGTCTTGACCGCAACCGCAAGTTTTCCGAGCGTATTTTTTTTAACTCCTGCAATATTCAAGGCAACGTCTAACCTTTTCGGCTCACAGGGCTGCTATGATGACAAAAACTGACTTCTTTTTTCCAGCATTTTCTTTCAGCTTTGTAGATTTCGTAGCAATTCTTCGTTCGCTGTAAGTTTTCATTCCACAAGAATCGACTTTGTAGTCAAGTGTGACAGGGGCGTGATTTTCCTGGACCAATCACAATTCTTGATTACATGTTGCCGTGCGTCTGGTAGTAATAGATCACAGAGGACGTCAAAATTCGGTAAGAACATCAGTAGTGACACACTCGGCTATCGCATCATGTCTAACCACATTTTGACGTCATCTGTGACCTATTACCGAACAGACGCACGGCAACATGGAATCTATTTTGTTAAGGTGGAACCCTGTTTCCAGCAGGTGGAACACTGTTTCCAGCACTTAGATTTTGATGGGTCCTTTAGCCACTCTTTATCACTTGATGTTACAATCATGGTGACAAAAAACTGCCCCCAATCATCGATGAACACGTGTTATCATTTTCGTGACACAATAGGTCACCTCGACAAGTACCACCTGCTAAAACACCCTTAATTACAGCTTTAGGGGCTTGTAATTAAAAAAAAATGGCACGGTGAATTTTTTTTACATTATCAAATTTGGATAAGTATGATAGGACACAACTTTTGGCAAAGTTTAACAAAATCCTGTACATTGGGTTCAGAGCCACCTTAAATTTTGAAATTTTTTAAGGTGGCACTGAACGCTATGTACATAGTTTTGTCAAAAGTTTTGTATTATCGTGCTAATCAAAAATTTGATAATATAAAAACAATTTCACTTTGCCGTTTTTGAATTATAAGCCTCTTAAGCTGTAATTAAGGGTGATTTTAGCAGGTCATACCGTTGCTATGGTAACCTATTGTGTCACAAAAATGATAACAATGTGTTCACCAATGATTGGACAGTTTTTGTGATACCATGATTGGACAGTTTTTATGATAAAGAGAGGTGATAATGAACCATCAAAATCTTACTGTTGGGAACTGTTAATTGGGCTTTACTCATCTCTCGTCCCAAGCCATCACGGTTTGCGACTCCAATATGGCCACCAAATTATCTAACGCAACAGCGAGCACAAACGCCTTCACTGCAGTCTACTTAACAAACGCTCGGCGTGCAGTTGGTGAGTGCTTTGATTTTATCTATAAAAATAAACTTCATCATAACCAAATTGAACTTGCTATCAAGTCCTGGTCGATGAAGTTTAAACGGATGCATGAACCAATACTCGTTATGCGGGAAGTAAAGATACCAGAACAACCTGCTATCACGCACCCGAGGATCATTAATGTAGAGTCCAGGAAAACGTCTTATGTTCTCATTACGTTCTAAAAGGCGATATATAGTCGGCACAGCAATTTCAAGGAATACTTTTTGCTTATAAAACGTTTCTGAAAGAATTGAAAACGCTGCGGCGTGCTTTTGAGGAACGTATACGACATCTGAGCGACTGCCAAAGCATAGCCGTGTTCCTTTACCATTCTTTACAAGAGTATTTAACAGCTGTTCTCCGTTGAGTTTCTCGTTTCTCAGTTTCGACACATCTTCTAAAGCTCTTCGGCAGGTGCTCAAACCGTACTTACTATTCCACCAATTCCACGGAGTGCTCGCAGGTCCGTTTGCTGGACTGGATCTAACATTCGGGGATGATTCCCAGATCTTCTCCCGGTCAAAATCCGCGAAGTTCCAATATTTCAGTATGACGTCATCGCTGATGTAAAAATATCCGTTATACCCCGGATGTTGCCTTATTGCTCTGCCAAGACACTCGTAACCAAGGTAACCTTTGATGATATCGACCGTGAGAATGTCTGGGCTCGCTGTATTATGAGGTGGACCGCAGAATAACAGATGAGGGAAGGCAGGTTTATACAGAGCAACCAGATCAGGGATACTGTCATAGAATGGATAATTGTAGACAATAACAAACAAGATGTCTTTGAAGGCGTCTTTTAAACAAGACTTGGAATCCTTGGAATCTTCTTTGCAATTACGCTGATGGCTGTTGTTTGATAGGACTGTGTTTGTGATTCGGTTACTGGGAAGTACGTTGACAGGAGCACGTCTTGTAAAAGTGAAACCTTCAGATGAAGTATAAAAAGAAAGACAAACAACTGTACGCTTGTCAATGACTTTTACTGGAAAAATAGTTTATTGTAATACTCTCGTTTGTTGATCAATGCAATTAAAATTCGCCACCAATTCGCCCATTTCCCAAAGTTTAACAAAATGATCACGTGACACGTCACGTGATCAAATTAATATGTTAATGCAAAGCAGGACGCCGAGTTCTATAATCAGGGAAAATTTTAGCTTGATAAAACTAATATAAAAAGAGATATAGCTGCCCAACCATAATTCTACTTTACATTCCTGGGCCGGGATGTTCAAAGCCCGATTAAGGACGTTCGCGCCCATTGCTACTGCGCATCTCTAGTGCGCACGCTATTCATTGGTCACGCGCGTGCCACGTCATTTTCAAGCGCGCGCACCGAGTCGAAAACTTAACAAAATATAGAGCTGATGACCTTTGCGTTAACTTGGTGTGCGAATATTTTTTTTGGAAGCTCGGTGACTCCCACTTTTTTTTCGGCAGATCACTTCCTTTTTTAACTCTCTACATTATACTAAAAAAACAAAAAAATCTGTGTGTGGGAAGTTGTAATTATTTGTCATATACTATTAAAAAAGGGTCGAATTGGTACATGTGCGTGACTTAGAAGTTGTCTTCTTTAAGGCTAATTCTAGCAGATTTAATGACATATGTAGCAAAGATCTATCAATTAGGCCTATATAAGCCGTGTTAAACACTCATAGCTT
>OZ026604.1:2291700-2334200 GCA_964020085.1 Micromussa lordhowensis
TTATTGTATTTTTCAGTATTCGCTATCAGACGTTGATATCAGACATTGATACGTTTCTTTTAGCCTTGTTTATTGTTTCATGAGAATTAAAATCTAAAGTAATCAAAGTTTTGTTTATGAACGCCGTAGTTCTCTAGCTTGCTTTTAATACCTCCTAGAATGTAAAACAATCAGAGAACACTCTTCCCACGCGTTAACCGTTGAGTTGTTAATATTTTGGTTACGTTGTCTTGTAACTACGGTGTATTTACGATCAGCCGAGTGAAACAATAAGTAGTGTGGTTCACTAATAGTTATCATGCACGGTTAATAAAGTTTTGCTGGTTGAAAATAAACCATGAAAATTCACTTCAACTTGCATATTTCTGTGTACAGTCGAACCTCAGATCGCGGCAACCTCTCTCTCTCTCTCCTGTTAGGCTAAATATAAAAAATATTTTGGAACGCGCAAACAGTTTCACCCACACGAAGGCACTAATGTAGAAACGTCGGCTCACTTACACCGCCATTAAGCGTCCTTTTTAAGAATATTTTTAACATTTACTTGTAGTATAAAAGATGCTCTATACCTTTTAGAGTACTGACCCAAAACATACATCACAGTGTGTTCAACCTTGGTCCCAGGGCCTTTTCCCTTCCCACACCATGAAAAAGGCCCTAGGAGCGAGGTTGATAGTGTGTTGTTTAGGAGTGCTACCTCTTAGGCCATTTACTTTTTTTTTGTTTACTGTCGAATGCGTTCTCTGATTATCGGTCTGTCGGTTGGTCAGTCGGAAATTAAAAAAAGCCAAAACATGAAAAAAAAAAGAAGAAGACTCGAACTAGGAGGCCTAGTAACATGCAGAGCCTGGAAACGGCAAGACGTGGTTAAACTCAAACGTGAACAGCGAAAAAAAGATGATAGAACATTGACTGTATTGGAATTATGTGTAATTACCTTCTTCATAACATTTTTTTGGAAAACGCGAAAACGGGCAATAGCCTTGGGGGATAAAAAAAGTACGCCACGCCCACAAACGAGGACATTGGACAAACAAGTAACTGGTCAAAACTAGTAGCAGCATATATCTTCCTGTAGCCCGACTTACGATCTTAGATCGTCTTGTTAACATGTAGTCCCGAGCGGGCAAGATAGCTCCATCTTGCCCGCTCGGGTAACCAATCACAGCGCAGTATTTGATTCATCTTGCCCGCTCACGGAGCTAGCCATATAATAAATTTACATACTTCATGCATGCTGGAATGCAATGCATTTCAAACTCAAATCTTAAATTACAACTTTGATATTGACATGAACGACGTCAATCTTGAGAATGATGCTTGATGCATCGAAACGTCGACTGACAGTACTTTTAATCTTTCTTGTCAAATGTTTTAACAAGCAATGATAATCAAACTTCAACTCCCTTGTATAATTACTTGTATAATTACTCGTATAATTTTCAGTTTTCAAGATACATTCTGCACTCGAATTTGAAAGGTAACTGAATTCCTCCTTTGCCTCGAGATTACCAGCGTTTCTGCTGATCGACATTCATAGAATTTATTTCTATAATACTACAGTCGAACCTTCCGTGAGCGACCACCCGTTGAGAGGTTGAAAACAAAATAAAATTTCAATATTTTAGCTCTAACAGTGGTCGCGGCCGCTTACCAGAGGTTGTCGCTTGGCAAGAGGTTCCAAATATAGCGATTTGGCTTGGAAACGTTTGGTATTTTTGAAAAGTGGCCGCTTACGAGAGGTGGTCGTAACTGGAGGTTCGACTGTATCTCGATTATCGGTGGCTGTGTCTGATAAATTATCTATTATTTCAGAGGATGGTGCGCAATAAATCGTTCAAACTTTCGCGTGAGACATCCGGGAAAAACAAGCTTTTATAGCACGATATAAATCCACTAGAATTGTTTCATATAGTGGTGAAGTTTCAAAATCTGAATAAAGTTCCGTTATACTGCCTATACATAGAGTTTGCACTGAGACTCTAAGAACATCAATTTCAAATTCTGTGGACTAGTTTTATCGACAAAAACATCGGTCAACAGCCCTAAAGCCGACGATAGGTCTTGATCTAAACGGGAGACATGTTGCTGAATGGATCCTCCATTGAATGCGAATGCTGAACCGGAGGGTCGGGTGAAAATAGCTTCCAAACAGAAGGTGTTTTTTAACATTTTCAGCAGAAAAGCAACTGTTTTTTAACGGGCGGCGAACGTGTTGAACTGAACTTCGTTCTAAAGAAACTTTCTTCTACATGATCAACTTGAACCTGGTGGGCAAAATAATTCTCACAGCTTGTCAATTTGGCCGGCCGTTAATGAAATCCCTGGAATTTTGGTTTAGTGTCCACAGCTAGATTCAGGATGAACAGAATTTCAAACTGTTGTTCTTAGTGTCTCAGTGTGCTATCTCTATAAATTTGAATACGAAATTTTATAGTGAAACATATCCGTAGCTTAATTATATTGCGTCCATAACAATGTAGTTGTGCAAATAGTTATAATTCTATTTGTATTTGTAATATTTGAGGGTAAAATAAAGGTTGTTGTTGTTGTTGCAAATTACCTTCGTTGTTAGAATGACGCTTCAATACAGCGCGCCTCGTTTTTAAGCTGATAATAGCTATAAACAGAAATATATTCTCACTCAGTAGAACGAAAGACGAAAGTTGTACAGTTAACCATACCTTAATAGCGTCCATAAGTTGATCTGCTTGCCATCCAGACACAAACTCCTCCTCTTTCGAATAGCGTGGCGCACAGATGATGTCACGAAAATCTAACCCTCGGTTTCGGCTTAGACAAACAAACTCCGCATGCGCTACATAATCTTCATTTAAACACGGTAAAATATTCGTCAGCCAATACATTTAATGCCTAATATCTAGTACAATAAAAATAAATATCGCTTTCCACTTTGCGTGCCTTGTTCATGTCCTTTGAGTAGGCGTTTATATTGCCGCAGGCATTCTGCTTCCCATGAGTGGCACGGACTGTTCCAAAGAATGGCGCCACAATAGCTGAAGCTATTTTTGTAATAAAGGGGGTAAGTTTCTAAAGAAACTGGTGCTGCGTCGGTGGGGAGTAGTACAAGATAATTTAGTTTTATCAACTGAGTTGATAACGTGAATTGGCCACCGTAAAGAGATTCGAAAGCTGCCGTTTCGAGCGTTAGCCCTTCGTCGGAGGGAACAATGAGTCTATTCTCAGAGTCCCATAGGCTATATGCGGTGTCTCGCCTTTCGAATTTGCAACTGTGATATTCTGGAGCCAACCCGTGTAGAGACTTGTAAACCATCGTAGCTCTTTGAATTTGCTTCTGGCATGCTAGATTCTCTCACCCGAGGAGTTTGAACAGGTCAACAGCATTTACGTCATAGTTTGAGTCGGTCGAAACACGAGCTGCTCTATTTTGTTGCTTTTGTAACTTATTTCGTGAAGTTATCCCACAGTCTCTCCAAACAATGTTGCAATAGTCAAAGTGTGGCTGTATTAGTGCTTGATATATGAGACACTCGACGTATGGATTAAAGGTGCTCATGAGCTCTTTATCTTTAGTGCTATATATACTCAGCGATTAATGTCGCAATTCGATGGCCTCTCTAGCTCAAAACAATAGAAAAAATCCACAACATGCACTTTGGAATAATAATGATAATAATAAAACAGATTTTGAAGGAGGGCGGCGAAATCAGGCAAAATGGGATGGGCTTCTCAAGTATGAAGGCTGTTTATAAGTGCACTCCTTAAGTCCATAGCAGAAAGCCAGCGGTCGATTATCCGGACACGTTGGGACTAGACAAAGTACTCTGGATAATTGAGGGTCCATAAAATCCAAAATACGAATATTAATTAAGAACAAAACCGTTTCCATTAAGAAAGCAACATTTAATCGTGAAAAAACACTTTTACAATTCGTCTGGCAAACAATATAGTCTACATTTCCACTGTCAGTTGGACTCTAATGATCAATTCCTTGGTCTTGCGGATGTCAGAGATCTGCTGCTTACTAACGCCATATTCAGCTGCCAAATTGGTTTTTTTTTCTCCTTTCTGTAATCGCAAAATTATAGACTGTTTCTCTTTTATCGAAAGAACGGATCGGTTGCGCTTCAAGGACATGATGATCGTGATTGAACATTCGTGACAGTACCTTTTGCATACTACGCCGAACGAGCCAATAGAGCGTGAAATTTCACTTAGCAACAAAGCCAACCCTGAGCCAATCAGAAATCATTTCGAATGTTCTTCATTAGTCACGACGCGTGCGGGCGCTGTACCATAAAGAAATACCGTGGATCCGATCCAATTCGTTGCCTCGCCGCACGTGATGAAACTGGCCTACTCTACTGTTCTACTAAATTTGGGAATTTCTGGCAATATATATAAGTCAGCTGATAAGTATCCTCACTATATTAACTTTTAGTATAAACCTACTAGCGTTCTATCACGAATGTCGTTCTCTGATTGGCTACGCTACTCACTATGTATTCTGTGATGGATAGTGAGTCCTTCTTAACAAAAAGGGGGTCGCTTCTTGGCGTTTCCGAAGTCTGTCAAGACACCCCCAGGGAGTTGAATGAGCTTGTAGATTGTTACAATAGAACTTTATCATCTGTTCTTGACAAACCTGCTCCACTTCAGCGGAAAATCATCTCCCAAAGGCGACACATCCCGTGGTACAACGATCCGATTTTCGCTGCAAAAAGGTTGCGGAGAAACGCAGAAAAGAAATGGCGTTTATCAAACTCCACACACGACCTAACTGCATACAAGTCTGCAAGAAACTTCGCTACTAATTTGATTAAAAAGGCGCGCTTTGATTTTTATCACAACGTCATGCAAGAAAACAGTTCGGATCAAGGAAAGCTTTTTTGGGTCTAAAAACAATTATTCTTTTTTCTTCCTGCTTCTCGTACCTGGCCAATGCCTCGACAAGACTTTTAAGTACCTTATCTTTAACTCAGTCACGAAAAATATTATCTAAATTCTAAAACCATTCCGCCATTTTAAAACACAGAGGGAAAAGCTTTGTAATGATGACGTCAATCGTGCGTCTGTCCTCTAATACATGATAGGCGAGAACCAATCAAAATGCGAGAATAACTTGGGTTACTATATAATAAACAATTAGATTATTCGCTCGAGATTTCTATCGCGTATTAGTAGAATTCTACTAGTATACTAATGCAAATGCTGCAATCTGATTGGCTGAGCTACTCGTATACTATTTAACAATTAGAGTACAGTTGGCCGCCGGTCGTCCACGAAATGCGGTATTTTTGTAGTTTTTCCGAAATTTTTGGAAGGAATTTTAGATGTAAACGAGTAATTAAATTCCTGAGAAGACTAAAAGAAGCACTTCTAAGGTTTCTTGACTTTAAAAACTTGAAAATATTGAAAAAGCGGGTACGCGCGTAAACAACTGCAAATTTGCCAAGGACAGTCCGATACGTGCAACTTTGTTTATGGGTAAAGTTCAATAATGCGTGGGAAAATCATTGGAAACCGTTATTTGCGTTAATTTCAGTTCGAATTCTACTAAAACAATTAGATTATTTGCTCTCGATTTCTATGAGGTGATAGTTGATTCGGCCTTCGGCCTCATCAACTATCACCTCATAGAAATCTCGAGCTCATAATCTAATTGTTAAATAGTTGACGAGAGCGCAGCCTGAGTCAACTATCACGCATAGAAATTTTTGGAGCGAATAATCTGATTGCTTTAGTATAAATCTACTAGTTTTTTCAAAACTTAATCTAAATCTTCTTCACAAACACTTCGAAAACACCAAGAAGCGGCCGCCATTTTGTTAACAAGGGCACACCGATACGTTACTCCTTACCTATCACAGAATAGATAGTGAGTAGCGTAGCCAATCAGAGAAAGGCATTCGTGATAGAACGCTAGTAGATTTAAACTGAAATATAATAGATGTAGAGCTGTCTGTCATACGCGTGGGTATGGCCACACCTAGGCTAAGAACTGTTTGTTTTAATCTGCCGAATCATTCTAAGCAACATATGGCAGTCTGCGGCCTCTCCCTACATCAAGGAAGCACAGAAAGCCGCAAAACTCTTGAACAAAAATTTATTTTTCAAATCGGCACTCTTAATCCTCACGGTATCAACGAACGCTTTTCATTCAACTAATTCATTCTGTTGTTTTTCACGTTGCCAGGCACCAACCAATAGCGTAGCTCCATATTTCTGTATATAAACCACAGACAACCCACAATTCCTTGATTCGCTCCGACGAAGGGCTAACGCTCGAAACGTCAGCTTCCGAATCTCTTTACGGTGGACAATTCACATTATCAACCCAGTTGATAAAACCAAATTATCTTAAAGGAGCACAGCCTCGGTATTTTGGGTTATTTTGTGCACGTTGAAGGAAACATGAAAATAATAATTTACTAAGATAGAAAGACATCAAAGATACAATAATAAACCATAAAGGAACAAGGATGGATAATTTAATCACCAGTCCATTTTGCACTTGTGTTTGAGTGAAACTTAGGCAGGGGAATATCGTAACGTTATTGTCAGTCGAAAAGCGTCGGTTTTAAAACGTTTTCCGTTCCACACAAAAACGCAAAGCTGGCGTTTTCAAATTCCTCCGGTTTGAAAAACGTTTTAGAAAAGCTCCGTTTTGGTGACAAACTGGTGTGGACGGAAGGCTTAAGCAGAGAAATAAAGCTGCGTTTTCAAATTCTTCCGGCGTAGTGTTGACAAGCTCAAAATGTAAATTCTCCTCAAAATTCTCCTTACGATACCCACACATTTCTTGTAATGGTAGTTGTGAGAATTTGGTTTTATATCAAGGCAATATCCCATTGTTGATGATTTTCTTTGTTCTCGTCACCTTTCTACTTAACGCTTTGTTCATATTATGAGGAGAAACCTACACGTTGATCTCCCTTGGGAATTAAGAAAATTAAGAAACCCGAAGAGACCAATTTCGATATATTAAAATTCAGCCTGACACAATAGATCTCAGCACGAGGCTCTGGAGAATAACCCCACAAACTCTGTAGTTATTCCCCAGAGCCTCGTACTGAGGTCTATTGTATTAGGCTGAATTTTAATATATCGAAATTGGTCTATTAAAGCACTGTTTAGTCTTAAAAAACAGAAGAGGATGAACCCTTCCGGTCAGATCAAAAGACAATAAAAAGACAATAGACTGCAAGGCTGATACTACGTGAAAAACGTTTCGAGACACCAACATGACAAGAACCGATAAAGGAGGATCGCAACAGTGGACAGCTGTTTCGCCCTTATTGGGGCTCGTCAGCACTGTGTAGCGAAGATATGTAACGCCAGCCAAAGAGCCAACGCACATAAATTGCAAAATGACCCGTTCCATATCAAGTTCCGTACTTTGTACTCACTTGCGCCCTGAAACACGCGTTGCCACATCAAGTGTCTCAGGGCGCAAGGAGACCAAAGTGTCACGATAGGTGTCTCGAAAAGCAAAAAATAAATGTGGCTGGACAAAGCCAGCCTAAACATTTAAACATTTAACCGCATGGCCAGTACCATGCTTTAAAACGCAGCGTATCGGATCTGAAAGACCTACGGTCCGAAAATACATATCGTATGCGGTCCCTTGCAGTTAGTCACTCAATAAAAAGACGTTGTGTTTAACCATTCAAATAATTAAATAACTATTAAATAATTGTTTACTATAATGTGCAAGGTGGTACTCACTTTTAAGTCTGTGGATGAAACCCCAGTATTTATCTCAAACCCAGATCTCCCGCAGCCAGGCGTCAAACAGAGTGAGATCTGGGTACGAGATTACCCTAGTGTGTGACCATTCAAATGAAAGCTATTGAGCATTAGTATCACCCAACTAGTGGACTAATGCAAATCCTGCATTTTGATTGGCTACGCTACTAGGAGACTATTCGCAATAGTCATCGAGTACTAAATTCGCCAGTTTTTCTTTCACTTTTTTCGCCAAATAAATATTTTTTCAACTTGCATTCGCAAACTTTATTATTCCCTTTTCTTTCCGACTAGTTGGGTGATACTAAAACAATTAGACCCTTCGCCCTCAAGGGCCACGGGTCAAGAGCCCATTCGGCTTCGGGCCCTTTCGGGCTACGGGTCTAATTGTTAAGTAGTACATGGAATCCGTTGTCTGACATTCTGCTTAGTGAGTACCTCTCACTAACTGAGTTCGAGGTTGGTACTGCAATTAAAAAACCAAGTTTGTCTCCTTCTGATTAATTTATGGCTCAAGTGCAGACTGTGGACATCATAAAAACAGAATGAGGGAAACACGGCGGGATGTGAAGAAGAAGATGAAAACAAGGTGAATGTCTGAAGACTGTATTGCATTTCAGTGACCAAATGAATGAAGCCTTTCTCGTGCTTGTCAAATTCTTGACAGAGACTATTATCGTGTTGTTTCGGTAGCATGGCTCGATTTGACTACCTCTAGTACCGCCGTCGCAGCCACTGTATGCAAGATTGTGTTGAGTGCTACAATGTGTCAGTTAAAAATATGTATTTAAAATGTATTTATATCCCACCACATAAACTAATCTTCGACTGTTAGTAGACCTCAACTGCATATATTTCATAGATATGTTTGGCGCTATACGTGAAACATAAATAGCGCGAGCTAAAACTGTTTTTATATGTGAGGACAGGGCGGGCCAGTTTCATCACGCGCGGCAAGACAATGGATCAGATCGGATGATGGCTCTCTTTTATTGTGTTGGTCTAGAAAAATTGTACTTCATAGATATGTGATTTCCTTTTTATTCAATTTTTAAATTCCTTGTACATAACTTTGAGGTAATTTTTAAATTCTGAATTTTTCATCGTGTAGTCTTAATTCTACGCAGGGCCCCTTTTGATACCAGCCTTTGGCTTATGAGGCTACCCTGCCTTGACTTCATCCACGGTATTTCTTTATGGTACAGCGCTCGCACGCGTCGTAACTAATGAAGAATATTCGAAATGAGTTCTGATTGGTTCAGAGTTTCTTTGTTGCTAAGTGAAATTTCACGCTCTATTGGCTCGTTCGGCGTAGTATGCAAAAGCTACTGTCACGAATGTTCAATCGCGATCATCATGTCCTTGAAGCGCAACCGATCCATTCTTTCGATAAAAGAGAAACAGTCTATAATTTTGCGATTAAAGAAAGGAGAAAAAAAATTTGTCAGCTGAATATGGCGTTAGTAAGCAGCAGATCTCTGATATCCGCAAGAACAAGGAAAAGATCATGAAGCTTGCCGACAACTTAGAGACCAGCGAACAGTGGAGATGTAGACCACATTGTTTTCCAGACGAATTATAAAAGTGTTTTTTCACGATTAAATGTTGCTTTCTTAATGGATCGGTTTTGTTCTTAATTAATATTCGTATTTTGGATTATATGGACCCTCAATTATCCGGAGTACTTTGTCTAGTCCCAACGAGTCCGGATAATCGACTGCTGGCTTCAGTTCTTGTGAGTGATACACCTGAATGTCGAGTACAATGATAATATTTTTCCTATGGACTTAAGGAGTACACTTATAAACAGCCTTCATGCTTGAGAAGCCCTTCACATTTTGCCCGATTTCGCCGCCCTCCTTCAAAATCTGTTTTATTATTATTATTATTAGTACACATCTAGAATAATAGAAGTCGAGAATGCCACATTTACGCCCTTGGTTTTCACCACAACAGGAGGTATGTCTCAGGAGTGTCAGCGGTACCACTCCAGGCTTGCCGAGCTCATCTCTTCAAAGAAGCAGGAGGACTACGCAACAACAATCGCATGGATCAGAACGAAGGTGTCCTTTGCCATACTGCGGACTGCCCTAGTCTGTTTGAGGGGAACAAGGTCAAGGAGAAGAAAGACAAATTTACAAGAAAATGACTTAGAGATAGAAAAGGGGCTTGCTGGACTGACATGACAATTTCTTAATGAAACGTTTTTAAAGAATGTTTTTGTTTTATGCTTCCGCTTTGTTTGATATTTCTTTTTCTTACCGAAGATTTCTTTATGTACATATACTTAAATATAAATATATATGATTTTATAAATAGCTGTACAATTCGTCAGTTTTTTATTGTTATTATCATGTTTTGTATGAAACGAGGCTAAGAATCTTACTATAAATTTTAGAAATAGTGGTACTTTTTTATTTAAAAAAAATATTATTATTATTATAGTTGCTCAAATGTTCTTTTAGCCTTTTTTAACTTGTAAGTGATTTATTGTGAAGTTTTAATAAAGTTTTATATTATTATTATTATTATTATTATTATTATTATTATTATTATTATTATTATTATATTATTCCAAAGTGCATGTTGTGGATATTTTTTCTCTGCTATGAGTATACTTATAAACAGCCTTCATACTTGAAAAGCCCATCACATTTTGCCCGATTTCGCCGCCCTCCTCCAAATCTGTTTTATTATTATTATTCCAAAGTGCATGTTGTGGATTTTTTCAATTATTTTGAGCTAGAGAGGCCATCGAATTGCGAAATTAATCGCTGAGTATAGCGCTAAAGAGCTCACGAGCACCTTTGTTCCATACGTCGAGTCTATCAAATATCAAGCACTAATACAGCAACACTTTGAATATTGCAACATTGTTTGGAGAAACTATGGGATAACTTCACGAAATAAGTTACAAAAGCAACAAAATAGAGCAGCCCGTGTTTTGACCTACTCAAACTATGACGTAAATGCTGTTCGCCTGTTCAAACTCCTCCATACTTGTCCAATACTCCGACAAATTTATGCAAAGCATTGCATTGTATTTTATTGTATTGCGTCGTTCTCAATTGTATTGTATTGTTAATCTATTGTTATGTAGATACAATACAATACAATGCTATGCATAAATTTGTCGGAGTATTGGACAACCCTCAACTCCTCGGGTGGGAGAATCTAGCATGCCAGAAGCAAATTCTACACGGGTTGGGTTATCTCAGTTTATCTCAGTTGCAAATTCGAAAGGCGAGAAACCGCATATAGCCTAAGGGACTCTCAGAATAAACTTATTGTTCGCTCCGACGAAGGGCTAACGCTCGAAACAGCACCTTTCGAATTTCTTTACGGTGGCCAATTCACATTATCAACTCAGTTGATAAAACCAAATTATCTTGTAATACTCCCCACCGACACGGCACCAGTTTCTTTAGAAACGTACCCCCTTTATTACAAAAATAGCTTTAGCTATTGTGGCGCCATTCTTTAGAACAGTCTTCCTTGACACTCATGGGAAGCAGAATGCCTGCGGCAATATAAACGCCTACTCAAAGGACACGAACAAGGCACGCAAAGTGGAAAGCGATATTTATGTTTATTTTATTAGACATTAGGCATTAAATGTATTGGCTGACGAATATTTTACCGTGTTTAAATGAAGATTATGTAGCGCATGCGGAGTTTGTTTGTCTAAGCCGAACCGGAAGTTAGATTTTCGTGACGTCATGTGTGCGCCACGCTATTCGAAAGAGGCCAAGTTTTCCGCACGAGTAAAAATTATCATCCAAGGAGTTTGTGTCTGGATGGCAAGCAGATCAACTTATGGAGGCTATTAAGGTATGGTTAACTGTACAACTTTCGTGATTCGTTCTACTGAATGAGAATATATTTCTGTTTATAGCAATTATCAGCTTAAAAACGAGGCGCGCTGTATTGAAGCGTCATTCTAATGACGAAGGTAATTTGCAACAAGTACAATTAAGGTACGAATATGTTTCACTATAAAGTTTCGCATATAAAGTTTCGCATAGAGATAGCACTGAGACACTAAGAACAACAGTTTGAAATTTCTTTTTATCCTGAATCTAGCTGTGGACACTAAACCAAAATTTCAGGGATTTCATTAACGGCCGGCCAAATTGACAAGCTGTGAGAATTATTTTGCCCACCAGGTTCAAGTTGATCATGTAGAAGAAAGTTTCTTTAGAACGAAGTTCAGTTTAACACGTTCGCTGCTTGTGAAACTCAGTTGCTTTTCTGCTGAAAATGTTCAAAAACACCTGGTGTTTGGAAGCTATTTTTACCCGACCCTCCGGTTCTGCATTTGCATTCAGTGGAGGATCCATTCAGCAACATGTCTCCCGTCTAGATCAAGACCTATCGTCGGCTTTAGGGCTGTCGACCGATGTTTTCGTCGATAAAATTAGTCCACTGCTAGATTCAGGATCAGCAGAATTTGAAACTGATGTTCTTAGTGTCCCAGTGCAACTGAATCACTATATTTGGAACCTCTTGCCAAGCGACAACCTCTGGTAAAGCGACCGCGACCACTTTTAGAGCTAAAATATTGAAATTTTATGTTGTTTTCAACCTTTCAACGGAAGCGATCACTTGAAAGACATTGAAATGGAATACTAAGCCGGAGTTGCAACATTATCGCATTCCTTAGTAATACAAGAGACGTAAATTCTCAATGGGAAGAACCGGATTATTTCTCGAAATTGACTTTTCACATAAATGAACTGAACATTTTTAAATGTACATTTAAATATTTTTAAGAACATGGGGTAAGTCTATGAGTTACCATATGCTAACGAAGCAAAATGGTCTAAACTCTCTTAAGTGAGCACCTAGGCGTGACAGTTTGGGTGGTCGCCTACGGAAGGTTCGACTGTAGTATTATAGAAATAAATTATATGAATGTCGATCAGAAACGTTTGGAACTATCAAGGAAAATGCGGAATTCAGCCCCTTTAAATTCGCATGCAGAGCGTTTCTTGAAAATAGAAAATTATACGAGACTTACTAGTAAGCTGAAGTTTGATTATCATTGCTTGTTGAAACATTTGACAAGAAAGATTAAAAGTACTGTCAATCGATGTTTCGATGCAGTAAGCATCATTCTCAAGATCGAGGTCGTTCATGGCAATGTCAAAGTTGTTATTTAAGAGATGACTTTGAAATGGATTGCATTCCAGTATGCTTGAAGTATGTAAATGTACTAATCATCGGAGAATAACTTCACGCGGATCAATTCATACTGCACTTGAGTGATGGTTTTAGTTCTTTTATGAATAGCATTTCATATATTAAGCAGTCGGTTTATTCCAGCACTTTTTCAGGACTGAGAAATTATCCGTAATAGAAGGCAAGATTGGTTTGACAGTTTAATGAATTCATCACCAAAAATTGACAGGAATTCAAGTTAATGATTCATGTATGATGAGGCAATAAGAGCAATTGAATAATAACAAATAATATGATAATTTGATCTGTACCCTAAACACCATGGTACCATTCCTCTGTAAGTCATCACCGTGATGTCTGGAGGTGTGTTCAAATCATATCTGGAATCATAACCATGATCTACAGTGTGAATCCATAGCTATGATGCGAACTGCTGTGTCAAAATCATGCCTGAAATCAAAACAATGATCTACAGTCAGAAGAGTCATTATGATAGCTGGCTATTGCCAACTGACCTGTGAAATGATGTCTAGAATCATAACAATGATTCACTGTCATATGAATCATAGCCAATTGTCAACTGATGTGACACACGCTGGCGTGTTATGATCATATCTGAAATCATAGCATGATTTGCATCCATAAATCATTACTTTGATGCCAACTGGACTGTCAAAATCAGGTCTGGAATCATGATTATAATTTATAGTAATGATGCTAGTTGATCTGTTAAAATCACAGTGATTACGCCAACTGGCTAGTAATTAATGACACGCTGATTCACTTTCCTTTTGAAGAAGGGACAAGAACTAGGAACTAGAACTAGGGACCCGACAATCAAAATTTCAATTTCTTCAATTTGTTTAACCCCTGAATGCCGCATTTCACCTGACACTTTGAGATGTATCCCTGTCAACATGTTGTTAGTCATCTACAGACGTTCTGATCAGAAAATAACACACAAAACAAGCCAGATGTCGAAACCTGACTCATGACCATGCAATTCCTTTATTTCTCGAAGCAAACGTGCTACCAATAACTTTTCTTTATTATGAATCAGTATCATCTTTAATGTATGATATCAATAACGGTAAAGCTCCAACAAACATGTTAAAGTTATTTCAGAAAACGTCTAATATTCACTCATACAATACACGATCGTCGACATCTGGAAAATTCTTTGTTAAAAGTTCTAGACTGGAAATACAAAACAATTCCTCAGTCTCTCAACTCGGAGTAAAACTGTGGAATAAGATACCATGCTATATAACGGATCTTCCTAAAAGCACTTTCAAACGAGTTCTTCGCAAATTGCTATTTGATATTTTAGAAAAGGAGGCGGATGACTATATTCAAATCCCCACGATTATCCAAAAAGTAGGTACATAAAGTAGATAGTCTTGTTATTTATTTAATTTTGTAATCTGCAAGGCTTGTTTTAGTTTTTATTTTAATTTAAGGTTTAAATTGTTTCTGCAAGGTACTTATTTAAGTTGCTCGTGTATTTGTCTTGTCTTGTATTTATTTAATTTTGCAATCTACAAACTACAAACTACAAACTTCTTTAAGGTACTTATTTGAGTCGCTCGTGTGTTTGTCTTGCCCCGCCTCGACTAGCTTCTTAGCTATTTGCGGGGCAAACTACCCCAACTTGTACTTAAAATTAATAATAAATAAAAGTTGTAAGTTGGTAAATAAAGTACCTCCGCATAGAATGGTTTCAACGGTCTGGTCTACCTAATGTAAGTAAATTTTCCCAATTTCTAAAATAATTTTCAGAAGCAAAACTGACCTAATCTGCCATCAAGCATAAATAGTGCAAGTTTTTCCTCTTCTGGGGAAACCGTTTGCCTTGCCTTAGTTCCTGAAGTGCATCTTGCAAGGTAGTGTCTGTAGGTGCGGGCTGAACAATCAGGGGAACCTGCATAACAGCAGGGGTAGGTAGAGGCTGGTTTGGATTGCCAGCTGGGGGTGGGAGCAAGTGGGGTGCAGAGATGCAAACACAGTGAGCTACATCTTCATAATTACGCGGAGTTTTACACCTCTTGTATCCCATCTTTACTTCTCCAATTTAACGTAGTAGGATCATTCTTGTGGCTGGTTTGACTTGGGAGTCTGATAATGGTACTTTGATCACTGGGCATACTTCAGTGGCTTGACTGGCAAGAGTTTCTCATCAACAGCTGGCACAGAAGTAGTGTCCACATGCAGTTTCCAGGGGGCTTATCAAGTATCTCCTTACAAATAAGACAATATTAAAATCCATGTTCAAATTCTTTTTCCTTTTTTAATGCTTTTACTGTTTTACAAACATCACTTACAATACATAAAAAACCTATTTACAATACTTTTCATTTCGTTACTTACTTACAATACGTGCAATAATTACTTATTATGACTTACACATAACCTTACTTAAGGAATTACAATACACTGTAATTACTTACTAACAGGAAAAAAAGAAAGAAACTCGCAACAAATTACTAAGAGAAACGCTCTAAATGGTGAGAAAGATTTCCACTTCTGTTGAAATTCCCTTTGACCATTCAACGTGGCAGCAATATATTTTTCTTACTATCTCGATTTTGTCCTGCACTAATGAGATGAAGCCACTGAAAACGAACGTTCAATATTTATATGAAGTAAAGTTCGCATCAAAATCTCTAATGTCTAAGTAACTTCTGAATTTTGGATTGAAGCTAAGCCCTTCTTAGGCCAAACCACTACTGTGAGGCGCTGTGGCTTTTACCGTGAACTTCTCAGAGTTGGCTTTTCAACCCCGTTTTCGGTTTTCGCGGTCTTCCCCACTTGCTTTGCATTTCTGTGATTACAAAACACGTTTTCTGTGTAAATCTCCCAGAATACGGGTCCACACTCGGTACTTGATTTTCAGCTCAATGCGCGTTGCAAAAATGCGACGTGTGAATATCACAGTTGTCCTTTTCCATGTTTATTTGTTACTTCTCAGCCAGCAACTCTTTGTGTTCAATACAGCTATAGCTACATTCGTATTTGTCCAAAGACCTTATAAATTCTTGCGTGCATGTGGTTCTTTTCTTATAGTTCGGGCCACCGGAGCTCCGCTATAGACCTAAACTTTCAGAAAAGTCCTTTGTCTTGTTTATTCATTACTCACAGGACGAATCGCCTTGAAACATCAACATCGCTTCATAACTACTTCACTCTGAAACGCATGAGGTAGATTTGTGGCAAGCCTACTATAAACCATTCAGAATGAATTACTGCACGTACATTTCTTTCATCGCCTACTTCTGCGCATCACATTTTCAAGCCGGTATAATGATGTTGGCTTATCTGCACTTCGGTGAGTAAGTTATTAGCGGAGATATTAACTATCAGGCGCGCGGGTTGTTCGAAAGGTGGATAACGCTATCCACCGGATAAATTACTATCCAGTGGATAGCGTGGTTTGTTTTGTGAGCACGTATCCTTATCCAACAACTGGGGCCTGGACTATAGTAACTAGTCCCTAATAACTATCTATTATTAGGGACGGTTTGTTTCTCCCCTTCGATGAAGACGTGACTTGTATCGCTCTGTGTAGAACTCAGTGAGTTCAGAGCTGTAGATTCTCCATATATGTAGAGCTACGACGCTTCGCCCGCCATGTGCTGAGTTTGCGTCTGATACTGTAATATGTTTTCAACTGCACAGGATGTCCTAGAATATGCTGTGAACTCGACTGGTGCGTTCAATATGGCGGAGACATAACAACAAAAACACAGCCCACGACTAGAATGCCAATCTCGTCCCCAGAGCAGTCTCCACTTTATCGAGGATAAGGCCCTGGGGGCGAGGTTGCTAGAATGCCTCAAGGCACAACCCAGGAAGAGCCCATCACTTGGAGCAAGCAACTCACATACTAAGCCTACGTCACGGCATTTTTGCAAACCAGTCTATTTTTAGGCTTTTTTCCCGCGAAATACGTCACTTCCGGTCTAAGTCAGCGCGATGGGCTCCTGGCACAACTAATAAAGTCACGTGATAAGACATGACACGGCCTAGTCTAGCTTTTAATTAGTATTTTTAATTACACAGCGTTTTTAACAGTTCTTATAATTAGATAAGGTTTCATTTTAATCATGTAGCAGACGTTATTTTTAACATTTTGTAATCTATCCGTATTGGATTTTTTAAAAAAAATTAAAATTCCATTTTTTAGGATTTCTTGTAAAATGATTTCGATCATATATGATATGTTAATTTGCGCTATAGAAACATTAAATATTATTATTATTATAAAGTATTATTATTATATGAAAAACAGCATGGAAAATCAGTTATGTTTTGAAACAGTGTATGTTTGTAAGTTGTTAATTATCATTTTTTAAAATTATTATTATTATTATTAATATTAATATTATTATCATCATTTATGATCGCGGGACGACAGACTTGGGTTTTCTTGATGTATCATTTACGGGTGTAGCAGTCTTAGAATCAGCACTAACAGAAATTTATGGCAATCTGAGGGCTTTTTTAATTTAACTTAATTTTTGAACTTCTTATCAGGGAACAAGGGAGAAAAAATGAAATTTTTTGAAGGGATCAAGGGAACATGCTAACCCCCTCTGATAGGCCTCTAAAATAAAAATAAAAGGCTTGTTAAGATAATGCACTCTAAAATTCCCACATTTTAAGCAATCTGGGAATTGATACACAGAGATAAAAATCTGAAGGGTTGATTTTGTATTGCTTTCCCTACAGAACAATTCGCCAAGTCGATATCAGCTGTCTGTTACTTGCATAATCGCCATTGTCATCCTAATATTGTATTCAGGTAAGCTTGACATAATTTAGAAAAAAATTGTTGACTTAACACTTGAACTTTGCTAGCTATATATTGCTACTCGAAAAGGTTGTAAATCGCTCGCCTAATGGCTCGTGATTTACAAGCTTTTCTCGTGTTCTTCCAACATCCCGCGTGGATTTATTGCTCCGATGGAGTGGTTTATTGTTTTAAAGATGATTTCCAGTCCGTACTGTGCAGTCTCGGCAGCCTAAAGTTTATAAACATTATAAGTTCCTACTCGATGGAATGCGAATCGATGTGATTCGTTACGAACCACACACTTTATCTCTGAGGCCTTTCAAATTCTTTTTCCAACAGCTTCATTGATTTTTACAGCTGTGAAGTTGTTTCATCAAGTGATATGAGAAGAACGAAGCATAAAGCTTCGACCGCTTCGCATCCACAGTGGCGGTTGTTTTGAAACTTTAAATTTACTTCATGTAAGTAGTTGCGAAATGCGTTCATTTTGTGATGTCTTACATGAAATAAAACAAAAATCGCAAACAAACTCTCGAGAGTAAACAGTAGGGACTGGAAATCACCTTTGATATACCATGATGGGCAATGAAAACTCCTGAATTGCACTATCCAATGATTTTTTTATTAATGATATCTCATATACAAAACGAGCTTGTGGAATAATTGTTAATTAGTAAATGTTGGTCACCCAACTAGGTTAGTTCTACAGTTAAATAAAGGGGATAAGTTTCTAAAGAAACTGTGGTGCTGCGTCGGTGAGGATATGGTTGGGTAGCTATATTTTTCGTTATATTTGTTTCATCAGGCTGAAATTTTCCCTGATTATAAAACTCAGCCCCCTGCCTTGTCGTGACATATTAATTTGATCACCTGACGTGTCACGTGCTCATTTCGTTAAAATTTACTAAATTGGCGACTTGGTGGCGAATTTTAATTGCATTGATCAGTAAATGAGCGTTTTCGATGCAAGTTTAAATTATCTACCTTGCTACATTTGGAATTATATTCCTTGATTTCGCTTTTAGAAGATATAAATGATCAAAAGTCGAAATTTGTTTAAAAAAACCTTTGACCCTATAATTTTTTTTAATTGAACTTCATCTAAAACGCGTTTTTGCTGGATTATATTACTGAAAACCGCTACCAATTCCGCTTCAAATAATGGCTAAACGTTTAAGCTAAACGTCACATGACTTGTCATGTGACCTGTCAGAAGCACCAATAAATTATCCTTTAACATGTTCAGGACGTTAAAATCCTAACTATGTGCCAAATTTGGTTCCATTGCCACTTACGCCTTCAGAAGTATATCTAATAAATAATTTTTACCCCTAAAAGCCTTTGACCCAGACTTTAAAGTACTCGACAAGCATACAATTATGTTTCTCTTTCTTTTTATACTTCATCTGAAGGTTTCACTTTTACAAGAAGTACTCCTGCCAACGTACCTCCCAGTAACCGAATCACAAACACAGCCCTATCAAGAGACTATGAGGTGAGGGTCCTATCAAACAACAGCAGCAATCCGCTTAATTGCAAAGAAGATTCCAAGTCTTGTTTAAAAGACGCCTTCAAAGACATCTTGCTTGTTATTGTCTACAATTATCCATTCTATGACAGTATCCCTGATCTGGTTGCTCTGTATCAACCTGCCTTCCCTCATCTCTTGTTCTGCGGTCCGCCTGATAATACAGCGAGCCCAGACATTCTCACGGTCGATATCATCAAAGGTTTCCTAGGTTACGAGTGCCTCGGCAGAGCAATACGGCAACATCCGGGGTATAACGGTTATTTTTACATCAGTGATGACCTCGTTCTGAAATATTGGAACTTCGCGGATAATTTTGACCGGGGAAAGTTTTGGGATTCATACATTCCTATCACCAGTCCAGCAAGCGGTCCTGCAAGCAACGGTTGGTCATGGTGGAATTCTATGTACGGTTTGACCAACTGCCGAAGAGCTTTAGAAGATGTGGCGAAAATGACGTTTAAGAAGCAGAAACTCAACGGAGAACAGCTGTTAAATACTCTTACAACGAATGGTGAAGGAACACGGCTGTGCTTCGGCGGTCGTTCAGATGTCATATACGTTCCTAAAAAGCACGCCGCAGCGTTTTCAACTCTTTCAGAAATGTTTTATAAACAAAAGGTATTCCTTGAAATTACTGTGCCAACTATATATCGCCTTTTAGAACGAAATGAGAACATTAGACGTCTTCCTGGACAATACATCGATGATCCTCGGGTGGGCGACAGCAGGTTTTTCTGGTCTCTTTACTTCCCGCATAGCGAGTATTGCTTCATTCACCCGTTTAAACTTCATCGAGGCGATCTTGATAGGCAGTTCAGTTTGGTTATGATGAAGTTTAATTTTATAGATAAAATCAAAGCACTCACTAACTGCACGCCCTCGGTCTGACTCGCAGGCGTTTGTGCTGGCTGCTGGTTGGATAATTTTGATCGCGATCTGCCGGGCAAGTTGGAGCTGCAAACCGTGAAGGCTTGGGACGAGCGAATGAGTAAAGTAGAAAACGCCTTGCTGCTTCTGTTATTTGGGCCCGTTCAACTTTGTCACATATTAATAAAGGGGGCAAGTTTCTAAAGAAACTGTGGTGCTGCGTCGGTGGGAGTATTACAAGATAATTTGGTTTTATCAACTGGGTTGATAATGCGAATTGGCCACCGCAAAGAGATTCGGAAGCTGACGTTTCGAGCGTTAGCCCTTCGTCGGAGCGAACACATATTGCCCGATTTCATACCGTGAAGGACTAGGTACGAGTCTGTAAATTATGGGATTAGCAACTATTGATTCACAAAGTCAGAAAGTCAGACTCGTACCTAGTCCTTCACGGTATGAAATCAGGCCATGAAACTCACTAACAGCATCGCGCTGTCACATCAAGACACCTAAAGCCAACCAACCTCCAAAGTGCGTATATTAAAGACGAAACAACAACATGAAATTTAATGTAAGCTTACATTTAATATCATGTTGTTGTTGTTTCGTCTTTAGTATACTCACTTTGGAGGTTGGTTGCCTGCATCTTGCATGATATGCTTTAATGTGACAGCGAGATGCTGTTGGCGAAGTTTCACATGTGCTAGTCATCGCTTGGCTGTGTAGCCGCGCGATGCTGTTCCAGTCCAGAGCCACAAAATGATATGCTCCTTTAGCAACCAGATAGTCTCAATGAAGCGTTTCTCTTGTCCTCGTATTCGTCGTCCCAGAGTACGCGCTATAAAACGATGTTATGTACAGTAAAATATTCGAACTTCTTAGCTGAAAAATGGAATGGATTTGTAAAACAATGTTTTACCAGAAGTAGTTTTGCAGGACATGTATCTGTGAAAGGACGATTTTTTAAAATATGGGTTAAAAGTTGAATTAGTAAAAGGAGGATTTGTAAAACAAGAATAGTGACATTATTTTTAAACGTGGATTTGTAAAACAGATTGATTCAAAAACATGTTGGATTTTGTGAACATTAACATGTACCAGCTGTGGTTAAAATTTATCTTTGGTTGAAAAGTTTTCAAAGCAGGTTAATTGCCTTTTTTCATGTCTTATTACCAAAATCTGAAACAGAGGGGATTTAAATCAAACTGGTTTGAAGTTTCGACCAACAATAAATTCAAACCACAACTTGTATACAGCCATCCACTGAATAAACATTAGCCTGCAAGCGATTACTATTTCCTATCATGCGGAGAAAGTCGAAAAGGGTGAAATACTGCTGCGCAGAAGCTAAATAAAGATCTCTCTAATAATAACTAGTTACACCCACTGTGTTCTGCAAGAAAATAGTATTTGAGTCGCTCGTGTATTTGTCTTGCCCTGCCTCGACTAGCTTCTCAACTATTTGTGGGGCAAACTACCCCAACTTGTAGTTAAAGATTAATAAATAAAAGTTGTTGTTGTTGTAGTATTCTTTTCCATATAAATCCTTTATTGATCAAGCTTGTTCGCCCAAGATGTCTAGATATTGGCCTCATTCTTCTTTTGTGTGTTTATGGACCTGGACTCCGTCTCGGTCCATGAACATGCAAAAGAAGAACTTGGTCAATATCCAGCCATCTTGACCTCACACTTGGTCAATAACCCAAATGTACATGTACATGTATCACCCAAGAGTGAGGTCTTTGTGGAAAAATCTCAAACCGAGGTCTTGCTGTATTGGCCAAGCAATAGTGAGGTCAATGCAACAAGACCAAAGTTTGAGATTTTCCTGTAAAGACCAAACATTTGAGGTAAATAAGTACAAAAATGTAGGTTACTGTATGGTATTGTTTGGGCAAAGATGATTGAAAAGGAAGAGGTCAAGTACCACAACAAAAGGTGGCTGAAGTTGTCATTGCTTCAAACACTTATAAAATTCACTCTCAGAGTGTTCATTGCTGAACGCAATGGTTTTGAATTATCTTTTGATCTCTTTTGGAGTAGGGCATGGCATTAACAACAACCAGGGCTCCTGCAACATGATTTCCATGGATAATACCGCGGAATCTTGCTCATAAAATAGTCAATCAGAGCATGCGATCTACTGGGTACAAACACCAGCATTTTCTTATCAACTAGACCTTGGAGACTGAAAAGATTAAGCCAGAAAGACCTCAAACCACAACAGCAAAAACAATATCATTACTGAAGTTGTTTATTGTGAAAGGAACCCCTCCTAAAATAAACACGATATGGCAGCTATACACAGGAGTCAGTGGTACACTACACCTACCAGGCTTCATCTACCCAACCACTAAAATTTTATCAATCTGATTCTAAGCATTTCCAAGAAGCAAAAGATTGTTGTCGACAGTTTCCCCGTGTTTATAACTAGTTTATACGGATGATGTTACTCTAACGCCAAGATTATACAAATAAGAAATCACTGTTTGAATAATGGACATCCTTCAAACAGTGAATTTCTGTAGGTTCCTTCACCCAACTTGTCACGAGTAATATAAAGTCAAAGGTTAATTGTTCTGAACTGAAAGGATAAGCAGAGGCTTCCAGCAGTCACTCATGGTGCCTTTACGCCAACCACTTTCTTGCCTCCCTGTGAAAAATAATAACAAAACATTAAAACAAAACATCACGTGGATAACCGAAAGCATAATGCTATCTTATCACCAGGCATTTCCTAATGCCTTATCAGTTTGCCGGTTGTGTTCTAAACAATGGAAGTCTCCTGTCCAATGAAAAAATGGGTGCGTATCACAGTTAAGTACAAAAGGTTGGTTATTTCATACACATGGCCCTCTTCTACTATTGCCATCATTGTAAAAAGAACTATTCAGCGTTAAGACGCATTTGTTCTTTTTCCCTCCACATCCACTGCCTTGACCCACAGACTGTCAACTTATCTTATGTAGTCTCTTATTTTAGTTTATACTGGTGGCAAAAGTTTTAACCCCACCTTTCCTAAAGAGATTTAAATCTTTGTTTGTGAACTTAGTTAATTAACCCTTTCACCACCAGTGGTCACTTATAGATTTTACTCGGTCTAACGCCAGACGATTTTACTCGTCAAAGGGAGACCCTTGGTGATGAAAGGGTTAAAATTAAAACTATCTCCCTTAAGTCAATTAAACTTGTCACATTTGTGGCCATTTATCCCAAATGATTTGTTTTTATTGTTGTCTATCTATCTCTTCAGCAAACTAGTGTGACACCTTGCAGAGCTCTCGATGTCTTAATGTTTGCAAATGACTCAAGATTTAAGCAATAGAGCACTTTTTCCGTGTTTATATAGCCTCATCTAAACATGAGGAGGGCTGGGAGAATTCAAGACAGTTATGCAAACCTGAGACGTAGTCGAGGGTTTGCATAACTTTCAAGAATTCTCCCAACCCTCCGAGTGTTTAGATGAGGCTATATAAACACGGAAAAAGTGCTCTATTGCTTTTATAAAATAATTCTTAAAAATACGCACGCATCTAAAACGTCACAACCGTGTTTACAAACTCTCATCTAAACACACCTATTGAGCAATGAGAGTGTGCGTAGTGGCTCAGTTATTTTATAAAAAATGATGTTTCCTCTGGCTGTTTTGCGTTAAGGATTTACAAAGAACAGGAATTCTTCAGGATTACTTGAGCACAAACCACTGTAGACTCAGGCAACACCCACACCATGCCAGAGGAATTTGAAAACAGAGCGTTCACTCTTTCACTCTGATAATGTAAATAATTTTAAGTCTAGCGTTAAGAAATTTCTTGATGATTTATAAATAATTTCTGTTTCCATACCTTCAGGGCTCGACATTGCGACCAATACAGTCGCATTAGCGACTTAACTTTACTTATTTGTGACTAGAAAAACCAGAGTAGTTGCAAATTTACAACTAGGTTTCAAAGGAAAAATAACATTGCTTTTGTATGAAAGACAATTTACTCAAATAGATATAATAAAACAAACCCACGATTCTTTGATTGCCAACTGGATCACCATGTTTGAGTATTCTAAGGTACACTATAGCAAACCTCTCTCGAACCCGTTTGAAATCGCCCTACAATGCATTGCAAACCCTTGAGCATTGAGTACGTCATGTATGTCTATGGATTGTGACCAAAAAATTTGCATTTAACGACTATTTTTTACCATTTAGTCCCCAAATGGCGACTTAATGATTTTGTTAATTTCGAGCCCTGACCTTGATGTGTTCTTTGAATTGATTATTTTTTGTGTATTTATATTAGTTCATAGGTGATCTGTTTTTATATGGGGTTTAGGACTCTTTACAGACTATCCTTTGGCCTTTTAACCATAGATTGTGATAAATAAATGAAATGCATCACGTTTTGTGGCCACACTATGCCGAAGGAATTTCCAACACAACAATCACCAGTCATTTTGCATTTGTGTTCGAGCAATACTCAGGCAGGGGAATATCATGATTACCGTACTGTAGTTACCTTACGGTTTTCAGAAAGCTTCCCTTCTAAAATATTTTCCTCCACACTGAAAACGCAAAGCTGGCGTTTTCAAATTCCGCTGGTTTGAAGAGCGTTTAAAAAAACTTTGTTTTCATGTCGGATCAGTGTGTACAGCAGGTCTAAGCAGAGAAATAAAGCTCCATTTTCAAATTCATCTGGCATGCTGTGTACGATGAAGAGTCACTTTGATGTTTTACTGTTTATTATGTTGTACAATGTGGTTAAAACGTTTTACCTCTGCGGATGAAACCCTAGTGTGTGACTATTCAAGCGAAAACTATCGAGCAATAGTATGTGGTTTCATTTGCCTGACATTTTGCTTAGTGAATACCTTTTACTAACCAAATTCAACATCAGTACTGTAATTAACAAACCAAGTTTTTTTCCCCTTCTGATTTATTTATGGCTCAAGTGCTAAGTACACCTATGCACATTATAAAAACAGAAGGAAGGAAACACATATCTGTAACTTAGGGCGCGTTCGTTTGGGATATTCCGGAATAAGAATATATTCCGGAATATATGTAACAATTATCCTGCGAAGTCGCGCGGAATATCGTCTGATACTTAGCCGACGAGGCCGTAGGCTGAGTCAGCTAAAATCAGACGATATTCCGCGAGATTGAGCAGGATAATTGTTTTATTATTCAACAAATTGATAACAAAACAGCCTAAATCCTTGTAAATCTCTCTGTCGACATTTTCTCACTTCACTTTTTCTTCCCACGTACAAAGCTCTGAAAGCTACGTATACCGCCGGATATCTGTTACGGATATCGAGAGCATCATGACCATATTTGGATAGTGTTACAATTTGTTGAATAATAATCTGGAATATATTCCGGCTATTCTGCTCCTGGGAGCAGAATAGCCGGAATGAAAATCCAGGTATTCCGGAATGAGAATAGCTCCCAAACAAACGCTTACTTGCATTATTCCAATTATTCTTATTCCAGATTGATCCCAAACGAACGCGCCCTTACATTACTGACTGAGATGATGAGATTAGTAACACATTTTAGAATACCTCTAAAAAGTGTCTGAAAGGTTCAGAAACAATAATAGTCACAGTGAATAACTTCAAATGTTTGACATATGTCACAAGCAAAACAAGTTTTCCTAATTGTTCCTAAGTCGCTATCTCATTCACAGAGAAACTAATTAATCTTACCTTTTTGAATTCCTCATCCTGTCGTTTTTCATAATGGCCAAAGTCATCAAAGATTGAGGTCTGGTGCTTGTAAGAGTGAATGATCTTCAGCACCTGTTTTCCCTTTTCAGGAGGCACTTCCTGAGTGTCGCGGGAATTGGTGACTGGTTTGTTGTCATTGTTCTCCAAGCGAATGTGACGCAACGCATTATTTGGCACGTCCTTCACATAGAACCATTTCACTTCAAACTTGCCCTTCCATTTATCCTGAGACCAAATTCCAGTCTCAATCTCCAAATCGACTTCGGACATCATCATTGCAATACCACAGAAATGACCGCTTCCGTTCACACTGAAAAGCAGGTAAATGGGAGCCTTAGCGCCCTGTTGCTCTTTAAAAGCCTCGTTCAATCGCCTGTTGCCATGCTCTGTGCTTGTCCACACGCTGTATTTGATTGAACGATGAATATCGTCCTCACTGTAGCTTTTGATAATGAAAAAGCGGGCATTTTTCTGAACAAGACCGAATTCCTTTGGGTTGTAGCAGTTCTTGGCTTTCAATTTATCAAGAATTGGAACTGACTCGGATGGAGTAACTGGCGCATTTGAAGGTCCTGGATTTCCAGACATACCTCCTGCAGGATTGGGTCGTGGCCTTGTGCCGCGACCAATAGCAGGCTTGTTGGCCCCTGATTTAACGGCATTGCCCCATGCTCCTGACTCAGTTTTAGAAGACATAACAGCTGGTTGTGAAGTCATAGGAGGAGGCACTTTTGGTTTTGGTGGAGGCAGTTTTGGCTTGGGTTTAGCTGGTTGACTGGCAATTGCAGCCCAAGACTTTGGTTTAGTCTCAGAAGCAGTAACAGTTGATGCACTAGTTACCTGCGAAGACAACTTGCTTTGATCATTCAGTCCTTCATTTCCTTTGTCGTCCACTCCGAGGGCCAAACTAGAAAGTGCATTCTCCACATTTCCCGCAGAACCAAATTCTTTTCCTTTCAACGAGTCCATCTCGACCCCAATCGGATTTAAAGCTCCATGTTCCGAAGTCGGAGGAGGTGGTGGTTGGTAAAAATTAGGCAGCATTGGTGGCCCCTGGGATTGTTCACCCCACGAAATATCTGTTGAAGTTCCGGGAAAATACAATGCTGGGGGCCCCTGGGAGTTGTGACTCAAACTGCTTAAATAAGCGTTTGTGGAGACGGCGACTCCTGCATTGTGATTAAACATCTGATCCTGCAAAAGCTGTTCACCGTTTCCAACGGCACTGAAACCCGAAGACGGAAATAGCGTGTTTGGATTCAGCGAAGGCACGCCAGTCGACCAAGTGCCATCGCTAATTCCAGCCGCATTCAGATACGGGAAAGGCATTGGAGGCAGTCCAGTGTTCGATCCTGTGCTTGTGCTCGGATAAAAAGGTGGAAGATATGTGTCCGTTAGTTGGTTCGGCAAGCTCGTGGCCGCTTGTTGAGAATTTAACTGCTTGTCGTTGCCCTGAACACGAATAAAGGTAATCGTGGAAGAAGAACGATCCGCCATGAGAGGTCATGATGTTGTCGAGAGAGAGGAAATTAAAGAAAACATGGCAACAGTTACGAATCGTTCTTGATAAGGAAACGTCAGGTGATAAATTGTGAAAAAAAACGAGAAGGATCGAAGAGAAACGAAATCGAAAGCAAATATTCGACAAACTCACCTGTTTCGGTCCCGGATGTAGGTATCGATCGATGTCTTCGCCCGCCACATTTTGTAATTCACCATTTTTGTTCACGTACCCTGAAACACATTACAAAATAGGTATCAAAAAATGATAACTTGATAAATCGGCTGTTTACCCACTAAAACGATGTCGTAAAAAGTCAACAACGTACCTTTGCCAGTGTGATCCTTGGGTCTCTGCGCAAGCACACGAGGAACAAATTCAGGAATGCAGAGGAAATTAGAATGAAATTAGTCGTTGTTGCCTTCGCCGGCGATTAATCGGCGTAAAAGGAACACAGATAAACAAAAAAACGTACCTGTTCGATGGTCGCTGACATGCCCCACAGGAATATGAAAGTCCACGACAATAAAAACTCCAAAAATGACGGTTCTTTGGCTCCACGTCGTTTAGATTATGAAGGGATAGAGAACAAAAGAAAATGGCCGCTCCTTCAGTAGTTCGTCTGCGCGTGCTTTGCGTGACTTCACCGAAAATTACGCAACTTGTCAATCAAACGTTCCAAATATGGTATTACCCATAGCTTCTTTCGGGGTGAGAAACAAAACAAAAATGGCTGACAGGATACGATAGAAATATTGGGAAGTCAGGCATTTTTGTGACAATTCTGAAGCGCCATGGCGCTATTGCAGGTTTGTTTTTCAAACAATCGTTTCAGTGCGTTACAAACTGCAACAGAAAGCTAAAATATTTTCTATTGTAGTGGCGGAGGTTCAATTTTTTTGACAAGGAAGTCCTGAAAGACCCAGGGACAACTCAACCGTTTTCGGGGCTCAAGGTATGTCGTTAATGATACTGCTCAAGATTGTAAGTTAGCTTATAAGGACATGCGGTCCAATACTTATGCTTGAGTTGAATTTCTTAGGCGTTGCTCTGATTTATTGCTTGCTTCGTAGTTTATATTGCTCAGTGAGTAACCTCAGCTGGATATTACTCCCTCCCCTCCCCTCCCCTCTCCTACTGGGGACATTTTTCTTTACTGACCAACTTTGTGTAGTAACATACGAATAAAGCATCGTGGGTACTGATAGCAAGAATAATTGATGGTGTCCGATCTGTGTACTGTCATAATTTTTCATTTTAAAGGCCACCATCTAAAACCACTTTTATTTGTTATTAACAAGGGTCAGATTGTTTTCGGACTGTCAGATTGTTTCCGGACACCTTTTTTTTTGGTGTATTAAACAAATTGCATGTCTTTTTTGTTTAATAAGCAATTTTGACACATCAAGTTTGATTATTAAACTAAAAAGTCGTTATTTTTGGCTTATTAAGCAAGAAAGGTTGCTTATTAAGCAAGAAAGGTGGCACTTCATGTTTATTAAACATGTGACTTTCGCTTAATAAGCAAGAATGGCAGGTATTCTTGCTTATTAAACAAGTGTCACACAACACTCTGTCACACTAAGTTCGTCCGCCATTACGGATAAAAATATCGACAACGAAAACAACGCAACGGATAAATCATTCCTATTGAAAACCTTCAAATACAAGTCTTGACTGGTCAGGCCTTCAATGAAAGCCATAATTAAGTGACGACTTTCCTTTTCTGGACAGATATTTTTGTGTAAGTTTTCTTCACGGCGTGATCGATCGGCAGCCGGCGGCCGTGAACGACTGCATTTTCGATGTTCAAGTTTTCAAACGAAAGTGAACCTGTTCAGTCGAATTGCACAACATCAGCATTTTAAATAAATAGGTCTTTGAATACACAACGGACGGATATTTCATTGAACACAGACTATCCATATAGGTGGTCTCTACGGACTGCATCTGGGCTCACTTCAAACATGTCAAATTACAGCGCGGGTCAATTTTGTCAACATTTACAAGATTACTGTTGTCATCAATTTGCGCTTTCCTCTTGATGCACTTATTGCCGAAAGTTTGGGCTGAATTTCGTTGAAAAAACTCGGCTGAACATAAAAGAGTGAGAATTAAAGTTTATCTGAACAAAACCGGCGGGGTTTTTCACCGAGAAACTACTAAAACTTGAAATGCCATTTTTGGTTATTAAGCGAAAAAAGTGACACTTTTTGCCTATTAAACAAGGCACTCTTGTTTATTAAACAAAAAAGTTAGTTTTTCTTGCTTATTAATCAAAAGCGTCCCACAGTAAGTTAGGTGTTAGTGTTCAACGGCTACTAGACGCCTTACATGTAAGCTTATTACCGAAATCGGCATATCAGAACAAAGAAAATAGTGCTAAGCTTATTTAATATTGTGAAAAACTCTTTTTGTGTACTGTTCTTATATGCTAAGCGATCACACTTTAAGGCATGAATTTCCTTTTCGACAGTTAATTCAGGGAAAGATTTTCGATTAAATTTTCCCGAAGCGTTTGAATGGTGAAAGCCGCGAGCGACTATTGCTCGTTCAATGTTTGAAGTTTTAAACGAAATAACGATGAGCCTTGTTCTCTCAAAATACTGAGAAATATGAAGACAGCAAGAACAGAACACTTCAATGAAGGTGGACAATCGTAGAACTATGTTTCTAAGAGATTAAAATCTATTTTGGGTACGATCGGTCTAAAATAAACAACACCACGATCCGCGCCGCCTTTCAGTCGATTTAGACCGAAAATTACCGGAGTCAGAGAAATGTTCTGATTTCTGCGTTCTGCGTTGCCTTTCGTGTTCTGATTGAACCCGTAAAAAATCTCACACAGACGAAAATGAGTGATAGGTTTTCTTTTTCAACAAAGCTGTTTGTCCACTTTCGTGAGTTGCACAATCCACCCACGGACAATATGAAACACCATTTTTAGGTTATCAAGCGAAAAAGGCATCAATTCTTGGTTATTAATCATGTAACTTTTGCTTTTTAGACGAAAATAGAGCTCTTCTTGCTTGATAATCAAGCCTCGCAACACTTCCACGAGACCTCGCCGACGCGGGTTACCGCCGAGAAATTGTGGTCAAAGATTACATGCATACTTTTTGCGGGACTATTTCACGGCATTTACGTTTAGTCGTTAGATAAATAAACTTCCAGCTGAAAGAGTGCAAATTTATGCTGTTATCAGAAGTTCTTTTCTCTCGGCATAAAAAGTTTTCGGAAAAAGAGTTTTTCATGATTTGAAGTAGGCTTACTTGCTAATCTGAGTGAATCACACTGTCACACAACCTGTGCGACTTTTCTCAGCCTCTTGTAAGCTGGTCACGTTCCATGCTATTTAAATAAAATTCAACGGATTGAAGCGATGTAAAAGTCATAGATTTTCATTTAAAGTACGCACTTAAGCTTAACGTTTTTTACTTTATCAGTCACCTGCAGAAAATAAGCTTACAGTCGCTTATAGTGAGATATGCAAGCCGGGAGCCATTTACATCTCGCGGTGCACGAGTTTCGTTTTTGCTAAACTTGTTTAACCGTAGCTACCAAATCTCTTGACGTATGTAATAATAATTTCAGTTTTGGTTAGAAAGAAACCTAGAACTGGACACTCCGCCCGGGCGTTAAATGATTAAATTGGCCTTCCGGCCGTACAAGTTAGTACAACACTCACTCGCACCAATAAGCTTGTCCATGCGTGTTTTGCGGGTCTGGGCGGAAAAATTATAGAGAAGTTATTAAAATGTTTAAGATCAATGTCCTTGCGAATAAATCTCGTGGTCCTTTCGGTTTTTAGTCAAAATTTATTGTTTTTGGGTAACGATAAAATCTGTCGATGAAATGAACATTACCAGCGCCGTCGGATTGAATACAAAATCTCAGACAGACCAAAAGGAAGCGGTAACCGTTTTTTTACTAGCTTGTACTTATACACAAATACAAGAAATTTGCAACAAACAATCCACTGAACGAAAATATCAGCTCTTCTCGGTTGACAATTTTTCCTTCAAAAAATGTCATGAGACCCCACCACACCGCGCCGCGAATTTCACGTGCAGAAAACTGCCGAGAATAGCGATCGAAAGATAACAAAATTTGCATATTTCTTCGGACTCTGTCACGGCTTAATTACTTCCAGTGGTTGGATAAATACATTTCCAAGAGTGAAATTGGTAAGCTTATGCTGTTATCAGCAGCTTGCTTTTTTTTCTTTTGGTATGAGGAGTTTTCAGCGACAGAGTTGGCACGATTGAAGCACCTTTGCTTTCCTTCACACAACGGACCCGAGTGTTGCTGCGTTTGGCAGTGTAGTGTTTTTGAAATATTCAACGGTATGAAACGATTTTTTAGATTTTCATTTGCAGTACAGACTAGTGGTTTAAACTTAAGCTCAAGACTTAATCGGTCACCTGCTACACTGCTGCACTGAGGTATGCAAGAGATTACTACGTGTGGATGGGGTTTTCGTATTTCAATCTCGTTTGTTCCAAACTTGTTAAACAACCGTAGCTTCCAACCTCTTGAAACGTTATCGTATGTTAGAATATTTGTTTTGTGGGGAAAATCTCAGAGCTAGCTAGACAGCAAAAGGCACCCGTTGGTACACTCGCTCAACTCAGGACAACAGTATATTCTCACTCGCGTGCGTTTTGCGCGGGAAAAATGTCAGACAGCTTTCAACCGCTCTAATATCGGCCGGTGCAGTCTAAATCAAAACGGCAATGAATAGACAACTTTTTAGCATCAACATACAATTATTTTAATTAACGATAATGCCAGTTACCAAAACTGACGAAGACAACTGAATGATCTCACCTTCTTCTTTTTGGTCTTTACAAGTAAAGAACACAACACCGGAGCCATGCATCTTTATCACACCGTAATGTACTTCTAAAACTCATCTTGCCCTTTAAATATCCGATCTTTCAATGCCCTTGCGAATAAGTCATCAGTGACTTGAACCGCTATAAGTGATGATTTTCCTTTTACAATCACTTCCTCGGCCTCGTGCATATGGGAATTCGAGTTTTTGAAAACGAAGAAGGCAAACGTTAGGGTGGATTTTTGTTTGTTTATGACAGCACATACGCCATGTACGCAACACCAAATCAAACTAATACCTTGACCGCTAGCAAATTCGCGAAGCTCAAGGTAAGAATTGAATAAAATAGGCAGGGCAGTGGATAAATTCTTTCTTAGTGAAACAAGTAAATTCCTTTAAGTATAAACCACTCTTCTGTCTAAAACTTTCTAGACTGACTAGCTGTGCATTCCAAGCTACCATGGCTGCTAATCTGTAGCTTCCTGAGCGACCTAATGGAAAAAATGAAAATACACTAGGTTATTATCCAAGAGACCAAAAAAATAATAAGAAAAACCCTCACATTGTAGTGTACAACACTGACACCCATTTGTTACGTTATTTAGTATATTTAATCCTGCAGATTGCAAGGAGTAGTGCTTGACATACAAATTGCAGGAGAGAGTTAATGGCGGCCGGGTTTGAGCTGCACGAAAATTCATAGCAGTTGCAATAGATAGGTCAGGGAGCGATTGAAACTCTTTTAATACGCGAGAGAAAAGAGCCTTTATGATAGCGGGAATATTTTTCCACTCTTTGCGGTGGAATGGCGTGGTCTCATGAAATTCTTTTAAGATTTGATTATCAAGCAAGAAGAAGAGTCAATCGGCTACTTATATATAATTAACGGGAATTGACGCCGTGTTCGCTTGATACTTAAGGAGGCTCGAAAGGGTTTTTAGGTGCACGCGCGCGCGCAATCTACATACGCCATAACTAAGATGCACGCGTCAGCTGAATCAGTATTAAAATCAGTACACCGGAAGTTAATGATGCGTAAAATCGCGCGAACCGGAAATAAAACCTGCGAAAAACATTTGTATTTAGCTCGAAAGTTTGCTCGGTGACCTATCTTGATTTTTTGCATGCACGCTTCATTCACGATGGCACTTCAAATATAAAAGTTTCAGGGAAATTTATCTAGTAGAATTTTCTGCAAGCCATAAAGCGCGTTTTTTAAAGATATATTAAATTCCACTAGATAAATTTTTTTCATACTGCCTGAAAAGGTAAATAATTTAGGGAGCTTTTCAACAAAGAAATAAAAAAGGTAGGTCACCGAATTAGTTTTTCAGATATTTTACAAAAACTGACATTTAGAGGGCCTTTTTGTGGACCTGGGGTGTTACCATGGTAACTGATATGACGTCATAAGCACCTTTATAATATAGTACAACTATAGAGGTCCAAGGAGACATATAGTTTGCCTACACCATTAAATATCCTTCTTTGTAATCTTTAATCGTTTAGCAAACACTACATCAACAAAAATACCCTTTCGAGCCTCCTTAAAAGATGGTTTTCAAGTACACGGATTCTTCATTGCAGTATTGTCTAGTCGTGGCACAGTACGGTTTGGCAGCGGAAAAACGGTTTTATTGTCCAATAATGATCAATAATTAAACTATTGCTCCTTTTCGTCGGTAGGAGATTTTTTATAACGCTTCAATTTACAACCGGCAAACAACTTTGGTCTAGGGCGTGCCCAAGTTTGACAGTTTGACAGCCACGAGTTTGATTGGACAGATTTTGGCAGTGAGATCTGTCTTTATTCCCAAAGGTTTTTCCGCCGTTTGAAAATCGCAACCACTTTTAATAACGTGATCACCTTATCGTCGAATTTCAACTTAACGCTACGACAATCGAGATTTATTCGCAAGTCCGTTGAACGCAATCACTTTGATGACTTCTCCATTAGTTTTAGGCCGGTCCGGAATTTGCAATGCAGTTGTAGTAAAAAGAACAGAGAGCGACTGAAAATGTGCGACTGCCCCGCTAAATTATGGAAGACATTAGTCAGGAAAACAAGAGTGATCTTGCAAAATCACTGACTAAAAACGTCCAGCATTATCCGTTTACCGAAGGAGTTCGGGAGATCGCTTTGCGTATATGCTTGTGGTACATATGCACGAGGCCGAGGAAGTGACTGTAAAAGGAAAATCATCACTTATAGCGGTTCAAGTCACTGATGACTTATTCGCAAGGGCATTGAAAGATCGGATATTTAAAGGGCAAGATGAGTTTTAGAAGTACATTACGGTGTGATAAAGATGCATGGCTCCGGTGTTGTGTTCTTTACTTGTAAAGACCAAAAAGAAGAAGGTGAGATCATTCAGTTGTCTTCGTCAGTTTTGGTAACTGGCATTATCGTTAATTAAAATAATTGTATGTTGATGCTAAAAAGTTGTCTATTCATTGCCGTTTTGATTTAGACTGCACCGGCCGATATTAGAGCGGTTGAAAGCTGTCTGACATTTTTCCCGCGCAAAACGCACGCGAGTGAGAATATACTGTTGTCCTGAGTTGAGCGAGTGTACCAACGGGTGCCTTTTGCTGTCTAGCTAGCTCTGAGATTTTCCCCACAAAACAAATATTCTAACATACGATAACGTTTCAAGAGGTTGGAAGCTACGGTTGTTTAACAAGTTTGGAACAAACGAGATTGAAATACGAAAACCCCATCCACACGTAGTAATCTCTTGCATACCTCAGTGCAGCAGTGTAGCAGGTGACCGATTAAGTCTTGAGCTTAAGTTTAAACCACTAGTCTGTACTGCAAATGAAAATCTAAAAAATCGTTTCATACCGTTGAATATTTCAAAAACACTACACTGCCAAACGCAGCAACACTCGGGTCCGTTGTGTGAAGGAAAGCAAAGGTGCTTCAATCGTGCCAACTCTGTCGCTGAAAACTCCTCATACCAAAAGAAAAAAAAAGCAAGCTGCTGATAACAGCATAAGCTTACCAATTTCACTCTTGGAAATGTATTTATCCAACCACTGGAAGTAATTAAGCCGTGACAGAGTCCGAAGAAATATGCAAATTTTGTTATCTTTCGATCGCTATTCTCGGCAGTTTTCTGCACGTGAAATTCGCGGCGCGGTGTGGTGGGGTCTCATGACATTTTTTGAAGGAAAAATTGTCAACCGAGAAGAGCTGATATTTTCGTTCAGTGGATTGTTTGTTGCAAATTTCTTGTATTTGTGTATAAGTACAAGCTAGTAAAAAAACGGTTACCGCTTCCTTTTGGTCTGTCTGAGATTTTGTATTCAATCCGACGGCGCTGGTAATGTTGTTCATTTCATCGACAGATTTTATCGTTACCCAAAAACAATAAATTTTGACTAAAAACCGAAAGGACCACGAGATTTATTCGCAAGGACATTGATCTTAAACATTTTAATAACTTCTCTATAATTTTTCCGCCCAGACCCGCAAAACACGCATGGACAAGCTTATTGGTGCGAGTGAGTGTTGTACTAACTTGTACGGCCGGAAGGCCAATTTAATCATTTAACGCCCGGGCGGAGTGTCCAGTTCTAGGTTTCTTTCTAACCAAAACTGAAATTATTATTACATACGTCAAGAGATTTGGTAGCTACGGTTAAACAAGTTTAGCAAAAACGAAACTCGTGCACCGCGAGATGTAAATGGCTCCCGGCTTGCATATCTCACTATAAGCGACTGTAAGCTTATTTTCTGCAGGTGACTGATAAAGTAAAAAACGTTAAGCTTAAGTGCGTACTTTAAATGAAAATCTATGACTTTTACATCGCTTCAATCCGTTGAATTTTATTTAAATAGCATGGTGACCAGCTTACAAGAGGCTGAGAAAAGTCGCACAGGTTGTGTGACAGTGTGATTCACTCAGATTAGCAAGTAAGCCTACTTCAAATCATGAAAAACTCTTTTTCCGAAAACTTTTTATGCCGAGAGAAAAGAACTTCTGATAACAGCATAAATTTGCACTCTTTCAGCTGGAAGTTTATTTATCTAACGACTAAACGTAAATGCCGTGAAATAGTCCCGCAAAAAGTATGCATGTAATCTTTGACCACAATTTCTCGGCGGTAACCCGCGTCGGCGAGGTCTCGTGGAAGTGTTGCGAGGCTTGATTATCAAGCAAGAAGAGCTCTATTTTCGTCTAAAAAGCAAAAGTTACATGATTAATAACCAAGAATTGATGCCTTTTTCGCTTGATAACCTAAAAATGGTGTTTCATATTGTCCGTGGGTGGATTGTGCAACTCACGAAAGTGGACAAACAGCTTTGTTGAAAAAGAAAACCTATCACTCATTTTCGTCTGTGTGAGATTTTTTACGGGTTCAATCAGAACACGAAAGGCAACGCAGAACGCAGAAATCAGAACATTTCTCTGACTCCGGTAATTTTCGGTCTAAATCGACTGAAAGGCGGCGCGGATCGTGGTGTTGTTTATTTTAGACCGATCGTACCCAAAATAGATTTTAATCTCTTAGAAACATAGTTCTACGATTGTCCACCTTCATTGAAGTGTTCTGTTCTTGCTGTCTTCATATTTCTCAGTATTTTGAGAGAACAAGGCTCATCGTTATTTCGTTTAAAACTTCAAACATTGAACGAGCAATAGTCGCTCGCGGCTTTCACCATTCAAACGCTTCGGGAAAATTTAATCGAAAATCTTTCCCTGAATTAACTGTCGAAAAGGAAATTCATGCCTTAAAGTGTGATCGCTTAGCATATAAGAACAGTACACAAAAAGAGTTTTTCACAATATTAAATAAGCTTAGCACTATTTTCTTTGTTCTGATATGCCGATTTCGGTAATAAGCTTACATGTAAGGCGTCTAGTAGCCGTTGAACACTAACACCTAACTTACTGTGGGACGCTTTTGATTAATAAGCAAGAAAAACTAACTTTTTTGTTTAATAAACAAGAGTGCCTTGTTTAATAGGCAAAAAGTGTCACTTTTTTCGCTTAATAACCAAAAATGGCATTTCAAGTTTTAGTAGTTTCTCGGTGAAAAACCCCGCCGGTTTTGTTCAGATAAACTTTAATTCTCACTCTTTTATGTTCAGCCGAGTTTTTTCAACGAAATTCAGCCCAAACTTTCGGCAATAAGTGCATCAAGAGGAAAGCGCAAATTGATGACAACAGTAATCTTGTAAATGTTGACAAAATTGACCCGCGCTGTAATTTGACATGTTTGAAGTAAGCCCAGATGCAGTCCGTAGAGACCACCTATATGGATAGTCTGTGTTCAATGAAATATCCGTCCGTTGTGTATTCAAAGACCTATTTATTTAAAATGCTGATGTTGTGCAATTCGACTGAACAGGTTCACTTTCGTTTGAAAACTTGAACATCGAAAATGCAGTCGTTCACGGCCGCCGGCTGCCGATCGATCACGCCGTGAAGAAAACTTACACAAAAATATCTGTCCAGAAAAGGAAAGTCGTCACTTAATTATGGCTTTCATTGAAGGCCTGACCAGTCAAGACTTGTATTTGAAGGTTTTCAATAGGAATGATTTATCCGTTGCGTTGTTTTCGTTGTCCATATTTTTATCCGTAATGGCGGACGAACTTAGTGTGACAGAGTGTTGTGTGACACTTGTTTAATAAGCAAGAATACCTGCCATTCTTGCTTATTAAGCGAAAGTCACATGTTTAATAAACATGAAGTGCCACCTTTCTTGCTTAATAAGCAACCTTTCTTGCTTAATAAGCCAAAAATAACGACTTTTTAGTTTAATAATCAAACTTGATGTGTCAAAATTGCTTATTAAACAAAAAAGACATGCAATTTGTTTAATACACCAAAAGAAATGGTGTCCGGAAACAATCTGACAGTCCGAAAACAATCTGACCCTTGTTTATTATTGTTATTCCATTATAATTAATTATCTATTTATTTTTCTATTCGCTACTTGCACATACCCATAATCCTTTGCGTTTTGGGGGGGGGGGGGACCAGTAGAAAAAATGTATGGTATCATGGCAAAAATTATTTTGGTGAGCTCGCAAAACCAGTACTAATGCTTAAAAATGCACCAGAATTTACCCAAATCATGATAGGAGAAATTTGTACTAGTTAATAACTAAATGTAGAGAATTTTTTTTTGTCCATACATCGTCTTGTAATTTTACAGGCGATGTATGGACACAACTAGTACAAATTTCTCCTATCATGATTTTGGTAAATTCTGGTGCATTTTTTAAGCATTAGTAGCTGGTTTTGCGAGCTCACCGAACTAATTTTTGTCATGATACCATACATTTCTTCTACTGGTTACCCCCCAAAAATGCAAGGGATTATGGGTCATGTGCAAGTAGCGAATTTAAATTTTGTTTATTAAATCCTGCACTCGTGTCACTGGGTGACTTTGCAAGAACCCAGATGTAAATGTAGCGAGGTCTCGTTAGTAGGCCATACCCAGGTTTGCATTTTTTACACCAGTTCCAAGCCTTTGCCTCACACCTGAACTAATCTGGAACCTAGTATGTTGCCATGGTAACAAAAATTGTTAAGCTCATATAGCGGAGCACCTCTAGTAGAATCTAACTGTAAAAATTCAAAGTGGAGCGAAAAGAGATATTTGAAAACAGTAAACAGCATTTTTACTCTTGTACTGAGACTACTTGTTTATGTCTTAAAATGGCTCAGATTTGAAGGATGCGATTTTCGTCATAAACTTGAACTTTAATGTTCAGTATTTTGCAGAAATAGATTTTTCTTTAACTGAAAAGTGATTTGAAGCATTTTCTTTTTTTTATTTTAGAGATGTTTTGTTACTTATGAACCCTCTGACAAGGTTGAATTGTTGTTCTTTGTAGGATATTGATATTACAGCTTGCACCAGTGGAAGAGGTCAGTTGGTTATTGGAGGTGAGTTCAAACATTTTTCTGTCGTTTTCAAAGACAATCACAATTAGTAGGGATACTTCATCATATGAAGAGGCTAGTCATAAAAGGGGATAAGTGACGATTTTGGTGTTTTTTTTTGCTCCAAATTAGCTGAATTTTTGCATGTGGCCTTCATTTCAGTTGAAAAACATCACCCTGTATTTTTTTTCCGCTGGTCTGCTCTTCGTTTTCGAAATACTACGTATGCAAACAACCCTTTCCAGTTTAGGAAATTAGAACTGCTTTCTAGACTCTAATTATTTTCTTGAAATCAGCCATTTATTAAACCGCGCAGCCGTAGGCTGGGCGGTTTCTTGCTTTGCACTCGGTTTATTTTTTAGTTTTGTCGGGGAGCAGACCCAAACTCCCACTCGCGGCCAATTGTCTTCACGGGACGATGTCATCATCAGCCAATTACAGGCCATTTCTCAGCTCTTTTCGTCATATCCCCCCCTCAGGAGGGTTTTGTCAGTTAGCGAATTAACTGTTTACACAAAAAAATGGCGGCCAAAGGGAGAAAATGTTAGTTTGGCCCAACTTGGGCCAAAAATCCTTCGGCGATGGGCGTCAGGACATTTGCAAGGATAAAGCATCTAATTTGGGACCAGCTTCTGGCTAGTAAGGCTGAAATTATCCAGAGTTAAGCTGTATTTTCGTTTTGCATGCAAAACAGAACATTTTGGAATCTGGAATGTTTGCATTGTTTCTGTTCACTTTCAAAGGGAATATTCAGTGCGCTAAAAAGGTATTGCGTCTGGCCATGAAATACGCTGACGGTGCTAAATGTAAGATCGTGTATAGTTCGCCAGAAGCAATGGTGGAATTTTCTGGGGAAAAAAAGTTAAAACTTAGCCTTAGTGCTCGTCAAAAGCCCATATGTAAAATTTATATTGAAAGGTCAAGGTATTTTTTCATTAGATGTAAACAAAATTATCCGATTACAAGTCACGCTAAACTCGTGCTATGCAAAGAATGTAATCAGATACTCTTTTTTTCGTATATTTGCTGAAGGGCAGGAGAGTCGCGTGTCGCAGACAAACCGCGTTTTTTTAAAGCGCGGTTTACAACCGCACTGCGGTTCTTGTTGTCCTTTGCTCCAAGAATTTCTGGGATATTCCATAATAATCTTTAATACGTAAAGCGCCTTGAGCATTGTGTGAGTGACTTCTAGCGCATCTGAGCATGACTCAGACACGGCCGGGGACTGGCGAGAAAGGCCAGACAGCAAAGTCCTTGAAATTTGACCTGTACCGAGTGTTAAGGTGAAAAGTTTTGCTAAATCAAACAGATTCAAAGCCATTTTTACAGGCCAAACAGAACCCAAAGACAAATTGCAGGTGGGTTAAATTGGCAAGCAAGCGTTCCGTGAGTGTATATCGTGGATTTCCAAGCATTTCACTAGCCTCTTCATATGCTGGGTATGTTCTGCAGGGTTGTCAGTAGGTTTTTGAGTAGCAGGTTCCATCCAAAAAGTAGGCGGCTAAGGTGTCCCTGAGAAATTTGCCACGGAGCAGCTGGTTATGATGCACAGTGTGCATCTGTCAGGGAGAGTATTGGAGTGGGGTCGCCCCCCTCCCACTGGGAAAATGTTTTGAAAAATGATTCTCTGAGACACCATTTGGGGCTATTTTCAGCAAACATTTTGTAAATTTGTAGATCGTTTTCCCACTCTTAATTTGATCTTATAGTTCTGGAATGTACCTCTATGAGATAGTGAAAACTGAGGTCATGTATAACTGGACAGCTTACGGTCAATATGCATGTCGTTACCTTTATTTTCTTTGCCATGCAATTACAAATTGTGAAAAGGTGTCAAAAAAGAACTGATAGAATTTTACGTGTTTACTAATTAAAAAATCAACGTTATCTCTAGTGGTAGTAAGTAGCGGTAAATTTGGCAATTATCGGCTTTGAAATTATCGATATTTTGGGGCTTTTGAATGCATTTCTTGGCTTCATCTTAAATTTACTTTGGAACAAAGTTTATTTCACGTTTCTTTCATATTCTAATCTAAGATCGGAATTTTATGCGTTCAGTTAAGCGAACAGATTTGACACACGTCAGACACGCGTTATCTGATAGACATCTTGTCGGGACTACTGTAACTTTACCGCGGTGTTTGTTCACTCTAAGCCGTTTTCAAGCCGTGTGTGTTTATAGAATTAGACAATTACTACCTCGCTTCAGAAAATACAAAGGAGTTTTTATTTACATTAAAAGTTAGGGAAAGCATATAAGTAACTCTGCAGTTTTGTGGAGAGTATCAACCAGTTTCACACCGCCGCACCAATGATCGTGATGCTAATAATAGTTGTGTAAATAAATCTCCTTGTCTCATTAATTCTGGAAAAAACACAACACTACAATCCACTTTATTGTAGTGCCATTTGTAAAGAACGAACTTACCTTTTACCAGAAACTTGTAAGATTTTGTTCAAAATATTCTGTGTTTTGTCGGAATCTAAAATGATGTGCCTAGGCCGGGTGTAGAACATTTTATGGTTGTTTTCGAGTTTGATTAGGGATCAATTTAGCATGTCTGATAAGCTTTTTTAATACAATTCATAAATTAGTATTTCAACGCAGGAACGACTGAGTTTGTTTTGCCATCTCACGGTCAGGGTATTGAAGGTGTTGTAGGTCTTTCTATTTCGTATACAGTACGAAACGTGTAAAGGAAGAGTTTTTTATCAACACCTCACCTACCTTGCTCGCCACTTTGGTACAGATCTTCTGTTTCTTCCGTGATCTTCTTCTTTTTAACAACATTAAAAGTTATATTTCCTGCATTCCGTTTCGCTCCGCCGCCTCCGGCCGCCATGACTTCCTTTCCACCAAGTGGTCGCTGACGCGCACATCTTATTGATTGGAATCAGTTTGGAATCGTGTCACACACTCTTTTTTTTTAACCCCTCCAATCCAATTTGTGTTCAACCAAATTATTTACCTGAACAATTTTATTTTCATTTTATTTCTATAATATCATGCTCAGAACTGACCCACTAACATTCGGAGTAGCCGGCGCAGTATTCAGAATAGCCGGTGAAATGCGCCGGTTGCCGGCTTATTTTGACAACCCTGACTGTTCTTTTTCCCACCCCCTTTTCCTTCTGTGATGTAATTTATTTCAAGTCTGTTTATACAAACGTGCAAATCAACATTTGAAGGGAAGAGGGTATTGCAATAAATGTGCAATAGATGTGAGTACTCTTCTAGTGTAGTTAAATGGATGGGCCCTGAGATGCTGGTACTGGATTTACTTTTATTTTGATTGTTTTAAATAAATATAATATTAATAATTACATTTTTTACCATTCCATTTGTCAAAATAAAATTTTATATGTGTAGCACTGTTGTCAGACTGACTGTTGTTAACATTACTCATCTGCCAATGATAGGTATCGATCGT
>OZ026604.1:2339200-2349200 GCA_964020085.1 Micromussa lordhowensis
TGATTGATTGAGTTCTGCAGTTTAGAAGATGTACCTCTGTCAATGTTTTTTTCAGGCACACAAAGCAGAGAATTATACATCATGACAAACATCCAGTCACAGGTATAGCAAGGTTTCTTTTATATTTTTAATGGTAGTGTTAGTAATAATTAACAATTAGACCCATAGCCTGAAAGGGGTACGGGTCAATAATCCATGGGGCGAAGCCGAATGGGCTATTGACCCGTGGCCCTTGAGGGCGAAGGGTCTAATTGTTTTAGTATCACCCAACTAGTCGGACAGAAATGGCAATAAGAAAGTTAGCAAATGTAAGTTGAAGAAATATTTATTTGGGACTGAAACGAAAGAAAGCGTCACGCTCGATGGTGCTCGAGGAGTAGCATAGCCAATTAAAATGCAGGATTTGCATTAGTCCACTAGTTGGATGATACTAATCATTATTGTTAGAGGAAAAAGATTCAGTTGATAGAGAAATTAATTTTCTCCTTCCCTGTTGTACTTTGGTTTTTTGTGAATGAAATTCTTAGTTGAGACTTTTCCTTGAAATGGAAGCTTAATTTCCTGTTTACAAATTGCAAACCTCAGGTTGTTCCTGTCTTATATTAATTTTTCCTGCATACATCTAATTATTTTCAATTAAGACTTTATTTTGCAACCTTTTTGCTAAAATATGTAAACTTTGATTGTAATAAAAGATACTGGATAATGTAATCATAATAGTATTATAGCATCAAGCATTGTTTACTTAATATTTTGCTGCTGATTGGTATCATTGATTAATGTTACTTAGGCTTAAAGTTGGTTAAGAATTAATAAAGTAAACAACTTTTAAAACATTGAGGCATTAGCTTTGAGAGGAGTTTTGTTCTTTGTCATTGCAATAATTGTAGCATTGTGTCTTTGTTGGTGCTGAACTCTACTTGCTATGGAATAATTATGAGTTACTGTGTAATGCTAAAGGAATCTGGTGATGCAGACTACATGTACTTGTCCTGTCCTTTCCCCCTTAATTCTCGTCAATCTTGTCTTCAGGACTTGCTTTTAAGCAGACCAGTGACAGTGTTGTTCTATTTGTTGTGACAACTGAAACAGTTCTTGCATACAACACCTCTGCAAAAGATCGCCGAGTAAGTATCAGAACAGCATTCTTCATTTGTAGCCAGTAAGCAGTTTCAAGCAAACTGGTCAGGAGTAACTTGGAGCAAAATAACTTAAAGTATAAAGCTGGAATCTTGAATCAAATTGAACTAAATCCAAATGATTTATTAACTAAATAGGGATTTCATGAAGGGCTGGGCGCTGTAAGGATGATTTTGCCAACCTGGTTTTACCATATACATGTAGATGTAGTTGAACGTTTTCTTATAAAGAAAAAAAGTTTTGCCCGCTTGTGAAAACCAGTTGCCCTCCTGCTGATAACATTTTAATGAAATCTCTGAAAAAAGACGAATAAAGGGGGCAAGTTTCGAAAGAAACTGTGGTGCTGCGTCGGTGGGGAGTATAACAAGATAATTTGGTGTTATCAACTGGGTTGATAATGTGAATTGGCCAACGTAAAGAGATTCGGAAGCTGATGTTTCGAGTGTTAGCCCATCGTCGGAGCGAATCCGAAGGGCTCGAAACGTCAGCTTCCGAATCTCTTTACGGTGGCCAATTCATATTATCAACCCAGTTGATAAAACCAAATTGTCTGAAAAAAGACATCTGGCAGATAGTTCTGCTGGTCGAATTTTAGAACTGTTATTAATAATAATAATAAAATAATAAACCATTTTCAAGTTGCGTTTTCCTTCTATTTCAAAACAAGTCCAGCTACAGAACATTTCTAATGGAAATGATTTTGATTTGCAAGACAATGGATGTGCTTGCAAGTAAATGTCATTTCCATATGAAATGTTGTGTACAAGGCTTGTTTTGAAACAGAGGGGTGAAAGCAACTCAGAAATGGCCTATTACCTTGGAAATTAAATCAAATTATCCATGCATTGATTGTGTTCCTGCATATTTATGTAAGAACAATGTTACTGTATGATATGGAATTATTTTTCATACTAACAGGAAGTATTAGATGCACATGGCTGTGAAATGCGATGTTCTGTTATGAGTGATGCTTCACAAGAAAATCAGTTTATTGTGGCTCGGAAAGAGGTCAGTCTTTGAAGTGTTTCAGTGTCAGATGGGATTGTGCCTGATCCTTTTTTCCAAAGCAATTACTGATAATTGTGAAATAGTCGAAGGATTTCATATGAAAAGGGCGTACATTGATTACTGTTTGCACCAGATTCAGTTTTTTGCAGGAATGAGCTGCTGATTTTTGGCAGAGCGACTTTCTTTGGACATGAAGAACATTGTTCCATGTACAAAGAGGGTTAGCTTAGGGCTAGGTGTGATTTGGAACAAAGAGGGCATATATCACCAGTTTGGCTAGTTTTATTTTTTACAGGATTGAGCTAATTTTTGGCATACCGAAATGTTTTTAACATGAATAACATTGTTCCAATGATAATTTTTTTGTTGATTTGTACTTGTACAAAGACATTAAGAGGTTAGGTTTGATTTAGTAGCAAAGAGGGCGTGAATATCGCCATTCGGGCCGATTGTCATTTTGTTTTTGGTAGGATTGAACTAATTTTTGGCTCTACTGAAATGTTTTAACATTGAAAAACATTGTTCCATAACTTTTTGGTTGATTTGCACTTTGCTGTTAATGCAACAATATGTTTGCAACTTGATCTCTTTCTGTATTGCAGGCTTTATACTTCTATCAGATTGATGGAAGAGGTCCATGTTTAGCATTTGAAGGTATTGTACTGCGAGGTCTCCTCAAGGGAAGCAGCTGAGAAAAAACTAAGCTGAGTTCTTTAAAAGCTCAGTTAATTAGCTTTTCTAGCCTTTAACCTTCAAGTCATGATCACCCCAAGTCTTTGTAGTCTGGGGAAATTTCAGCTGGTGATAAGGTCTCCTGGTTAGCTCAGTTGGTAGAGCGCCAGTCTGCTGTGCGGAAGGTCCAGGGTTCGAGCCCCAGACCGGACCAACACTCAGGGTCTTAAAATACCTGAGGAGAATGTGCTGCCTTTGTAAATTCATCTGCAAATGGTTAGATGTTCAGGTCTTCTCGGATAAGGACTATAAACCGTAGGCCCCGTCTCCTGCATCTTCAATGTTACATGGTTAGCAGGGGACGTTAAAGAACCCACACACTTATCGAAAAGAGTAGGGCACGTAGTTCCCGGTGTTGTGGTCTGGCCTTGTCTCATGGGTTGGTGCTTTACATAGGGATAACCTCATGCACCTTTCCCCCTTGGACAGAGTTGTCCAAGAAAAATTGCTGTGACTGTGAGTGTGACTAAGTGCACCAACAGCAGGTTCTTAGCAGTATCCCCTAGCCTCTTTCAGAACCTATTTTTTCTAATAAACTCTGACTAGCTAAACATCCTACAATTCATATTCATATGTAGCTTTCTAAAGCATTCCATTTGTGTGTGCATATTTTGCATTGAGGTACATTAACATGCATTAATTTGACAAAATTATTTATAACTTTTCTGTCAACAAAACAACAGTTTAAAAAATGGCATTCATTTGATATTTAAGTTGATTAATGAGCTTTTGAATCATTTTATCTTGACGAAACAAAGATATATAATTATATTAAGGCCCCATTTCTAAGTTGGGCAAGAGGACATGGTGATGGTACACAAACTAACAAAAGATATTATTTAGATTAAGTGAAGATTAGACATCTATTGAATAAATTGAATCACATATTGATTGGAACAATGGGAATTGTTTTCAAACCAAAAACAATGGGTCATAGAAAAAGGCTTTTTCGAAAAATATCAGGTTTTGACCAGTTGCTAATAATATTAAATGTGCTTTCATAGGTGAGAAGCAGATGGTAACATGGTGGCGAGGTTATCTAGTTGTCGTCAGTCAGGACAACAAACAAATTCAGAGGCCATCAGTGGGGTAAGTACAAAAATTCAATACAAAAATTCTAAAAAAGTACAAAAAGTTCTGAAACAAAATTTAAAATTCAATACAAAAGTTTTTCAATCTGAACATTTATCATATGACCCGTACGGCGCAGCGAGCGAGCGAGCAATTTCCTTGGAAAACCATAGGAAAAAAGGTCCCATATGAGGGCTGTACACATCAAAGTGATAGGGCCGGAAAAACGCGTACGGTCCTACTAGAAATGCGTATGGCCCCGGCAAAAACAATGCGAAACAATTTTGTTGCTAAAAAGTGTTTCCTTGAAAATGAGTGAAAAGCGAACATTCCGACAGCGAGTTCTATTATCCCGGTGAGCTTTCGGATGCCGAAATGCTGCAATTACCTACTCACAGTGAAGAAAGAAAGTCACTACTCTCAAAACGAAGCAATTCTGCCGCGCACGGCTTCATTCCACCAAAGAATAAGTGTTTTAAGTTTTTCTTTGTTTTCTCTTATTCAACCCTGCTTTTTTTTAACAAGAAAAGTTGTGAAAATTATCAGCAGAAAGCCTGAATGGAGCGAAGGAGTGTACTTTGATTTTCTTCCCTTCCTTCTGTCAGAATTTCTTTAGTTTTGATTGGTCCGTATAAAATCGCCAGAATGCAATGCCAGAATACAGAATCTGTGTCTTCACTAGCTTGACAATGTTAGACGTAGAGCTTCATTGCACAATAAGTGTTAACTTTATGAATCCTGTGCCAAATAAAGTATCCACATCTATCTAGTAAATAAGAAAAATAAGAAAATGAGAAAAAAGTGGTCATATGATAAAATGCTTATTGACTGAGTGAGGTTGGGCCGGATGGGAAAATATTTGGCTCTCGGTCAGGACGCACGGACCTCGCTGTGCTCGGTCCGTATGTCCTGACCTCGAGCCAAATATTTTTCCGTCCGGCCCTCCCACTCGGTCAATAAGTACATATTATGTAATGTTTCTGATGTGTCTGTAAGTGCTATTTCCACCTTTGTTCTATGACATTTGCTGTTGTGAAGCAATGGCATCAGTCCGACACCAGATACAAGTCTTACTTGAAATCCTTAATTACAATATGTGGAATGATTTAAGTGTTCATTATCAATCACTGAATGGTTATATTTTTAGTGTTAAGTTGATGTTGAACATGTTTTGACATCTTATTGCAGGGGAACCTCTCAACAAAGGAATGTCAATGTGGTAACCGTTTATGATATTCAAAACAAGTTTATTGGTAAGAATAATTATTATGCTGCAAGAGCACTTGTTCTGTGTTTATATAGCCTCATCTAAACACAAGGAGGGTTGGGAGAATTTGAGACAGTTATGCAAACCCGAGACGTAGTCGAGGGTTTGTATAACTTTCGAGAATTCTCCCAATCCTCCAAGTGTTTAGATGAAGCTATATAAACATGGAAAAAGTGCTCTATTGCTTTAATTTATAAAATAATTCTCAGAAATATGCGCGAATCTAAAACGTCACAACTGTGTTTACATCCCGGGGGGGGGGGGGGTATTCCCTATAGTGGCCTATACGGGGAGGCTCCGCCCGAAAGGGGTACCTTTTTCAGGCTTCAGGTATATAAAAGGGTAGGGATTTTGCAAGTTGAGGTATATAAAAGGGTAGGGAAATCGGTCATTTAGGTATTTACAAGGGCCTTTAATTAAAATATTTCGAATAGACGCACTTATGGCCGTATCAGTTTATTTATTAAGCACTACAGAGAAGAACACAAGTTGAACATATATAATATGTGTGTTGTATATCTACCCATCTACGTGTAACCCACGTGTAATTGAAATTGAAACTGGCTCCCTAAGGCATCAGCAGAGATTTTCTTTTTACTTCTTACGATGTATTACTTTCTTGTAAAAGCAGTACAATCATGTTTTATTGATCTATTGCATTTTGAGATTTCGTTTTGTTCACGTTAACGTTCATTAAAAAGTATGTAAGATAAAGAAGACACTGGAATGGTTTTATGACGGTCGCAAACAAAAGGTCGCAAATGAAGGTCGCAAACCAAGGGAATCGCTGTTCACCTGATGTCCGGAGTATCTTGACTCCTGCCCACAACTGAACTGAATAAATAACACTTGTTTGCAAAACTTTTCTTCTCGTAATGCTTGATATTCTCCCCTAATATTGTTCATTAGCTTCATTACAAGGGCTTAGAAAGGGGATGCAGTGTTCTAAAGTAGGTATGTGAAAGGGGTACCTTTTCTCAATAAAAGGTATATAAAAGGGGTACCTTTTCTGCCAAAATGATATATAAAAGGGTAACGGGTTGGACCTCGCGCTGGAGCCTCCCCGTATTAAACTTTGTTAAGTACCCCCCCCCCCCCCCCCCGGGTTACATACTCTCATCTAAACACACCTATCGACCAATGAGAGGACGCATAGTGGCTCAGTCATTTTATAATAAATAATTGTGCGTTTTAAAGATTTAGGTCGATAAAGAGGTTGCATTGTGGAGTTTGAGTTTCAAACTGGTTGCATGAATTTTTTGACTAAGGACATCAGAGTCTCGTGTAGTCACTTGAGTTGCTTATCGGAGCTGTAAGATGCTTACAGAGGTGTCTAATATTGTGTTTAAGGTGGCTCGAAACAGTTTCCACTACTTTCTAAGACTTAGAGCTTGATGAGTCATTTTAACCACTCTGTATCGTTTGATACCAAAATCATGGTATAAAAAAACTGCCCAATCATCGGTGAACAAGTTGCTGTCAATTTTATGGCACAATAGGTTACCATAGCAACAATATGACCTGTTAAAAACACCCTTAATTTTAGCTTTAAGCGCTTATAACTCAAAAACGAGCTTGGTGACCCCAATTTTTTTTATTATCGTATTGAAATTAACATAATAAGATGCAACTTTTTGCAAAGTTCAAAAACATTCTATGGAGGGGGTTCAGAGCCACCATAAATTTTCGAAAATTTAAGGTGGCTCTGAAGCCTCTTGGAAAGTACTGGGAACTGTTTCGAGCCACCTTAAGGTTCAATTCAACCCAGATTTCGCCAACAGTGGTCAGAACTAAAGCTGGTTGCTTTATTTTTGGGCCTTGTCACAAGGCGAAGTTGGACTGTATTAATAAATATTACATGTAAATCTGCACATGTGACAAAGCCAAACAAATTACAATTAATTGTTTATTTATCTATTTTTTCAGCTTTTACCGGGACCTTCCAGGGTGTCGTTGATGTAATATGTGAATGGGGCAGCTTATTTGTAATCACAATGGAAAATAAGGTGATTTGAATTATTGTTTTCTTGTCAATGTGACATTTTTTTCTCTTAGCCTTGCCTACATGTAGTTAATGGATGCTACAGATTGAGTGAGTTATTGCCAAATCATAACAAAAAAGAACGAGTGGAGGTACCACTCAATTTGTGGAGGCGCAGTGGCCTCATGGTAAGTGCGCTCATCTCCAGAATGAGTGGTCCGGTTTCGAGCCCTGGCTGGTGGTTGTGTTGTGTTGACTTGGGCAAGACACTTTACTCTCTCCGTGCCTCTCTGCACCCAGGTGTAAAAATGGATACCAGTGAATTTAATGCTGAGGATAACTCTGCGATGGACTAGCATCCCATCCAGGGGGAGTAGAAATATTCTTAGTCGCTTCATGCTACAGAAACTGGGAGAAACTTCGAGCCTGATGGGTGCCTTGGCTCATATGCAGACTTCTCCTTACCACTCACCAGTTAGATCTTTAGTTAATAAAGTAAATGTATGTTCTTGTTTTCAGATTTTTCAGTTGGAAGAGAAAGACACACAAACTAAATTAGAAATTCTTTTCAAGAAAAATCTTTATGCAATGGCCATCAGGTATTGTGGAAGTTATTGAGAAGTTTATGGCATCCTCTGTTTTCTTCTTGTATGCAAATAATAGTTATTATTTTTTTTTAATGTGGTGAAAAATAGGAATAAACAACATCAAATTATTTGGTTCAGAAGAAATTAATTATGAAAGATAAAAAACAATATGATCTATGAATAACAAACTTCAAGAAAGCGTTTAATAATATAATTGTAAAACATGTACTGTGTTTCTATTGAGTTTTAGTATAAATCTACTAGCGTTCTATCAGGAATGCTGTTTGCTGATTGGCTTCAAAGCATATGAACTAACTAGTCAAGATCTGATGATACCGATGTTTAAGTTTCTAAACATATGACCTCTTCCCTATTTTTCCAAGTTTGGCAAAAAGTCAGCACTATTCTGACGGACTGATTGACATCTTTACACAATATGGAGATCACTTGTACAGGTATAATAAATCCTTTAATGCTTGAATTGTTCAGTACCTTAATACATAACATTTTCAGGGCACATTTATGTTGCAATTTTGAGGTGTGCATATTTCTCAACAAAAATAATTTTTGATCACTTTAATTTCGTGTTTTTGAGGAGTTAAGACATATTTTGTTTCCTTGGCAATGTTACTTTAACATGTCCTTGAATTTGGTAAACAGGTGTCATCAAAGTTAGTGCAATAACATCAAAATTAACAAACACACAACGGTGGGACTATATGTCGACAACAACATAATGGGAGTCACTTATTTTCTGTGTCATGTTGTGTGTCATGTTAATTTTGTGACTTTTGTTAATTGCAAAATTAACATGGGCAGCCATAATAAAAGATCCTTGCTTCCCCCTTAATCTGGCAAAAATTCTAGAACCTGCCATGTCTAGCTTCTTGCAATGGAAAAAGGGAACTTAAAGATTTTTATTTCTTTTAGTTGATATTACTTTGCTTTCAACAGTTTTGGCATTTCGTTTCTATTGCAAGATGACAAAGCACATTTAAAGTAAGCTCTTGGCCTTTCTCATCAGATCACAAACATCAGCCACGAGAGTTACAAGTCTCTTGTGGCTTTGAGAGTAATTAACATTTGTTGTTATGTTTTTTTTTAGCAAGGGCGATCATGATGGAGCTATAAAGCAGTACATAAAAACTATAGGTCACCTGGAACCCTCTTATGTCATTCGCAAGGTACTGCTCAGTACATTGTGTTTGCTGGCTGTATTTACTTAACACCCTATGAGAATGCAATTGCTAAAAGCAGTATCTGATGACCCAGAGCTGGTCAGTATAATGATGAAGCAAAATAATTAACATGCAAAGAGAAATAGCCAGAGCATTATATGACTGAGAAAAGTACTTCATTGTGATTGGCTGAGAGCAGGCCAATTTATTGTTAGTTGCACTGCAGTGCAAATTAACGCGTGAGCGTCTGCAATTTTCCCAGTCATATAATAAATGAGTAATCATAGGGAAGTTCAAGCATTATTAAGGATTTACACTACTGGTGATATTTGAAAATTCTTTCAAATTGCACTTGCTCATGCAATTTTGAGAGAATTTTCAAATGTCCCAGCACATGTAGTGTACATCCTTAATAACACTTGCATTCATACAATCACCTATACATACTGATGTAGCAAAGAGAATTAACAAGTGATTTTCCTTGCTTTCTCTCTCAGTGTTTTCTGAAAACATTTTTTCTCTGTCAGGATCTTGTTTGACTTTTAGAAACACTCATGAAAGTTTGGCAGAACTCTAAAAACCAGTGGGGGGAACACTAACAACCGTCCCGTTTTAACAGCATTTCTCATTCCCTCAAACTTCCACTCATAACACTCTATAACACGCTAGAAATACAGAAAAAAATATACATTTCTTATTAATTATTAAGTGTCTGTTTGTGATTGTTGACAGTGGCTGAAAGTGATCCCAAATAATTTATTTTTGATGTTATTGTTGTTGTTCTCTAGTTCTTGGATGCTCAGAGAATTCACAATCTTACAGCATATCTTCAGGTTTGTACATGGCATTAACCAGGTGAACTACCTTGTGATCATTGATGTAATTGCAGTTCTTGTAACTGGTTATGAGAAAAACTTCCATGGATATATTACTTCTCAAACTCATTAATAATTCATCAAGTTAAAACAAAGGAAATCATGACCGTGACGGTGGTTTGGATATCCGGTCTTAATTAGTATAGATTTTGACGATTTTA
>OZ026604.1:2354200-2366700 GCA_964020085.1 Micromussa lordhowensis
ATCCATTTTTGCATGGTGGCAGGTGACAGGTTAAGATGAACCCAACTGCAAAATTTAAGTGAAGGTAGTAGGATATTGAGGGAGTGATATGTATAAAAAAGTGAATTAAGAGGTCGGATCTGCAGTTAATGTTTTGGTGATCGGGTTGAGTGGTCCTGGTTCGAGCCCTGGCCCGAGTTATTTTGTAGTGTTATTTTACAAGAAACTTCACTCTTCCAGTAGTATAGTGACGACTTGTTATGGAAACCGATGGGCGTTTGGCTCTTGGCAAACGATGTAAATTATCTTATTACATGAAATTTTCGCGACACGTTAATTTCGCGAATTTCGCGATTTAAAAAAGATCGCGAAATTTAAGTGACGCGAAAATTAAATGTCGCAAAAATAACTTGACGCGAAAATTAAGTGACTCACAATATGCAGGAATGAATATTTAATGTACACGGATAATAAGGTCAATTGACCACTAAACACGTGACTTGAATTCAAGCATGAACTTCAAACCGTGCCTTGTAGACACTGTGAGAACATCTTTCTTGTTACTGTTTACATATACTCAGTTGCGTTTCTGTTTATTTGGACATTGTTCATTAAGTTTGATCAAATACAGGGACATGTTGAATAACATTGACAAAGGAATAAAGCGTGGCTCACTCAAAAACGCGAAATTAAAGTGAGTCAAAATGCAAAGTTTTCGCAAAATCGCGAAATTAAGGTGTCGCGAAATATGTGAACCTCGAATTCGCGAAATTAACGTGTCGCGAAAATTTCATGTAATAAGGTAGTGGAGAGGAACGAGAAAAACTGAGGCGAGTCAAAAATGCGGAGGGGTGGAAGGCTGGTACGAGTCTTCCCGTAGTTCTTCTGTCAACGTTATAACCCTGACTCGCTTCTTTTTTGCAAATGGTCATTGTTTTTTGCCTGTTTCTGAACAAATTAAAGGAATATGTTGTACCACCATACCTCCCCTGTAAGTATCATTAATTATGATATAATATGCTAACATAATTTATGCGTGTGTTTTAGATCCAGCTTCGGATGTGAACAGGACGATTTACAAGGCTCGTGCAGAGGAGTTCATCCACATCTTTGTGCATCAGAAGGCAAAGTTGATCGAGTTTCTTGAGCACATGGTGCAGGTAATGCAACACTTTCAAAGTGTTTTGCTTTATTGGTTTTCACTCATGGGTTTTTCGTTAGCAGGTAGTCTCATAACGCTTCGCACTGTATAAGAAAAAGCAACCATCACAATCGTACTGAGTGCCTCACGCAAGAGAAACAGATGGAGCGAATTGAGAAAAAATCTTGCTTTACTTAATGCTGAAAACAATTCTTGCTCAGAAAACTTGCTCAATCCCTCTCCTCCCCTAGTGATTCTCCATCCCTTGGTGTTTCTCGTTGGTAAGAGATGAGACAAGTGATTCACTTTCTCTGTGTTTTTTTCTGGTCGCAGGTGCAGCCTCATTCGTCCAATCTTGTGTACAACACACTTCTTGAGCTCTATCTTAATGATGCTGCTCGCCAGAAGAATGTAGAGGTACCGTGACGTATTGTCACGCAATAACATCATGTCACGTAATTACTAACGTCTTGTCCGGTTTTTTTTTTAAATCACTGAGTGAAAGATAAACTAATTCTTCTCAAAATTTTTACTAGAAATCTTTACTTTCATTGAGTCTTGCCCTGTAACGTTGCTTCGGTAGCAGATTGTGTTTTCAAATGTTACATCAAAACTTCTTAGGGTTAGGGAAGGGCGCGTTCGTTTTCCGTAAGTTTTTCGTTTGCCAAACGAACAGTTGTTCCTGATATTCTGGATATTCTGATGCGCTTACAGTCTGTTACACGAAAATGTAAGCGGATTTTTTGTCGCTTAGCAACTTTAGCAACGAAAACCGCAGGCTCAGACAAGTGACGAGTGTCAGTGAGTTCCCTCAACCTGCTCGGGTCGAACGCTGAAGTTTGGATTTTCTGCCGCCATACTCGCTGTTATTAGCTCCCAAACGCTTTTCGTCTTACAATTTACATTTCTGAAAAGCTTTTTATGGTCCCTGTATTGGAAAATTAAAAGCAGAGTGTCCTCTCTGCTCTTCCGGCTATTCTGCTCCGGGGAGCAGAATAACAGGAATGGAAATCCAGGGATTCCGGAATGAGAATAGCTCCCAAACAAACGCTTACTCGCATTAGTCCAATTATTCTTATTCCGGATTGATCCCAAACGAACGCGCCCTAAGTAAAAAAAGTACAGTGTTTAGATAAAACTAGAACAGAACTTGTTATGTGTATTGTCTCGTTTGGAGTAAATTGTCAGCAAATGAGTTATTATGTGAGTGCTATGAAGTAAATCCTTTTAGCCTCGTCGAGACTTACTTTAAAATATCAAAGTCATTTCGAATTTTTTTTTATAATTTTTCGTCTGCATTGATTTCTTTCTGTTACAGGCACAAGTTGAGCATGAACGTAAAGCACTTGATTTGCTGAGGAATGTGGAGGTAATAATTTACAAATTCCCAGCAAATTCGCAAAAACAATAAACATGCGAAGCTATGCTCGCTGATTTTTCACTTTTTCTTGCCTTCATACCCTGGTCACAGTAGCCTCCTCGTTCTTATGGCTCATCCTTACCAGCAAGAAGGAAAGACTGCTTGACTAGCCTAAAGAGCGTCTGCGTAGGAGGGTATGGTCGCAGAGGTTTTCTTTCTTCTTTCTGCCACTGAAGCGAAAAAGCTGTCACGGAGAAAAAAAAAATTGAAAACCTCTGGAACCAGGGAAATCAAGAGAAAGCTTAAATAACACTTTAATAAAAGAGCAGAACACAAACGAGGTCAAAATAAACCAAAGGAGAACAACGATTTTTAGAAGTAGAGAAGATTCAGACGGATTTTGAACAAGGGACTCGTAGAGACATGGGGTTCAAATCAACTTGTGCCTTCCCTGAGCCTCGTGTGAGGTTATGGCGAAGGCCACATCTTTCTTTCGGAGTTTGAAGTGTTCGCGAGACTTATCGACGGAAAATGTGGTCATGTGACCAAGAGACTAGAGTGCGTGTGTGTATAAAGGTGTTTTTGATTGCCATTGGGTGTGTTGCTCAAGTTCCTGGTCTCTGGAAGTACTCCAGAGTCGTAATAAGAATTGCTATGTTGATCTGTTTTCAGGCACGTTATGACATTGACCACGCCCTAGTGCTTGCTCAGATGCACCATTTCAAGGCAGGCATCCTGTATCTGTATGAAAAGGCTAAACTGTGAGTACGCGGTGTGATGTAGGAAAGTAGTTTCTAAAGAAACCTGCGAGGGAAACACTTTCTTGGTCATTGAGTTGAAAGAGTTCATAAACGTTAATTTATGGGAAAGCTACCGTTTAATCTTTGTTTAATTTGTTAAAATTCCAGGCAAGTTTGTAGGTAAAATTGCTTCACCATACGTGGCAGAAGGTCTTAAAACGGCAGGTCTTGTGGATAAAGAATCACCCAAAACAAGTAGTCTAGTGTGACTAAATATTCGCTGGCGTGACATCATGTAAACAGCAGTTGGTGGCCGAGCTAATAAAATTGTCGTGACCTAACGTGACAGAATAAAATACTTCAAAATGTAACTTAACATAATCAGGTGAAGAAATGTGACCTTAAAGTCTCTTAGACTTGTTCTTTTTTTTTCTTTATAAATTAACCAGTTATCAACAGATCCTTCATTATCATATGGAGCAGAACGAGTACAGTCACGTGATTGACACTTGCAAGAAGTACGGGTGAGTGAGCATTTTACAGCCTTACGATATATGTATGGGTTATTGACCAAGTGTGAGGTCAAGATGGCTGGATATTGGCCGAGTTCTTTTTTTTTTGCGTGTTTATGGACCGAGACGGAGTCGAGGACCATAAACACGCAAAAAAAGAACGAGGCCAATATCAAGCCATCTTGACCCAACAAGCTTGGTCAATAAAGGATTTATTATATGGCTTTCGGGGAAATTTTTCTTGCGGGAAAAGGCGGGTAGTCCCGAGCTCCATCTTGCCTGCTCGGGTAGCCAATGACAGCGCAGGATTTGATTCATCTTGCCCGCTCACGGAGCTAGCCATATAATAATTAACAATTATTCCATGAGCGCGCGTTGGATATGAGATGGTAAATAGGGGGATTCATGCTGACGTCATTGTTTACATTTTTGCTCATTTGCATACGGCTTTACGTAGAGAAGCAAACACGTAAGATATGAATTGACTCCATGTAGCTAAAGAGGTAGTGAAACGTAATACATGGTGAAATTTTTAGCTCTGTGGGTGTAATTATTCAAGGAGAAATTGTCTTTCAAAAACTGCAAAACTTCTGGGTGGCAAAAGCACTAATGAGCTCATACATTCTTTGTTAAAATTTGACTTTTTAGACCCGTGTTGCACAAAAAGTATTCAATACATCAGGCCCATATTCACTGGAAGAGTTGACCGTACTATGACCTTTCAATATTCAGAACTGATTTATTTGTAGCTCCATCGGAAACCGAATTGCTTATGCTAATTAGGGAAATATTGTAAACAAGGATTCCCCTATAGCCAACGAGGCTCGAAGGGCCGAGTTGGCTATAGCCAATCTCATATCCAACAAGCGCGAATGGAATAATTGTTTTATTAAATTCTCAACGTTCGGTTTTGCTTAATTTTATTAAAGTCTAAGAAACGACCGGAAAGTGATGCGACTTCCGGCGCCAAAACGAAATGCTGAAAATTTTATGCTGAGCGACGTTTGCCGCATGCATTTCCATATAAGGTCAAACGCAGGTATAATGGCTGGTAACCGAGATCTAGTGAACCAATCAGAAAGCTAGAACTGCATTATCCGAGATTGAGAATTTAATAACAACAGTTATTTGAAGAGAATATTCAGTTTCTTATAAATTCCGATTGTCAGCATGACTAGTAAGCCTCCCAAATCTTGACAATACCATTCTACAATCCTGGCCAAATAGGGCACTGCACTTTTGCCAACATATGGTCTTAATTTTCATCTCCCCCCTCCCCACCCCAAACACAATGTTGATGCTGATTCATCCAAAGTAGACCCACCATTCCAACATTGCTTTCGGGGTGGGGGGACGGGGACTCGGAAAATTGAATAATGACTCCCCACTTCAAAATACTGCGTCGCCATTTGTGATTTTGTCAATTGCCCCAAGAACTTTTAGCCAGGATTGGAGTTACAATTTTAGGGTATTTGACAGATTATTTGTGTTGATATGGTAGCCTTTTATGGTAACAAGTTGATCAATACCTGTTTAGAGACGATTGGAAATTTATACTATTACTTTAGTTTTAGGACATAAGTTGAGAATCAACTAATATAGGGAGTTACTATCGAGCCATCAAGGTACAATTTCTATAAATCACCAACAGAAAAGTGTATTTAAGAGTTGTGACTGAATGCTGTCTTAAGTTAGCAGCTGTCTTTGTCAGCCGTCTTCTAAAATCGTTTCAATGTTCCTTACAGCACTTTAGATGCAAGTTTATGGGTGCAGGCTCTGTCGTACTTTGCTCGACGGGAAACGGATTGCAAGTCTCAGATTATGGAAGTGCTCTCTCATATCCTTTCCAAACGCTTGTCCCGTCACAAATAATCAACAAGCAGGCGATAGTACTTCAGTCAAGCGATTCAAATTCACTTATTGTTCAAGGCTCATCCAATATTACGCCGCAGGAATTCGAAAACGGAGGTTACACTCTAAAAACGCATCAAATGTTTTCCGACCACACCGCCGCAGGAATTTACAAACGCAGCAATCACCGGTCATTTTGGAATTGTGTTTGAGGAAAAGAAAAATCACATGATTATCGTGACGCTATTGTTTTCGAAAAGCTCCGTTTCCAAAATGTTTTCCGTCCACACGAGAACGCAAAGCCGGCGTTTTCAAATTCCTCCGGCTTTAAGAATGTTTACGTGACGGAATTAGTGTAGACGGTAGGCCTAACCGTAGCAAGAAAGCTGCGTTTTCAAATTTCTCCAGCGTAGCGTGTACGCTGCCTAATGTTGGGTCTAATTCAGCAACCACAGCAGAACATACCCCTTCATGGATCATCATCATCTCCCGTAAGATCGGGGACGTCTTCATCGGGGCACCTGTCTTCATCGGGGAACCTGTCTTCGTTGGGGCACTTGTAAAGGGACGGTTTTCTTAGGGGACCTTCGAATGCAGATTAGGGTGTTTCCTCAGGGATATTTGTGTACAAATCCACAAAGAACTTCAAAGATCGCAACAAAGTTGTAAAATCAACTTTTTAGAAGTTTGGAGATCAGCAGCGATGTAGTATTTTATGAAAAGCAAGGTGGCAGATTTGAGATAACTAAAGGATTATTCCTGTATATATAGCATAACAACGTGCTTGCGTAAAAATGTCTTTCGCCTAAAAATAAAATGTGATGTACAATACAGGTGGTAGATAAGTTGGATAATTCCTTAATCACAAGCCAAATATCGATCGTGGAAACCTCATGTCTCCGCTGCTTGTGCTTCAAAACCTGGCACACAACTCCACAGCAACATTAGCTGTAGTCAAGGTAAACTGTTTTGGGTTAAATTTTTCAATTTCTCCTCAAAAAGGCGATGCAACGTTTCTGCAGGTAAAGGTAAAGTTTGAGTCGAGACGAATGTACTGCAATGTCGGAAGTTTTCCGGGTTTCTAGCCTCTCTAGATCGTATGCTAGTTCATCCCATGGTTACGTAGCCGGTGCCAATCTCTCTATATTTTGTTTTATGTTTCATTGGAAGACACGCGTTTTGTTTTCAAGAGATACTTCTCTCAAAATATTTAGTTTTGTTGTAAGGCGTGAAAGAAAGCTGTCAAAATCCAGCTTGTTAATTCATACGCTGGTGCAAAAGATATGATATTTTGCTAGGAGGAGAGCGTAGTTGAGTACTCGCTCGTTACGTGATTTTTGGTGCCAGCCGTACAAGATAGACGTATTCGGCTAACGTGGTTACATCCTTGTTGCCACCCAATTCAGATCACGTGATGATTCATTTGGGAGGATACAATTGTGCAATTTGCTACGAGCAACTGAGTGTATGAGGGTACGTGCAAACAGAACAATTGTACCCTCCCAAATGAATCATCACATGATCTGAATTTGGGTGGCAACGAGGATATAAACACGTTAGCCGAATACGTCTATTATGCCTTCATTGAGAATTAAATAAAATAATAAATTGTCTTTACAGTGCGACTACTCCAACCAAGGCCTCCCGACAAAAAGTTCCACAAATTTATCAAATAAAAATCGCGGAGGTTAACAATAGTTTTCCTACAAATTAACTTTGTAACCAAGCTGTACATCTCAAAGGCAACAGATTTGTGATCATTTTGGATAATTTGTTAGAAAACTATTGTTAACCTCCACGATTTTCATTCGTTAAATTTGTAGAAAATTTTGTTTGGTGGTCTTGGTTAGAGTAGTCGCACTGTAAATTTTTGATACCACCAATCGGTGAACCGACCCCAGAATGTATACTTTGGGGTGGAGAGAGGCACAGGCCAAGAACACAGCACTGTGACCCTGTTCATCTCGAATCCGGACCGCTCGATCCGGACACGAGTGCACTAACCATTAGGCTGACGGCTGATCTTAGTTTAATGTGTTCGCCATGCTTATTTAAAAGCTGGAAGAGCCACCCTGTTTAAATAAAGGTGTACTTACTTACTTATTTCGTTTTTAGGATTACATCATCCATCGTTTACAAATGGAAGACGAACTCATTGCAAACGTAAGTAAAACAATAGTCATCGGAATTCTATGTAATATTGGATTTATCATGTTTCCAAGAAGCTCAACATATTCCTAGGTCACAGGAACCCCAGCATAATGGTTTGGTTTTGAAGAGTGACAGGGACCCAGTAGGAAGTGAGAATTACTTGAGGCTTCCTTCTTAATGTTTCCAACAGTTCTTAAAACGTATGAAAAGCGCAACGGACCTTTTCGCTCAAAAGAAGTTCCCCAAAGAAATTGTTTAATTTCGAAATTTGTTTTAAATACGATTAATTATTAATTGGACCTCGTGTCGTACAATTCAAGGGGAAATCGTGCCCGTAATTTCAAATCGGCCTCGCGCGATTACTCCCTGAATTTACTCTACTCGGTCCAATTGCTATTACTAATTACTGCCTGCGGAGAAAATGCTCCATAATAAGGAGAATCTCCTCAGTTTTAGAACATTATTCTGTTCAGAGTTGTTCAATTTCTGCTGTTTTTTTAGGATGAGCGTTATATTCGCCAATATCGAGAAGAAACGGACAAAATGAGGAACCAGATTAAAGAGCTGAAGACAAGGTGTGAATGGCTGGTATTGCAAGGGCATTCGCACAGCCATTAACTTAACAGTGATGTATAGATTTCTACTGGAAACGCAGCTGAACAATATTTATATAATCCCCAAAAAATCAGAAGGCTGTAACATCTTCTGTTGATCTATGTTTGGCGTTCTGTCAGTTGGAGCCTAACCAGTCTGTCTGTCTGTCTGTCTGTCTGCTTGTGTCTGTCTGTCTGCTTGTGTCTGTCTGTCTGCTCGTCAGTCTTCCCTTCTGTCTGTCCGTCTTCCCGGTTGTCTGTACTTGTTTGTCTGTTTGACTTTCGACCCGTCGCGTCCTTTTCTCCCCTTTTCGTGGTATAGTGGTCGGTGTTTTTCAAAAGACAAGATCTGTTCACATAGCACCTTGTGTTATCTCGCGCTTTGTAAGTTCTTGTCACTCAAGTCACGCAATTTTCTCTTTTTACTAGTGCCAAGATATTTCAAGGTGCAAAGTGCAGTGTGTGCTCCCGACCTTTGGACCTGCCAGCCGTTCATTTCCTGTGTCAACATTCATTTCATCAAATGTAAGTGAACCGCGTGACGTGCTCGTGGGTTTCACGTGATCATGATTGTCGTTAACCCGCTCTGTACATTTTTTTCGCAGCTGTTTTGAGGGATATGCCGAGACAGACAATGAATGCCCGATATGTGCTCCTGAAAACAGGTCTGTGCAGTTCTCTTTTAGATATTAACAATAAAAAAAACCACGGCATTTATATCGCTTTATCCTGACACTCAAAGCGCTTTACAATACTTCGTGGGGGACTTTGCCCGACTGCTTATTTAGGCGCAAATTGCAGCCACGCAGTTAAGATTTGTAGCACCACACTTGATCATTAAAATTGATTTTGTTCCTCCCTCTTTGTGCCCTCTTTTTCTTATTTTGAAGGGTAAAAATTATTAGGTGGCTCAAAACAGTTTCCACCACTTATATTTGCATGGGTCGTTATAACCATTCTTTATCACTTGATGCTACAATCATGCTATCAAAAAACTGCCCGATCATTGGTGAAGACATTGGTATCATTTTCGTGACACAATACGTTACCATAGCAACAGTATAACCTCCTAAAAACACCCTTAATTGCAGCTTTAGGGGCTTATAATTCAAAAACGGCACGGTGAATTTTTTTTTATATTATCAACTTTTGATAAGCATGATAAGATGCAACTTTTGGCAAAGTTTAAAAAAATTCTTTACATGGGGTTCAGGGCCACCTTAATTTTTCAAAAATTTAAGGTGGCTCTGAACCCCATGTACAGAATTTTTTTAAACTTTGCCAAAAGTTGCATCTTATCATGCTTATCAAAAGTTGGTAATATAAAAAATTTCACCGTGCCGTTTTTGAAATATAAGCCCCTAAAGCCGCAGTTAAGGGTGTCTTTAGGAGGTCATCCTGTTGCTATGGTAACCTATTGTGTCACGAAGATGATACCAATGTGTTTACCAATGATTGCCCAGTTTTTTGATGCCATGATTGTAGCATCAAGTGATAAAGAATGGTTATAATGACCCATCCAAATCTAAGTGTTGGAAACTGTTTTGAGCCACCTTAAAATGAGTTCTCTCCCTCAGTAAAAGGAGCTACGCGACGTTTTGCGCATCGTGAAGTTTAGCCTAAATTTTTCAAGTTCGTCGTTTATAATCCGTGTTAATCTTCTCCATCCTCAACCATCCTTGTTCCTTTATGGTTTATTATTATCTCTTTGGTGTTTTTCTATCTTAACAAACTATTATTTTCATGTTCCCTTCAATTTAAAGGTGATTTTCTACGCGGCCAAAATAACTTAAAATCCCTCAAGTCCTTCCTCCCAACCCTTGACACTGCGACTTGGATATATCATAGTTTACTAAGCTGTCAACTTCTATTAATAGGCCATACTCGTATTCTCGGTATTGGACTGGAACTGGCTTGCAGTCGAGCCTCATGCGGAGGAATATCATTAACAAGCGATAAATCATATACGCATTTGAAGACCTCCCGCGTTAGCCTCAGTTGCATGCTAGTTCCAGTCCATCACCGAGAATTCGAATATGGTCAATCGGGAGACGCGGTGGCCGAATGGTTTTTGCGTTGGGCTCCAGATTGAGTGGTCTGAGTTCTAGGCAAGACACTATACTTTACTCTCACAGCACCTCTCTCCACTTAGGTATATAATACTGGGGGGGGGTACCCGCAACTGTCAAACTTCCTATCCGCAGGGGAGGAGAAATATTCCAAGTGGCTTCATGCTACAAAATTCGAAGATAAGCGCTAGCTTGATGGGCCACTTGGCTTGAACGCCGCAGACTTTACCTTTACATTTCTCCATAATAACCTCCCCCCTCTCCCCTAAAACCACCCACCCCACCCCAAACTCCGCTCTCCCCCTTCCCCACCCCTCCCCTCCTAGTATAGTCTTGTGTACAGTAAACAGGATTTTACCTTCTATCACAGGAAAGTTCTTGACATTATAAGACAACAAGAGCAAGCTAAAGATCTTCATGAGCAATTTCATCACCAGGTGAGGAACAAATGCCCGTGGTGGTACACTGTGATTTTTACCATTTACCCAAAAAAATTCGGAAGTTTCGGTCTGAATGTAAATGGTAAGACAACTTTGGCTCGACCGACCGGAAAACTTCGGAATAAACGGAACGTCTTGAAAGGTAATCCAAAATGTTTGTTTTCAATTTATGATTCTTCACCGCGACCTTGGAATTATGATCAGGTCGAACTCGTCCAATTCTTTTTCGGTAAATCCTTTTTTTTAAATGGTAAATGGCCAATCTGAACGGAACTTGCCATCAAGCATTTTTACTTACCATTTGAACAAACCTTTGACGGACCGGTTTCTCCGTGCAAATGGTAAACGGCCGGTATTTATTTAGCAGGCACTCATTGTGTTCTGCTACAAATTCACAAAACTGATTGGTTCTCTTGTCATGGCTATTCGCTGATAAACCACGATCGCACGAAGGCCCGATTTGACCCGCGCACGTCAATGAGCCTTGGTCTTCCCAGGGTAGACTTCCTTATATAGCGGATATTGGTTCATTTCTATGTTGTAGCGCGGACAGTTTGCAAGAGCAGTGCACACGATGCGTGTTGAGGTCATTTTGTCCTTGCTTCATGACGCACGAATTCAAACCAGCTGAATTTCATGCAGCATATTTGCGGGGACGAAATTTTGTCCCCGCCACAGAACTTTTTCGCGAAAACGGCCAGGCCATACAAGGAAAACTGTCGCTGCAATATGCCCCAGCTTCATGTCATCACAGCATGTCCCCTAGTGTGTGTCGATTTTTGTACTGTCTGCGGAGGCAGTTACACGTTTCGCGATTATTTTCTCGGAGAAATAGTCAAGAGGCGTTGTAGCGTTGACTATTCGCTCGTACAAGACGTGAGCGAGTATTTTAACTGTTTATTTACAATAAGTTTCCTTTGCTGATCAAATTCTTTATTCACATGACTAGCATGTGCAACTTTGAACCAAAAGTTTCAGGAGAAATTGGATTCTGATTTTTGTAATACACTCTTAGGCTTCAAGTGGTTTTTTTTGTAACATGCTTTTAATGTTTTGGGATTTTTTTTTCAGCTGGAGAGAGCCGCTGACGGCTTCTCTGTTGTGGCCGAGTATTATGGTCGCGGTGTTTTTAACAAGGTTAGTGTTTCAATGCTAATAGCCCTTTGGCCAATTATGTAAAGCCACTCCCCCTCCCCCTCGATCGGGTTTTCGCACGCCGCTGCCCCCCCCCCTCCCCCCCTATATTCGGAGAGCTCGGTCTTCCGGAAGAAATCGAGCTTTCGAAATTAAAATTAATCGGCACTACTAACTGTTTTCTCATTATTATTTTCGCTTTAATTTTACAGGTGACACTTGTGACTGACCCCTCCCCTCCTCGGGGTCGTTCGTCTCAGGAGGCTGCTTCAGATCAGCGCGAAAAACTCTTAGACAGCGCGCACAGCTAGCTGGGAAGAGAATCATGCGCCTACTGTGCACCTGGTGTGCGGCTACGTCAATAAGCCAAGAGAAGTTGATAGCAACAAAGAAATGAACGTTATTTTCTCTTGTATCAAAATACTAAACCTTTTTAGCGAATCTACTAATTATCATTTTTACAGAAATGAAAAATAGAGAAACTGAAATTGTTTTTCATCTCCCCTCTATTTATTACATTTAGACTAAAG
>OZ026604.1:2369200-2371700 GCA_964020085.1 Micromussa lordhowensis
CGTTTTCAAATTTCTCCGGTGAATCATTACGGGAAATGTCACGACTGTACTCTGTGAGTTCTTTGACTTTCTCTAAGAGAAATCGCTTAAACATAACTAAGTTCAATCTGGTGTCGAGCTTTTTTCCGTGAAGTTTAAAAGGATGAGTAAACCAATACATACCCTTGCTGAAAAATAAAACATGCCAGAAACCTCTGCTGCTATCTTTCTCTCGATGGTCTCTTTTCTCTTGTCCAATGTAATGACCTGGGAGATGAACGATGATCTCGGCTTCAAAGATTCTTCTGCAGGGAGATGACAACATTTATTTCATCAACCAGAAGTTCCACTTGTCAATTTTCTGTGGCAGCGCTTTCCTTTAAACCAAAAATTTCGAAACTTGGGCAAGTGGTACGGAAATTTCGTTAGAAGGTTTTTGGAGAATCACAAAATTGTGCATGTCAAATTTCCGAAATAGCTCGATATAGGAACCCTTCAACGGGATGAAGATCAAATGAAACAGAAATGTACGGTAAAAAATCTCCTAAGATTTGGGTACGTATAGCATGCGAGGTTGTCCTTGTTCAGGAAATTGCGGAAAAAGCTTCTGCATTCGCCACTGGAAATTTTCGGAAGTGCCGAGTCGGCTAAAATCAGACGATATTCCGCGAGATTGAGCAGGATAATTGTTTTATTATTAAGCAAATTGATAACAAAACAGCCTAAATCCTAGTAAATCTCTCTGTCGACATTTTCTCACTTCCCTTTTTCTTCCCAAGTACGAAGCTACGTATACCGCCGGATATCTGTTACCTACGGATGACAGATATCGAGAGCATCATGACCATATTTGGATAGTGTTACAATTTGTTGAATAATAATGGTCTATAATCAGGTACCGGCGAATTGTTCGAGGCAACCTGATAAATGCAGGGAGTGCGGGGGGGGGGGGGGGAGACCAGTTGAATTTCCGGCGATTGCTTAGTTAGCCGGCAGTTGAAATTGCAGCACATTTCTCAGCCATCAGTTAACTTTGCAGCTCGGATCATGTCATTTGTCAGCTGACATTTAACTTTTTTATCAATGTTCAGCTGTAAGTTAAATCCCATGCAGACCCGCTGGTGGAAACTGGCGACCCACTCGCGCGGGAGTTTTAATAATTTATACCTCGAGGCATCAGTTTCGTTTGATTTGCCCGTTGGATCCCAAATAACTGCATCTTCAGAATAAAACAGCCCTATCCTTTGATCATTTTGGCCAAGTTCGATCTCACCAGCTGGAGAGCTTCACGAGATTTGGTCAATCTAACAGTGAGTTCTATTTGAACAACGGCAATGGTTCCCAAAAATAGAAGGTCATTTCATTGCGCAGGCTGGAACACGAAGAAACTGGCCGTTGTTGACAGCTGGTTGATCTAAAGGGTCAGAAAGGGATACACTGTAAAATGAGAACTAGGATTGGCCATTTTTTATTTTTATTATGGGATTTGGGTTACTGGGCAGTGGGAACCGCTGACAAAAATATGACAACATGACTAGGATTTGGGAAGAAATAGTCTGTGAAAGGGGATTTGGGCATAATTTGGGCTGGGAAGAGGGATTTATATATAAATTTCCTCCTCCCCCCCTTTCTAAGGTGCTTCCGTTTATGGAGACTGTATTGAAAATCTTTCTCCTTCTTCATTCTTTTCGCTGAATACCGTATCTAGCTAATCAAGCAAGAGCGTGCTTTACTGCAATTCCAAAGACCGAGAAGACAGTTGAAAATGCTACGAACCGTGGTGCATTTTTGACGCACTTCTATATGTCTGGAAATGAGGTAAAGCGATGTCTTCAGTGTTTGATATATCTTCTTAAAAAACTAAGGAGAAATTGGAGATAATGAAATTGTAAAAATCTTTGTATGTAAAGTTCAGATCCAAACACCGTCACGATTAATATGATTTCCTTGAATAACCATTAATGACATTGAGAGAAAGTTCATATATTATATTTAATTCACAAAATCCTATTTGTGTTTTCTATGTGCCTGGTAAAACTGCGAGTCCGTGCTGGGACAAAACTATTAGGCTAACAGTTCGTGATCGCTTTGACTTTCTTCAAGAGAACAGCCTTGAACATAGCCAAATTAAACTTGCTATCCAGTTCATCACGATGGAGTTTAAAAGGATGAATGAAGCAGAATTCGTCATTCGATAAGTAAAGATACCAGAAGAACCGACCATCGCTAGTTTCAAGGTCATTTTTGTCCCCAACGATGTAAGATCCGGGCAGGAGGCCGATGTTTTCGTTTTGTTCGAGAAAACGATTGATAGTCGGTACGGCGATTTCTAGGAAAACTTTCTGTTTGTAAAACGTTTCTGAAATAATTGCGAACAAGTTGGCGTGCTTTCGAGGAATGTACAGGACGTCCGAACGACCGCCAAAGCATCGCAATGTCCCATTGCCATTTTTCAAAAGAGCATTTAAAAGAAATGTTCCGTTAAATGTTTCAGCCGCCTGGACATTCGACACGTCTTTAC
>OZ026604.1:2376700-2414200 GCA_964020085.1 Micromussa lordhowensis
TTGTTTCGGAGTAAAATCGTTTGCTGTTTACATAATTTGAAACATGGTATCTTTCACATTCTGGTTCAACTTATGGCCTTGAAGTACTCAGTTGTGCGGCGTTTAATAAGAATTATTTAGTTATTTATTTATCAGTTAAGTCGTAATAAAAATCTTTATTGACCTAGCCTGAGCGGTCCTTATTGGAAAAAATATTGGTATTAGTCTGCTATGCTAGAATATGGATCAAGTTAAATGCAAAGAAAAAGACGAATTTGACCAATCTCGATACCAAATCACTTTGCATGGTGACATCTAACACGCACAACTGGTCTCGATTTTCCGAATAACGTTCGCTTCACAGATCTTCCAAATTTCGGCCAAAATTAACAGACTGTACTGCTTCCAAAAAGCTCTCAAACGGTGTTAAGGGATATCAGATAGATCTATTGGTTTAGTAACACTTATTCAATGAAAGTCCGTGTTTGATTTATATCCTATAGACTTCGCTTCCCATTCAGGTTTGTACACTTTTTTTAAAACAATCAACAAAACCAGCTTTAAACTACAACTATAAAAGCTGCATCGTTAACTAGCAGTTAAAAGCATGTCCATGAAATAAGTATTAAACACAGAACAAACCTGATCTTTTTCATGTCTGATAACAGCCGGATCGCAGAAACGTCCCGGATGAGCAGTGGACGCGATGGTTCTTTTATTATAGTCATAAAATTCGAACTTTATTCAATGGGTAATTTACAGGCGTGTCATTGGCTGGTATTAGGCACGTGACACATCCGTACTCCGTACACCATAAGGTAATTGTCTCTTAAAGGGACGACTTCGGCGGTGCGCTAAAGACAGGATTACGACCTCTTTTAGCCGACATCAATTTAACTTCACCTTTATCATAATGTGACGCCCAAAAGCTCAGGCATTCATTATTGTGTTGAACTGATATCTATTTATCGCATTATGTTATTCAATGGTCATATGGCTGTCTCTGCCATTGGGTCAAATGAAACAAATCCTGTATTCCTGCACGAGATGGGGTTATCTTGCGGAGTCGGGATTGCCCCGTGTGTCCCCCAAAAAAACTAAACAGTATTCTTACATCAAGTTACATGGACGCGCAAAAAATAGGTCTTGGCCAATATTCAGTTATCTTGACTTGCCCACAGTAAATCACTGTTATAAAGATTGACCCGTTTATATAATATACTTTTTTATTATATGGCTAGCTCCGTTAACGGGCAAGATGAATCAAATCCTGCGCTGTGATTGGCTACCCGAGCGGGCAAGATGGAGCTATCTTACCCGCTCGGGACTACCCACCGTGTCCCGCAAGAAACTGATTTCCCCAAAAGCCATATAATAAATCCTTTATTGACTAAGCTTGTTCGGTCAAGATGGCTTGATATTGGCCTCGTTCTTTTTTTACGAATTTATGGACCTGGTCTCCGTCTCGGTCCATAAACACGCAAAAAAAGAACTCGGCCAATATCCAGCCATCTGGTCAATAACCCATATATCTCACAAACTCCGAGGCAACAAGCTCATATGTACAGAAACTAATTCAGGAATAGCTTTCATACAGATCAATGCGAGCAACAGAAAAACTTCCAGAAATTTCTCAAGACATTTGTTATTGCCAGTGTAAAAACCCGCATGTGAGAACCTACATTTTTTGAAGTAAGGTTCTTGATTTCTATGAAGGAGATGTATGATTACCAGAAAAATAAATAAACTTTGATTTGGTCTAAAGTTCACTATGATTGTGTATGAGTTGATCAAAAAGTGCATTAAAATTGGCGAAAACCTATACACGAATTAAAATGAGCCTAAAGAACACCAAAACTAGGACATTAAACGAATGGTTGAAGGTAAAGCAAACGGTAATTGGCGGTAATTTTCGAAGACCCCAGGACAGAATTTTAAAAGTTCTGCCCAACTTCTTCAATTTGAAACCAAAACCTCAGGCCCCGGTTGTTCGAAAGGTGGATAACGCTATCCGCGGGATAAATCGCTATCCAGTGGATAAGTGTTAACAAAACAAACCACGCTATCCACTGGATAGTGATCTAGTGTAATCCACCTTTCGAACAACTGGGGCCAGAGGAAAACATCTTCGTTTATACGTTTGAAATAGCTTCCAGAAACTAGTATATACTTTGTACCAAAACTACACGATTATCGAAGGTTTCCGCTTAGGTTTGATAGTAAATTATGTTTTCACATTCTTAAGCCCAGTCGACACTACGCCAGAGAAATTTAAAGACAAAGGTTTCACTCTGAAAACGCATCAAACGTTTTCCCTCCACATTACCCCGAAGGAATTTAAAAACACAACAATCACCGGTCATTTGGGATAAAGTTGCGGCGTGAATAAGGACGCTGCCTTAATTGCCCGGCACTGCACTAAAAACGTTATAGTGGTCTAGCCGTACACAGACTAATTCTTAAAACCCTAATTATGTTGACTGCGTGTCTAAACTCAAGAGTTTTGGTTTACAGTTCGTTAACGTTCTGACCTTCTCTATGAGAATAAACTTTAACATAATCAAGTTAAACTTGCTGTCAAGTTCCTGCTGATGAAGTTTAAAAGGATGAATGAACCATAACTTGTTTTTCGGGAAATAGACAAACCAGAAAAACCTGCTGTCTGTCACTCGAGGGTCACCTCGCCTCACATCCCCAGGGATATAATAGCCAGGAAGATGACCAATGAACTCGTTTCTCTCCAGAAAGCGAATCATGGTCGGTATCGCAATTTCTAAGAAAACTTTACGCTCGTAAAACGTTTCTGAGAGGATGGAAAACGCTTTAGCGTGCTTTTGAGGTATGTATAAGATATCTGAGCGACCGCTGAAGCATCGCAATGTTCCGTTACTGTTCTTAAAGAGAGTGTTTAAATGATATTTTACGTTGAGTTTCTTCGGCCCGAAGTTCATGTTCGCGACGTCTTCACAAGCTCTTCGGCAGTTGTTCAAACCGTATGGCGAAACCCACCAGTACCAATTGGTGCTCGCGGGCTCGTAAACCGGAGTTGAACCGAACAAAAACGACGATTCCCAAATTTTTTCGCGGTCAAAATCCGGGAAGTTCCAATAATTTAGTATCACGTCATCGCTGATGTAAAAATATCCTTTATATCCCGGATGTTCTCTTATTGCTCTACCGAGGCACTCGTATCCCAGAATGCCTTTGTAGATATCAACTGTGAGAATGCCTGGACGCGTTGTATTGTGGGGCGGACCGCAGAATAACAGATGAGGGAAGGCAGGTTTATACAGAGCAACCAGATGAGGTATACTGTCGTAAAACGGATAGTTGTACACAACAACGAGCAAAATGTCTTTAAAAACGTCCTTTAAGCAAGGGCTGGCATTTTCCTTATTCAGCTGACGGCTTTCATTTGGAGCAGCCTTGTTAACAGAGCGAAGATCTCGAGGTTTCTCCACATTAAGATTTCTTGTGCAGCTGTAACCTTAAATGAAAGAAAGAGAAAGGTCATACATGCAACTTCGTTCCCAGGCTCTCACGATCTTCAAATCCAAGATGGTGGACGCTGCGCTCGCCATCTTGGATTGGAACAGCAGGGGAGTCCCTGGAACGAGTGTAACATTAAGAATCACATTTTAATAACAACAGGAAATTCTTACCTGAATAAATCGTTAGGATAACCATAGCGATTGCGCACGCAAGACAAAGCGAGAAACGCCTTGAAAACAAGCTTTGTGCTGGCATGCAGCCGTAAACATTTTTCTGTGAATAAAGCAAAAAAAACAGAGTTCAGCATTCAAAGATCTAAGTCTCAGTTCTCCTAACTGAATTTTACACATTTCTTTTAATGTTAGCTCTAAGAATTTCGTGGTCTATCAAAACAATATTCCGGCCTTGGCGGTTTACCTTTAACTACCGCTTATAATAATTGCTGAGCTTGTAGAACTTGGCAATGGCTTAGCTAGAGCTAAAGCTAGAGGGCACTTAAATCTTGAGGGGCTTATAACCAGATGTATTTTTTGGTTTACATGTAGATGGGCCTTTAACCGGGGGGGCTCTTATAAGCGGAGGGGCAAATAAGTTTAGGTATTCGTTTTTAGCCTGCTGGGGAGAAAGGGGTTTTGGGGATGACCTTCCATGTGAGAGGAGCTGTGATACAAGTCATGTCGCTTAGGGATACTGGTCTAATATGTGGATATTGGTCTCACATAAGGTTTTCAGGATAGTACGCCATTTTTTTTCACACAGCAAGGTATCTCGAAGTGCTGCACATACAGAAATAAAGGGAAAACATGCTGTCTTACTGTGTTGATGGTTAGATCAATCAGGCGTGAAATTTTTAAATTTCTGTGTCGATAAACATGATAAAAGCATTCGAGAACGGTGCCCACACTGAGATTTCTGGTGGGCATTTCCACGCCCGGAGCCCCCCGGGGCTTGAATAGTACTAGTCCCCCATCCCCCCTGCGCATATGACAAAGTGGTACCGTGGTCAGAGGGGAGAGAACATTAAACCTTTAATTGAAATAAATTTTAAATTCTACTGTCTCTTTAATTAAGAATTATTCAAATTATGATGGTGCATTCTGGGGAAAGGGGTACAGACACAGAAGCGATAGGCCTAAACTTAGTCACAATGCAGCCGTGTAGCTAAATTGAACATCAAATAAAATTCAATGGATCAACGCACCATGGAAACAAAGCCGTGTAGCACTGCGATTGAGTAGTTAAGATTAATCGATTTTGAAAAAAAACTAAAGACAAAAATTAAATCCTAATTCAATAATTTAAACAAAGTGACTGCCGTTAGAAGTTTTTTGTCATACCTTAATGGCTTCCAGTTCTTCTCAGGATATAGCGAAACTTAATTTCATGTAGCGTCTTCTCAGAGTATTTTCTCACGACCTGTTTGGGAACTGTAGACCTGCCGTAGCTACCCACAAGTCCTCAGGTGGCCACAGTCTTGCCGACCGCAAGGCAGCTTGGGACTTCTGGTGGCTGATCCGGTCTGCCATTGAAAACTCTTTGAATTTCGCCATTTTAATTTGATCGCAATCGTGTTTTGTCTCAGTTGCGACAGCTAAAAATAGTCATTCTCCTTACCAGCTTCCTTACATTTCGTTTGATGTTAATTTTAGGAATTTAGGAATTTAGTCCCATATCAGTTTATCAGCTCAATTCGTCCACAACTCTAACTATTAGCCCAACATGCCTCTCACAACTATTTCACTAAAATAATACAGTATTTATTAGTTTTGGCTTTCAAGAATAACAGATATGAAGGAAGACGGTTTTACCAGCAGATAAATTAATTTCCAGCCTGGGTTTGAAAAGATCCTTGGAAGCAGCTATAAGCGCGCCGGACAAAATGATTCGGTTGTTTATTTTGATAAAAGCGAGGAAATAATATTAATAACTCGGATGGTGATTTTAACGGAAGTAGCCTGCTTGCAGGCGGTTACTGGGGGTTTCATCGCGGAAAACCCTCCGTTCGCTAATCGAGCGCCATCTTGGATTTTTGAGGCGCGCGCTCCCGGGTACGAGCGGGTGAGCGCAAAAATCCCCGCCCCCCTCCCCTCGCTCACTTTGTCAACTCTCCACCCGGCCCAGACCTGGCCGCGCGAATTCAAGATGGCGACCTCATCACGAATTCCGGTTTTTCGACCCGCCATCCAACCGCCTGCGTGCAGGCTATAACGGAAGAAATAAGCCGTTTCTTTCTGATTTTCCTCTTTAACAACTTTCTGAAAAAAATGTTGATTGGATAGTCCAGTTTGTATCGAAAGCCGAAATCAATTAGCATAAATAAATAATTCAAATACAAAAGTGTTATTCTACCTAAAACTAGCAGAAATTAATTCGATGATGTTTGCTTATCAGCTCCGAGAAACGTTTATCAGACGAGTGTTTCAAATGCTCATAAAAGTACAATTTAATTAGTTTATTTTTTCTCAAATTTTTAGAACATTTCGAAAGCAGAACTATCTGTCAAACAAACTTCTTATACTTTCCGAAAAGTCAAGTAAGTCCAAACTGCGCCGGCGAAATTTGAAAACGGTGTTATCACTCTGAAAAACGTATCAAATGTTTCCGTTCACAATACATCGGGGAAATTTAAAAACGCAACAATATTACTAGCCTGTGTACAGCAGCAATTACCGGTCATTTTGGAGTTGTACTTGAGGAAACTCTGACAGGGAAATCACACGATTGTCTTCATGTCACTGTTTTCGAAAAGCTCTGTTTTCAAAACGTTTTCCGTCCACACTGAAACCCAGAGCAAACGTTTTCAAATTCCTCCGATTTGAAGAGCGTTTTCGAAAAGCAAATTTTTCATGACGGATTAGTGTGGACGGTAGGCCTAACCGTAGAAATAAAGCTGCGTTTTCAAATTTCTTTGGCGTAGTATGAGCAGGGCCTAACTTCTGCTTGCTTTCGATTGTTTCGCAACTTTCGTGGAATCGCATGGGCTAATTAACGTTATTGCCGGTTTTCATGTGGCGTCATCATTTTCCAAAATTGAAAACAACCAATCCTTCTGAAGTTTTAGTTTCCTCAGATAGAAGACCCTCCAAGAACTTGATGTTTTACAACGTTTAAGCTCGACGGGGTTCCTCATTTTGTTAGAGAGGACATTTGAATTTACAAATTTTTGCGTTGCGTGCGCACAGACCTAAATCTTGGCGAGGTTTTTTTATATATATCAATCATCTATCATGTCCCAGATTCTTGACTTTATTTATTGAATGGTTACGATTTTTATTTTTGATTGCGTGACAGTGCAAACAGCAATAGCTTGTGCATGTGCCAAAATGTCGCAAAACTTTATGGTATAATTTACTAGACAAGTAATGAGAACATACAGTTAGCATCTGCTTTGTTATAATAAAAAAAGACAAATTCTCTCACTTGTAGTATCAAATGGCAGGAAATGGTTGCGAGAGCGTGTTTAGATAAGACATGTCATCCCCCGTCAGTCGCCCTTTTTTCGTGTCAATGGCTTCAGCTCAACATGGATAATTTCAAGTTTCCATTCGCGTTTGCCAGCAAACGAAAAAAGCTGGACGCGCTTGATGGGCTTCCACAATTTAGCTGGCATGAAACTGCGAGCCAGGAAGTGATTGGTCAGGGCTCATTTGGCTCATTTTCATCTCTCAGGCAATAATTCCGCGTTTTTTTTAAACAAAACGTCGCTTCGTGTTATGTTCATGATTTTCGGTATCCGCGTTTTTTTTAACAAAACGTCGCTTCGTGTTACGTTCATGATTTTCGGCATCGCTTCCTTTGTTGACGAAAGGAATGAAGCGACGTGGCAAAAAAATACAATTAATTCTGGTTTTCTACGATTTTGCTGAAATTTTAACATGATGGTGCTGGATTGTTACGGAATAGATGCTACTTTCGTAACCGAAGATTTTTGTTTGACCTAAAGGAAAAACTACCCAGAAAAGGTCATCGACGATTCAAACGAATATAAATTTAGATATGTTCCGAGCTGAACTTCTAGTGAAAAAATATTTTTTTATGAGCGCTTGGTTCTTTATTTTTTTCTGCATGTCTCAAAACTGTTATCCGTACTGATCTTTGTTGTCGTTTCCTGAAGTTTCATCACGAGGCACCGTGTCTTTATCTGCACAACAAACTTTCGTAAATGTTCCCCGAAATGTTCTTCTGTCGTCTGTAGTGAAACTTTGTCCACATTTTCTGTTCATTGATAACTCATTGGTTAACATATTCGACATATCGATTTCTTTCGGCATCGACTATAAGGTTGAGCCTTTATTACGTGTCTGCAGAGCTTTGACACGAATGCGCCCGACACAGAAAAAATGTAAACGCACTCGTTCCGTTCTCCTCACTGCCATGCCGGCTTTTCTCTATTTTAGAGATTCCCTATTTTAGAGATTCCCCCTTTTAGAGATTCCCTATTTTAGAGATTCCCTATTTTAGAGACTCCCCCTTTTAGAGATTCCCTATTTTAGAGATTCTCTATTTTAGAGATTCCCCCTTTTAGAGATTCCCTATTTTAGAGATTCCCTATTTTAGAGACTCCCCCTTTTAGAGATTCCCTATTTTAGAGATTCCCTATTTTAGAGATTCCCCCTTTTAGAGATTCCCTATTTTAGAGATTCCCTATTTTAGAGATTCCCCCTTTTAGAGATTCCCTATTTTAGAGATTCCCTATTTTAGAGATTCCCCCTTTTAGAGATTCCCTATTTTAGAGATTCCCCCTTTTAGAGATTCCCTATTTTAGAGATTCCCCCTTTTGGAGATTCCCTATTTTAGAGATTCCCCCTTTTAGAGATTCCCCCTTTTAGAGATTCCCCCTTTTAGAGATTCCCTATTTTAGAGATTCCCTATTTTAGAGATTCCTCCTTTTAGAGATGCCCTATTTTAGAGATTCCCCCTTTTAGAGATTCCCCGTTCCCCGTTCCCCGTTCCTCGTTCCCCGTTCCTCCATTCCCCGTTCCTTGTTTTAGAGATAGCCTTATAAATTATAAGGCCCGGAAAAGTTGAACACGTTTTTTCTTTCTCGACGAACAGTATAGTTAAATAGAATATAACCATTGTTTTTCACCTGTCCATTTTATTGATAACGACGTCAAACTTAATTTATCTTTTTTTTTTAATTTAACATATGAGAATGATTGTCGGTTTATTTTACGTTTTACAAAAGTCCTACGATTTGAAACTGAAACCGTGTTGTATATTCAACAGATTGTTTTTTTGTCCTCGTCGATTTCGCTCTGAAACAATGACTTCACGCGATTTAAAGTATCAAATGATTTAGGTGCTTAATGAGACAGCATTTAACTAATGGGTCACAATTTTTGCCCTCCCACAAGCATGTACAGTAGAATTCTAATAAATCATTATTGTTCCAACGACCAAAGGGTTCAATACGGTTTTAAAAAGCGTCAAAGTTTAGTAAATCTCTAGTTAAAACTATTGTTTGAAATTCCATTAAAATGCCCCAGTATTTGTAAAATAGTCTTTGGCAAAAGGTAATTTGTTAAAGGGTGGGTTTCCTAGCAAACTGGTGTTAGAGAAAAGGTTAAGCCCAGTTTTGTACTTATTGCAACATTTATCTTTTTAATTATTCGAAAAACGATCTAAATCTTGACAACAATAAGGCCTGTCTATTTCTTTATTTAGCTTGATTATGAAGGGAAAGTTCCTTTATCTCTAGCAAATTCTATTCGCGATATATATCACTGATCTGTCAACGCCCGGCATCTTTTGCCACCGAAACGGGTAACTTAAACATATCCGATTTCTCTCTAAGTTTTATTTTCATTTATTCAAATGAGCCTATTCTACAGGTGAAAATATACTCAGCAAAATTAACTCTTGACATATGCATTAAAAGCAAATGTTGTCAGACAAACTTTAATACTTTTATGAATGCGAGAGCTTGCTGGAAGAATTTGAAATAATGTGCATGTGACATCGATTGACTTAATTCGCGCGATCCGATAAAACTCCCGAATATTCAAATTCAGAATTCAATCAGAACATGCTCTTCTGTATTAAAGAAATTTTGTAACTGTGTTGTAGTTGCCTCGTCAAATTGAATGTAAATACACATTTTGCTGAATCGCGCTTAAACGTACAGAGTAGCGTTTTAATTGTTATGTGATATCCGAGGTCAGGTTTTTGTCTCGTACTGAAAGTTAAATTATTTTTTCGAACTGAATTCGAATTATAATTACTCAATTACAACCACGCAAGTCAAAATAAAATTTGTTCAAATTTGCACCACTCTTGGTTAAACTCAGTTGAAGTTTCTCCATTCGTTTGGAATAGTTCGTTATTTCTGCTCGTTCTTTCGTTAGATCCTGTCGCGATCCTTTCGCATCTTTCGCGAAGCAAGAGTTCGTTTTTCGCTTCAGTTAACTCTACTTGTAGAGGCATGAATGTTTAAATTGTACAAAGTTAGCGCTCCCACTGAAAAAGATCGGTGCCTTCGAGTGAAAATCGCGTTTACCGCATGTCTGAACTTGGGAAGTCTCCAAGCATATATAAAGGGATCGATTAAGAACTTCATAAATAGGGTTGTATCGACAATGATATTCGCCATTGTAGCTTTCACTTGGCCTTCGTATGTCTTTGGCGTCCAGTAGAGTGTAAAATACCACATTACCGTCACGGGTGCCATGAAAAGCAGTAGACATGTAGCCAGAAGCAGACTCACAACCACAAAATGTTTTTGATCTTTCTTCCGGCGGTGTTCCGAAGTTTCAGCGATGCGCATTGCGTTATTTTCTGCGGGAATCAAACGAGCAATCTGGCGTCGGTATGAGATGTGCAAGGCGATGTAGGAGACCAGAACGAGGACGTTTATCAGGGAAAGATTAAAAAACACGTCCAGCTTTTGGAAAATTTTCTCGGGCACGCCCATCAAAAGCGTGCATGAAAATAGCAGTGAATAAGTCCAAATTCCACACAAACAAGCGACCACGCGCCTAGTTGTGACAAGTTGTTTGTGGCGATGCGGGAAGGTTATAGCAATAAACTGGGTCCACGACAGAAACAGAATTGTCAGAAAAGACAAGTTCATTGTTATACTGGAGAGAATACCAGCTGCTTTTAAAGTGAAGTTGTATCGCTCGCTACTGATCGTGTCCTTGTACAGCTCGAAGTAGAAGTAGGCGAACAACGGTTCCACTGCAATACCAGTGAAGAAATCTGCTACAGCTAATCCAATGATGAAAATGCTGGGAGGGTGTCGAAAGCTCCTGAACGGATCTTGGTACAGTACTACGAGTAGAACACCGTTTGAAACAGTCGTTAAAACTGATAGAACACAAAGATAAATGGCGGAGATGAGGCAGATGAAGAGAAAACGATTTCTTAGGATTTCCCTGCCTTCGCCTCCGGTATTATTGGCCATTTCAGATTCGTTAAAAGAGCTATTCATGTTGAAATAAAACAGCTCAGTGGCTTGTGAAAAAACAAAACGCTAAGGTAAGGTAAAAGAAAAATCTCTCTCGTAGATTGTGGGAAATATTCGGAACGTGAAAAAATAACAATGGTCGACTTTCGAGAGCAAAACGATCATTTAAAAGGATTGTGATCGTGCACTTCTGCAAGTCATCTTATTTAAACATTACATAAATTACATGTCAAGTGAGAGTTTCTTTTCAATTTAAAAGCAAGTCAGTAAATAACACATTGGCAGGCTTTGTTTGTGTTTTCCGTCACGTTTTGGCAGTTGAAATTGCGATGACGTCAAAGCCGCATGTCCGTCTTACTTTAGTCACTTCTCAGGAAAATGCATTTGTCAGCTGCCTTTTGATTGCTGTAAGGTTCACACGTGTGAACTTGAATATGGTCCTTAAAAAAGCCAGTTCACCTTACAAGGACTTTTCAGGGCTCAACGGTGAGCGGATTTAAGGGGGGATGGCTTGGGCGGCTATTCACCCAAGGAAAATGCTCAGAAATTTGAGTGAGAAACTCGCAGCAAAATTTCTTGCCACTATACTTACCTACTCCATGGTAATAATTGCCCATCAAAGATGCTTTTGTCATAAATGTTTGAACAGGAAGCAAGCCCAGTAGAAGGTTAATCATTCCTGCAAAAGATAGGAAAATTAAAAGAAAGAAGTGCGAAAAACAAATTAAGATAAGCCTAAAGACGTAGGTCACTTTCTCGTCCAAAAAAATTTGATTTCTGCGCATGCCAGGGCAAAAATGTCTTTAAAAATGGTACTAGCAGAAAGAAGGTATGCCACCATGTTGCAAATGACGTTTTGAGTAGATTGGAGCTAAGTTGCCTCATATCCAGGCTGAAAATCTCCAAAATGCCCAAAAAATGCGTTTTTGGCAAAAAGCTCCGGGAGTCAAAGGGTCAATTTTCAATATTTCAACCATGCACTTGCGTTACGATTCTCCTTATACACTTTGACCATTACAGCTTGCAGCTGTATCTATTTAATAATTCGTAAAACTATTTAAATTTTGATGACAATAAGGCCTGTCTTTGTCATTATTTAGCTCGATCATGAAAGAAAAGTTAATTTATCTCTAGCAAATTTTATATGCAAGCACTGATCTTTCGATGCTCGGCAGTTTTTGCCAAAGAACGAGAACCTCAAAAAGATTTCACTTCTCGTCGTTTAGTGTTATTGTTCAGTTGTTCAACCACCTCAGCGGCGGGAATTTCACTCTGAAAACGCATCAAATGTTTTCCGTCCACACTAAGCCAGAGGAATTTTAGAACACAACACTGAATCACCGCCATTTTGAAATAATGTTTGAGGAAATCTCGGTCAGGGAAATCACACGACGGTGTGCGACACTTGCAGACTGCAGACTGTAGACTTTTTCACTAAAATATCGTATTCCATTTCCATTACCAATAGCTAACCGTAAACAGGCTAACCTGAGTGCTATTCAGGCTAACCTGAGTGCTGTTCAGGCTAACCAGAGTGCTATTTAGACCTAAATGTAGTCTGTAGTCTGCAGTCTGCAGTCTGCAAGTGTCGCACACCGATCACACGATTATCGTGACGCCATTGTTTTCAAAAAGCTTCCTTTTCAAAATGCTTTCCGTCCGCACGAAAACGAAAAACCGGTGTTTTCAAATTCCTCGTGTTTGATGTCATCTTTTTCGAAAAGCTCCGTTTTCAAAATGTTTTCTGTCTACACTAAATAAAACGCAAAGCCGCCGGTTGGAAGAACGTTTTCGAAAAACTCCGTTTTCGTGACGGATTAGTGTGGACGGTAGGCCTAACCGTAGAAATAGTAGCCAGCGTAGTGTGGGTTGGGCCCTAACATTTTGACTCTATAGCTTTGGCTCCATCCATTTGTTCTTTCGTACATTGTTGTTGTATAGACGGCGATTTTAGATAGATTTTGCAAGGGTTTTTCGAAACCGCGCGAAACCTCCTCTCTGTACGTTCCGCTATTCGCAACCACACATCGAGTCAGATTGAATTGTATTCGTAAAAATACAAGAAGTGAAAATGAGCTCCCGTTTATTTTATCTAGCGTTATGCAAGCTCTTGTTCGAGCAGTGGATTTCTTAATTGTCCCCAGTGCTACGCTTTTTTTACTTCTTCTGCGCATGGCAGCTCCTTCGCGCCAATTTGTGGCGCCATATTGAAAATTGTTTTCCTCACCAGCAGAACGACAGAAAGCATGCCTGTGCACTTCAGAGCCGTGGATAATGCCGTCGAGACGGTCAAGAAAGTGAAAGAATACGTAAACAATGGTTTTGGCGTAACTTTAGATGTAGCATTGGATTTAGAAGAAGTTTGCAAGGAAAGCCAGCGCGTGAAGGAGTTGGAAGACACCATGCTTCAGTATGTTGAAATGGAACGGGAAATGGATCACTGGGTTAAAGCTGCTGAACTAGCCAAGGCGGAATTTAATCGACAATATGATGCTTCTAGGTGAGTCTTTGATGTAAGGAATTAATATTCTGGAGTGCTAATAACGAATCGGTCGGTGTAGAAAGGAAAACTGTGGACTACAGACTGCAGAGCGGTGGTATAAAATGCAGACTGAGAGTAAAATGCAGACCGCAGACCACAGACTTTTTATGTATACATATGGGTTATTGACCAAGTGTGAGTTCAAGATGGCTGGATATTGGCCGAGTTCTTTTTTTGCGTGTTTATGGACTGAGACGGAGTCGAGGTCCACAAACACGCAAAAAAAAGAACGATCAAGCCATCTTGACCGAACAAGCTTGGTCAATAAAGGATTTATTATATGGCTTTTGGGGAAATTTTTCTTGGGGGACAAGGCGGGTAGTCCTGAGCAGGCAACATAGCTCCATCTTGCCTGCTCAGGTAGTCAATCACAGCGCAGGATTTGATTCATCTTGCCCACTCAGGGAGCTAGCCATATACATGTAATAAATCGTGTTATTTCCATTATCAAGTGCTAAGCATAAACAGGGTTATTCAGGCTAATTGCAGCGAAAGTAAGCACTCCAGTTAGCCTGACTATTACTCCAGTTAGCCTGAATATTACTCCAGTTAGCCTGAATATCGCTATGGTTAGCCTGAATAATATATCACTCAGGTTAGCCTAAATATCATTCCGGTTAGCCTGTTTACAGTTAGCTTTCAACGACAGAATGATAACACGATTCAGTTAAAAGTCTGTTCTCTGCAGTCTGCATTTCACCCCTAGTCTTCATTTTATCCCTGGTCCGCAGTCTGCCTTTTATATTGGCTGGATTTTTATAGGATTTTTATCAACGTCCCCCCGGATCCTGGCCCCGGATAGGAATATCAAGAGAATGATCAACAAATGGAAATTGTTTGGATGTGTAAACAACTCACACAACTGGTACCCAATGAAGGATATGGAATCAGTAAAGAGAATGTTTATTATCATCATCAGGGCTTGAAATAAGTGCTGTCCAGTCGTCTGGGACAAGTAGATTCTCCTTCTGGGCAAGTAGCTTTTCATTTTCACTTGCCCAATGGGCAAGGGATCGGCAAGGGATCGGCAAGCCATCTGGCAACTAAATCCTTAAAAGAGCAAACTAAGACTTGCCCAGGGCAAAAAAAATTTAGAGCTACTTGTCCCAAGGGCAAGCTGGAATTCAAGTTTCTTTCGAACCCTGATTATTAGATTTACAGAAATCTTTGTTTTTCTAGTGATGATATCCCTGAAATTGAGGAGATTTTTCAGAGGAAGTTAACAGAAGCAAGTGAAAAGGATTATGACTTAAATTCCCACCCAAAGGTGAAAGAATTCAGGGAAAAGGTGTGGAGTATTCATCACCAAGGGCAACCAATGCCAACTGCCGATACACAGCAAGGGCTGGAAGATGAAGATATCATTATGTCTCAGGTAAAAAAACGATGTAATATAAAGCCTTGGCACAGTTTGAGTACTTTGACTCATGCTCTTCAATATTGCTGGATTACCTTGTAACTAGGTAATTTGGTTTTATCAACTGAGTTGATAATGTGAATTGTCCACCGTAAAGAGATTTGGAAGCTGATGTTTCGAGCGTTAGCCCTTCGTCGGAGCACTCCGACGCTCCAATTCGCTCCGACAAAGGGCTAACGCTCGAAACGTCATCTTCCGAATCTCTTTATGGTGGACAATTCACATTATCAGCCCAATTGATAAAACCAAATTACCTTGTAATAGTCCCACTGATGGGGAGGCGAGGTGGCCTCGTGGTTAGTACGCTCGACTCCGGAGCGAGCGGTCCGGGTTCGAGCCCTGGCTGGGGAAATTGTGTTGTGTTCTTGGGCAAGACACTTTACTCTCACAGTGCCTTTTCTCCACCCAGGTGTATAAATGGGTACCTGCTGTTTTGTTGGGGAAACCTAACAAAATTGCAGGGGAGTGACCTGCGATGGACTAGCATCCCATCCAGGGGAAGTATAAATACTTCTAGTCGCTTCATGCTACAGAAACCAGGATAAGCTCCGGCAGCTATGAGCCAGCCTTGGCTCCAAGGCTTCACACCACACCACACTCCCACTGATGCAGCACCACAGTTTCTTTCGAAACTTGCCCCCTTTATACCCTGTAACTAGCCTGTTCCAATTCCAAGCAGGGTACTTGACCCATGTCTGGGTATTAGGATGCTGCCAAGGGTTTGAAATCCTGACCCTGTTTAGGACAACAATACTCTAAAAACCCTACACTGTGTAGAATGGCACCCTCTATTTCAAGACCCTGTTTAGGACGAGAGACAAAATACACACTATGAAGACACGGTTGATCATTGCAGTTATACACAACTAAAGCAGTTGTGAAATTAAAGGCTGAAAAAACGTAGGCCTGAATGGGATTTGAACCCATGACCTCTGCGATACCTATGCAGTGCTCTACCAACTGAGCTATCAAGCCAACTGAGAGCTGGTCAAGTTGGCTTGATTTGATAGCTCAGTTGGTAGAGCACTGCACCGGTATTGCAGAGGTCACAAAAACATTTTCACAACTGTATATAACAGACCGGAATTTTTTTCAGGCTTTAATTTCGCAACTGGTTAAGTTGTGTATAACTGCGATGATAAATCATCATGTCTTCATATCTTTCTCTGCAGTTCAAAGATATGATATTTTATTATATTCACTTGAAAAATACACACTCTTGTTTTACAAGAATTTACTAGGAGATCCAGGATGCAAGCTTTGTGTTACGTCATTGCTTGCTTGCAACAGTTTACCATCACTTACATCATGTACATATATACGTTTAAAAGATTAAACTTCTTTCATATCCAGTCGATACAGGGGAGTACGTCTTCATTTATAATCATACCTTCAACTGCAGTATTCTGCTCCTTGGTTTGAAATTTAAATCAGAAAGAGACTGGAACTTTGTTAAAATATCAGAAATACCCGTATTCTACCCCCTCTCTAATAAAACGTGTGAGAACGGGCAGTAAGTTACTGACTCCATGGGGATCTAATCACTCCTCAAACATAGTAGATTGACAGTTTTCTCTCCATTCCTGCTTATTGGCTGATGGCATTTCACTTTGCTCAGACAATTAGTGGAAATGAAACATTTACAGAGATCATGGCAGGCTCGCTTTCTTGGTGCTTTCACACCAGACTCCACCTGCTGGATTGCATCAATCCCCAACTCGCTCTTTCCCGCTGTATACCCTGTTCAGGACAGCGAGGCCAAAAAACCACACCCTGTCAAGTGGCACGTCCCCATATAAGCCAAATGAGGGAGTACCATCCCCAAAAAAACATTCTAAGCTCTTGATCAATTTGACAATATTGAAAAATACAGGCAACCCAAAGAAAAATGAGCAGTTCCTGTCTTGTCGTTTTCTTATTTGTTCGTTTTAGATTGTTCCCACTAACCTAGACCATAAGTAGTCCCCCTTTGGCTTAGTCCATCAAAAGTGATGTGGAAGAAAACCACAAGAAAAAAATAGCCATGTAAAATATTTGGGCAACAAGTGCACTTCTCCCCCCAGGATTTCACATGGCCATTTTTTATTGTGGTTTATTTACAGTCATGTTCGACAGACTGGAATAGGCTTGTTGTAACACAAGTGACATGGTAGCATAATGGGTAACATATTTGTCACTTGATAGCGCAGAGTTCAATTTTTAGCGAGCGTCAATGTTTGTGTTTTTAGGCAAGACACTACTGGACCACTCTTTTCCTAGGATTATCATGAATTTAACTAAGGAAAAAAACATGTTTTTCTTCTGCAATTAGTTTTCATGGTGAACTTCCTCTTGCCATTGCTATTTGCAGGCACCAGCAGAACAAACCAAATGTCCGCTAACTCTGAAGGAGATGGTCAAACCCATGAAAAGTAAAATCTGTGGTCACAATTACGATCATGATGCAATTATGCAACACATCGGCAGAGGACGAGGACGAGCAAAGTGCCCAGTCTGTGGGCAGCTACTCACCAAAACTGATCTTGAGCACAACACAGTGTTGGAGCATTCCATTAAGAGAAAAAATCGAAGAAAATAAAAATTGTTAGGATTTATTGTTAACAATTCATTTAGACAAGTACAAACATATTGCATTATAGTTGAAATAACTTTTCAGATAATAGGAAAGTATTAAAAATTCAATTTTATATAGTTAAAAGGATTTTTTGGTCCAAGAAGAGATTGTTCTGGTTGTAATAAATTTATTTTTTTGTAGTAGTAGTAGTATTGGATATATTATGACTCTTGGAATTGAAATTGCTACCTTGGTGGCAGGGTTTCTCTTCCAAAAGGTATCAGAGGTCATTTTATGTGGGGCATGTTTACCCCTTGTATAGGAGAATCTTGACCAAGGTCATGAGGTCTGTACACACAACCGAGGTCAAGATTCTCCCATACAGACCGACTAAGCTTGGTTAATAAAATTTTTGTTACATGGCAAACAAGAAAAAATAATTTGTTTATTAAAGGTAACTGGTTTGTACTAGCACAGGCAGCCCAAGCTCTGTCTATGAACCACAGAAGCAATGCAATATGGCATCGAATTGTAAGGGTTTATTCGGGATTTTCTACGAGATATCCATGGGGGTAGTTAAAAGTGAAAATTCTCGATAAAAATGGCTTAATTTGAGCTTGATTTAAGCGACGTTTTTTTAATCCTGGTTTTCCCACCAGGATTCAAAAAAGTCGCTTAAATCAAGTTAAATCTGTAAAATAACCAGACCAGGAGCAAAACACGCATGTATGCAATAAGGTAAGCCATTTTTATAGAGAATTTTCACTTTTAACTGCCTCCATGGGTATCTTGTAAAAAATCCCATATAAACCCTTACAATTCGATGTCATATTACGTTGCTTGTGTGGTTCATAGAGAGAGCTTGGACTGCCTGTGATACAAGCCGACATTTTGCTTGCAATTGGAGATGAGCTGAACTTAAATCTGCCAAAGTTTTCTAGTCCCCTTTTTTTTCATCACAAACTCATGATTCAAGGATTCAATTAGGCTCAATTTCCAACTGCTTTCGGGAAACAAGCCCGCACTCCTCCCCAAACACACTCTCTTTTCGGGGAGGAACGTAGACTGGACACGAGAGCGGCGGAAATCGAGCCTAGGAATCAATCAGATATTAATGATTTACATACGCGTATCAAGTGGGGTGTGACCACCAAAAGTGCACAGTGTTGTGTTAGTCTTTGGGCTGTTGAGAATTTGACCGCTCTTAAAGGCATTGTATGGAGTGTATTTTATGGAGTTTAAAATAATGAAGGATAAAAACAAAAATCGGGCAAGGTGCATTTATTTTGTTTTAAAAAAGTAACATTTTATTTTGTTGCACGTTTTTATCCTTTGTACAATGCCTTTTAGAGTGCTCAGATTTCCCCCTTCTACCCTCCCCTAATGCCAGGTGAATTTCATGTATTCAAAGTTTTCTTTTGAATTTCACAAAATCTTGTAAAATCTCACTTTCAACCCTGGGTAGTCTGGATATGTAGGGAAGGAAATTGTGAAACCACCTACCCTTCCAATTTCTTTTAATTTTCATATTAAATTTAATAAAATCAGTTAGGCTCCTGATAATATTCAGAATATCCCTCGCAGAGGACGTGCGCGCAACCATGTGCCCACGGTTTATCAGCGGTATCATTTACCCCAAAACAACTTGTATTGTTTTGTTTGTAGCTGAGAGCAGGGCTTACTTTTTTGATATTACGGCTATTTTTCGGTATTCGAAGTCTTGGCTTGTACTAAAGTCCTTGCTGACTGCGGATTGCATTTGATCAGAAATCAGTGATCGCGTTAAATATTCCACGCGGATCGTTTTACGTGGTCGCTAAAAATATCTCTGAAATCACGTGTAAATACAAAAGGGAACCTCTACAAAAACCGTCGACTTGGCGAATTTCCTTGAGAGCAGTTAGAAGACATCAGCCTCCAGAACTGTACAAGATGACTGTCCCCTGCATGGTTTGCTTCATCGACACGTCCGAAATAAGTATTCGTTCGTGGTGTTGTTCGGGAATAATTTGCTTGTCTTGTTTGGAATCTCACGTCTCGTCGAAAATAGAAGAATCCGTGGTGAAAATCGTGTGTCCCCTGGGTAACTGTGACAGTTTAATTAGCGAGGACGAGATAAAAGAACTTGTGTCAGATGAAGTTTTTGAAAAATACCAGCGTTTCAGAGTGGAAATTGAACAGAATCCACATATCAAGACTTGCCCTGGCTGTTCTCGAATTTATCATCTTCCTGAATTAGCGAAGACTGAACAGGAAAGAGATTTAAGTCCGGAAGTTATGAAGGTAACATGCTCAAAATGTCGATTAGTTTGGTGTTTCTTTTGCCAAGCGCCCTGGCATCATGGTTTGACGTGTAAAGAGTTCTGTAAAGGCGATAAATCATTGAAGATATGGGCCAAAAACCGCGGTCAGCCAGTCAGGAACGCATGTCGTTGTCCGAAATGTCAAGCTTTCATTCAGAAGTCCAGCGGCTGTGACCACATGTCTTGCAGCAGGTGAGGATTAAACACAAAGGCTTAACCTGCATTCTTGAAAGATGCGAAAATATCCACGTTGTATTTAGAGTTTGACATTTTCAGGAATCACAAATAAAAAAAAATAGTCCGTTATTTTAACAGCTGAAAGCACGCAGTCTGGTATCTTGAAATAATATATTGTTTATCAAGCGGAGGAAGCTGAAAAGAAAACGACTATACATATCAGATCATTGGCTTGTTTATAACTTTGCACTTGTCCTTATAGAATGTATGGAAAGACCAACTTTATTATTTGTAACACTTGGTATTGTACAAAATAGTAAACGGGATTAAATTTGATCACAACAATGGAACTCTTACCTTACTCTGTGAGGTACCCACCTTGGTGGGTTTTTTTTTGGAAGGGGGGGGAGGCCTGGTTGCTACCCACAAAGTGGTCAAGAGGTTGGGACCCTTCACCAAAATACAAATCAAATGGTTGTGGCCCCACTGTTCCTCCTCACCCCAAAACATTCTTGAGTTCTGTCCAATCAATTTTAATCTCTCCATACCCAAGGGTGCATTCAGAGTAGGCTACACCAAAGATCTTCATTGTGGCCTTAAATATTTTGCAGCGTACCAGCATGTGATAGGAGTTTTTGACGTATAGCAGCGTGCACGTTTATATTTGTGTCCAAAACTGTTTTGGACACAACATGGTGTCTCATTTGGTATAATGAAGTTAGGTTTTAAGTGTCCTGGTTTAAGTATACAGACATTGTAACCACCAAACTGTATGGAAACAAAATGTAACATTTTCTGGCCATGATGCAAGACTTACAATGTATTTGTTTTTCCTTCCACAGGTGTCACACAGAATTCTGCTACAGATGTGGAGGAAAGTATCATCACTTAAAATTTGTAGGAAACCATTACGATCGTTTCAGCGTCCTGGGCTGTAAATATAATTATAAACCGGATCAGCCTGTGCAGCGTATTGCAGTACGTGGCGCCCTGTTTGGTGGACAAGTCATGGTTGTGCCTATTATAGCTGGGCTAGCCGTCACTGCAGGTTGTGCTGTGCTTGGCGCGGGAATAGTTGCCGCTCCATTCTACGCATCTTACGTACTTATCAGGAAACAAAGAGCAAAGCACAAGCGGACAAACATCAAAAAGAAAAAGTAAATAATTTCAGTGTTTCTTATTCATGACTGAGGCTAACACTAAAAGATGTGGCTTGAAACCCAAGAGTGGTCCCCTTCATAGTCATTATTAGGGTTGTCATTATTAGGTTGACGAAACTAAGTAAACAAAGGAGACTAAACAAAAGAGAAATGCAAAGAACAATTTGAACCATTTCACAAGCATTAAAAAATATGGTATATAGTTAAAAGCCATCCAGAGTGCAGTTCAACAGGTTGACTGTGTTTTCCAAATGAGGACTGGGCCGTTTGGCAATAAAACAGAAGTTCCCTCGGAGTTAAGGGTGCTCACTATTTGTCAGAATAAATTGGCTGGGATGACCATTTTATAATGCAAACCAAACGAATGGGATAGCGCTTACCATATTTCCTATTTTGAACTCCCATAACAAATTTATTATTTTTCGGCTGATGAGAGACTGGAAAGTTTAGCAAATGGTAAGGAAATTTCTGCCGTTCCGTTCTGAACAGAAAAGAGGACTTAACCTCTCAGATATGTCCAGGATTGACTGCTAATGAGATTCAAATTCCTTATGATAAGCATCACAAAGTGTCCTCATTGGTAAAAAGTCACCAAAACACACACAATTCTGCCAAATATGAAGTACTAATTAAATAATACTTGCGTTCAATCCTGGACATAAGTGCAACCTCTGGAGGTATAGTATAATTTCTAAACACATTTTCTGGAAAATTACTGTTCCATTTAACTTTTAACTGAAATTTCCAGATTTTTTGGCTAAATGGTAATTACCCAAAATGTCTCTCTGGTTCTCTGTTCAGACAAACATTTACTAGATAGATGTGGATACTTTATTTGGCACAGGATTCATAAAGTTAACACTTATTTTACAATGAAGCTGTGCGTCTAACATTGTCAAGCTAGTGAAGACACAGATTCTGTATTCTGGCATTGTATTCTGGCGATTTTATGCAGACCAATCAAAAGTAAAGAAATTCTGACAGAAGGAAGGGAAGAAAATCAAAGTACACTCCTTCCCTCCATTCGGGCTTTCTGCTGATAATGTCTCTATTAAATTTTCACAACTTTCCTTGTTAAAAGCAGGGTTGAATAAGAGAAAACAAAGAAAAACTTAAAACACTAATTATAAAGAATTCACATAAAACTGTGCTGTACATAACTTGGTGTGTTTTGTCACTTTGCCGTGATCATTGAAGTAGTTTCAATGCTGATCACTTGGGAAGCACAAGTACATGTCAACATTTTTATTCATACTACCAACTGTTGTATAAAATACATACTAATTATGCGTTGTATTCAAGTGGTATACCATGGATTATTATTCAACAAATTGTAACACTATCCAAATATGGTCATGATGCTCTCGATATCCGTAACAGATATCCGGCGGTATACGTAGCTTCGTACGTGGGAAGAAAAAGTGAAGTGAGAAAATGTAGACAGAGAGATTTACAAGGATTTAGGCTGTTTTGTTATCAATTTGTTGAATAATAAAACAATTATCCTGCTCAATCTCGCAGAATATCGTCTGATTTTAGCCGACTCGGCCTACGGCCTCGTCGGCTAAGTATCAGACGATATTCCGCGCGATTTCGCAGGATAATTGTTAAATATCCCGAGTCACTTTAGGTGAGTGCTTATAACAAGAAAATACAAGTGACAAGTGGGATATTCCATGGTACAGTATACCAAGAGAGAGCATTGCATAACTATTTTATACCATGCTTTAGAAAATATAGTGGCCAACACAATCAATGCGATATACCTGTGGCACATGGTGGGAATTTTCTATGGCATGATTTAAATTTTCATATTGGGCAAATTAAGAACATTGTTACGTAACCTGTATATTGCATTAAAGTATCCAACTATGTTAGTGTAGCTGACAAAGTTTCAAGTATATTAAAATAATGCAGTGGGTGAAATAAGGTATGTTAAACAAGCTGTTGAGATTTCACTGAATCAAACCTAAAGTTATATGGCATTACTTTTTTGTTTGTTGACATTTTAAAATATTAAGATTGGTTAGCTATGTGTGAGTTAAGCAGATGTCCTTTTTGCTTGTCATGCGATCATCCCTACCAATTAAGTAATGAGCTGAGGATAATTTCATGAGCCTAAAGGTAAAGGGAAGGGAGGGGTGCAGTTAGGTTAGGTTTCACTTCAGGTAAAAAATTCATTGTTAAATTCATGACTGACAGTAAGCAAAGAAATTATTTTGTCAACTGGGGGTTATTTTTCCAATGCTCAGTTCTAAAATTAATGGAGTAAGGTGAATTCTGATTTTGGGTTGAAAGGATTAACAGGTGTCTTTAGGGTAGTAGATGCCTGCAAGAACGACAAAAAAGTGACTTTCGAAAACAAAGAGTTCTGGAGTTCACAACCCTATGTTATCTCTATTTTCTAGCTGTGAGGCTATTTTTTTGTTATTTCAAAATGTACGGCATAAAAACTGGTGAATTTAAATATGTTTATTCAGAGCAGACATAGTAAATTATACAATATGAATTATTTAAAATTTGTTAATAAAGTTAAAAAGTTCGCTTGTTTTGTTTTAAGGTTTTTGGTGTAAAAAAGGGAATTTAGTCTGTCTTTCGATGTCAAAGAATTTCCAGTTACAGTGATACCTCTTTTAATACAAAGACCAAAGCCAGCAGATCTGAGTGTCCTTGTTATAGAGGTTACTGTATTATAGAGGAACAGATTACGGTAAAACCTCTCTACAATGCGACTTTTTTCCCTGCAGACAGTTCTTACATCCACTCTTATCTTAACCTCTCTACAATATAATGGCATAACTCCCCATATTTTTTTTACCTTGAAGGTAATGCGATTATCAGTTGAGCAAGGCATGACAAAAGTTTGGTGACCAGGTTTTAACATTCAACTTGTGTTGTTGTCACAGGCAACTGGCTCCGCGTTAAAAATTGCAGTCGAGCTGCCCATGGCAACACCGTAGTTTTAAGTCCAAACTCCTTCACCAAAGTTCTGTCACGATTCACTCAACTGATAATCATAGTAACAAAACTGAATCCATACTGCATGTCATTGGTCTCTGTTTCTGAAAGGAGTCTGTATTATTGATATATTTTGATTGTACTCCATATTTATATGCTACAAAGAGCATTTCTTACAATTAAAAATGTTGCATCTCCCACAACCCAGCCTTGCTTTTGCAATCATCCACCAGGTAACTAAGCACACAACTGTGAAATGGCCTATTGTGGGTAACAATAACTAGCTTTTAAGTAAAACTATGTACAACAATTTTTGTATGATTATGAGTGCATGCTGCACAAACTATGAGAGAAAGTGGCAGGTACTACACATTCAAACTTGTAATCACATTAAAATTATTGATGATGAAGATTCTGTTGTCTTGGACGAGTAGGGGCAGTAACAACTACTGTTGAGTTGGAAATGACATCATAAATTGTACGATTGTGTTGAAAAAACAGGATTGTTAAAAACACTGGGAAGAGAAAAGTCATGGAGAAGTTCTTCACCAAAGCTCTTACAAATGATCTGGAAAACAAAATAGAAATTGATACTAGTTATTGGCAAGTGTCCATAGGTTAAGTCTTCATACAAGCCAAGTGGCCCATCAGGCCAGAGCTTATCCCGGTTTCTGTGGCATGAAGCGACTAGGAATATTTCTACTACCCCCTGAATGGGATGTCAGTCCATCGCAGGGTTACCCCCAGCAAATTCGCCGGTACCCATTTATACACCTGGGCGGAGAGAGGCACTGTGAGAGTAAAGTGTCTTGCCTAAGAACACAAAGCAATGTCCCAGGCCAGGGCTCGAACCCGGGGCGATCGCTGCGGAGTAGAGCGCACTAACCATGAGGCCACCGCGCCTCCCGCGAGTGTCCATAACTCTGGATAAAAAGATGGGCATAATGACTGTGTGGTGCTGGGCAAGACATTTAACCCTTGCAATTCCTCTCTCTGTCCTGCATCAGTTTTAATGCTAACCCAAGATTTAAAGTTAACTGAAAATATATTACTTTTTCTTGTACAAACATGTTTTTCAGTGCTTCTGTTTTGTGTAGTTTGAGATTATTCAGACTACATGTAAAAACTGAAGGACAATCCATATAAACAGAAACCTCGCCAAAAAGTTGCAAAACTTAAATCAAAATTCTCCCTAATCCTGGGTTAGCTTAGTCAGGCTTTAAGCAACCTGACCCCATGGTACATACATGTATACAAATGGGTAAATGGGCTGAAATAAGTGTTGCTGGTGGTCCCTGTAATGGACTGACATTCGTTATTATTATACATCAGACTCACTATGAAAAATCTGATTGGTCGAGAGCATTCAATCAATTCACAATAGCTTGTGAACTTGACATGATAACAGCAGATATTGCATTTATCATGTCAAGTTCAACGTGTGCCTGGTTACTAAGCCCCTAAGTGGAGTGTTCTCCTCAGAAACAAAATGGCTGGACGCTTCGGTTCTGTTTCTGAGTATGAATTATGTGAAAATGTATAATAAAACAATTATTGAATTCGGTTTTTGCATGATATCATGAACTATCAAAACCTCGTGTCTGTGTTATCTGCCTCAGCCTTCGGCTTCGGCAGATAACACAGACCTCGGTTTTGATAATTCATGATATCATGGTCAACCTCATCCAATAATTGTTTATTATTCAACAAATTGTAACACTATCCAAATATGGTCATGATGCTCTTGATATCTGTCATCCGTAGGTAACAGATATCTGGCGGTATACGTAGCTTCGTACGTGGGAAGAAAAAGTGAAGTGAGAAAATGTTGACAGAGAGATTTACATGTACAAGGATTAGGCCGTTTTGTTATCAATTTGTTGAATAATGAAACAATTATCCCACTCAATCTCGCGGAATATTGTCTGATTTTAGCTGACGAGGCCATAGGCCAAGTCGGCTAAGTATCAGATGATATTCCGCACGATTTTGCAGGATCATTGTTAAATATAGGGGTATTGGCAATCCACTTGAACACTACATGTATATCATTTTAAATGCTCCTTTTCACTTAAAAAGATAGTAAGAAATGCAATTTACCTCCGGAATCCCAAGTTTCCTCCTGGTTCAATCCGAACTCTGTCGCCAGCTGGTGCGTGTGCCGCCAAACTTATCCGGTGTGTGGCAACTATTGACAAACCCATGAGGTACTTGCCAGGCGTGGAACCTCCTACACTGCCATGAAGACCACCCATAAGGAAGAAAACCTTGTAATAGCAAAAAAAGTGATATCTCAAAATTAATAGTCAGGACTGCATTTTAGGTCACTAGATTGCTACAGAAATACAGTGAAGCCTGTATTAAACCGGCACCCAAGGGACCCATGCTAGAATCAGTGTCTGCTCAACACAAGTGCCTTTTACAGAAAATATGGGAGGCAGGAGTCTCATTAAGGGCTAGGCACAGGAAAATTGACCAGATTTGAGGATGATTTTTTTACCTGCGTGGTTTTACCATCTAACGAAAAGTTTTTCTTAGAAAGTTCAGTTCGAAAAGTTTTTCCCACTGTGAAAACCAGTTGTCCTCCTGGGCCAGGTTGTTTTGAAATCTGCTTAATGCTAACCCAGGATAAACTTTAAAAACACAACAACGCTTTTCAGTTTTCGGAACATGTTTCGATGTTTCAAACATCATCATCAGCCATTATGAATATATAGTAAAGATTTACAAAAGTGGTCGGTATATATAACCATATACAATGAAGCTTCATAAATTCAAATAGTCGTTAACTGTTAAACTTATTTAAACTAACCAATAAAATGATAGACTAAGAGAAGAAATAACGGAAAAAATAAACTTAAAATTCCCTGTAAACAACAGTAGATAAATTTAGAAATGTAACGACAAAATAACGTGCTCAACTTGTTTGTTGAGTTCAGGTTTCAACTGTTCAATATGAAAGCTCTCTTTTATTTTGAGTTGAGAGTAAGTGCTGGCATTATCGAGAATCTTAAAACAAGAGATATCACACTTATCCCTACAATCTTAATGTGAAACATCCAACTGCCACTTCTACAAGTTACCTTATATCGGTTATTATTCTTCCTACACTGGAAGAAAAATTTCATCCATTGTTAATAAGTATTGCAAAGACTTAAATGTTAAGATTATTTTCTCTCCGTTCAAACTTAGCACTATGTTTAGTCCTAAAGATTTTATTCCCGATTCTCTTAAATCACGTGTTGTTTATCAGTTTACATGTGCAAGCTGTGGAGTTCGTTATATTGGTGAAACCAATAGACATTTTAACACACGTGTTAATGAGCATCTATTTCGGGACAAAAATTCCCACATTTTTAAACATCTTAGTGCTTCTAAAGATTGTAGGGATAAGTGTGATATCTCTTGTTTTAAGATTCTCGATAATGCCAGCACTTACTCTCAACTCAAAATAAAAGAGAGCTTTCATATTGAACAGTTGAAACCTGAACTCAACAAACAAGTTGAGCACGTTATTTTGTCGTTACATTTCTAAATTTATCTACTGTTGTTTACAGGGAATTTTAAGTTTATTTTTTCTGTTATTTCTTCTCTTAGTCTATCATTTTATTGGTTAGTTTAAATAAGTTTAACAGTTAACGACTATTTGAATTTATGAAGCTTCATTGTATATGGTTATATATACCGACCACTTTTGTAAATCTTTACTATATATTCATAATGGCTGATGATGATGTTTGAAACATCGAAACATGTTCCGAAAACTGAAAAGCGTTGTTGTGTTTTTAAAGTTAATCGTTTCATTTGTGCTAACAAGACCATTTGGTAACCCAGGATAATTTAAAAGTTAACCAAAGTATTAATTTTTCTTGTTTAAAAATGTTTTTCACTAGTTATGTTTTGGGTAGTTTGAGATTATTCAAACTCAAAACTCAAGGATAAACAAAAACAGAAAATTCACGCAAACTCTGGGTTAGCTTAACCAGGCTATGAACAACCCGGTCCTGTTGAAAACGTTATGAAACCCCTGGGGAAGTCAAGCTTGGGGCTTACTGAGGTTGCTGTTGACTTGATACAGGAAGTCTCTGTTAATTGGGGTCCTCTTATTATAAATACATGTATGAAGGTTTCACTGAAGTATCTTAGAGAAATGGTTAAAGCACTTTGCCAACTGGTAGCTCAAAATGACAGTGCTGGACAGGGTTTTAGTTGCCTGCAAGAGACACTTTCTGATATACATACTTATAGCAATGTCAAAAGTACATGTAGCTGTGTGCAAGCAGATATCGCCATCTCATTTGTCTTTAATATTAAGCCACCTACTTCAAATTGTACGATCCCGCCCCTGTCATCTCTAGTTTTTAGCGTCTTTTAAATTTAAACATGTTTTTAATTATTATGGGTGGTGCCTCGCATGGGTCCTTGCGTCCCATTCGCACCTGCCCTTTTGACCTTATCACTTCATATCACTTTGCATATATATTTCATTTCTTCTTGGTTATTTATCTTGTTGTATGTAACATGTGTAATGGTCAATAAAGCTGTTAAAAAAAACTACGTAACAGGCCAGGGTCTATATATATAAGATTCATTGAATCTTAAAGAGCACTATAACTATTTAACTTAAAATTATTATAAATATTTACCTCGTATGCAAAAACTATCAGCCTGTACACTAAAGCTTGCATAAGAAGTTCCTCGATATCCTCTAGACGTGTGTTTTCATCTGTTATCAAGGTGTACTGCAACTGGCTGTAACGTTCCAAATCATCACTGAAAAAACACGCACCCATGGTAAAAAATTGGAAATCCACATACATTGCTTTAGAAAATATCTGTACCCTCAACAGAGACGTCTTTTTCATAATTTTGTGGAAATCCCAATTTAGCTTGATTTTCTTTGTTCTTCATCCTTCACCCCTTCCAATTACATGTACCTTTCACACTGTGTGTATAAATTTTGGAGATCAACTGCACAACGTTCCTTCCTGTCAATGTTGCAAACTGAATTACTGTATTTGTCCTAACCTGGGATCAGATAATCTTTTTTTTTTGTCACAGCAGGGGATAGGTAAAAAAAAATTTCCCTTCCCCCATTTGCCGAAAAAGAATGCCTGATTGTAGGTTATACTTGTCCTAGAACTCTATTTACTCCAAAGTATTTACATGCTGGCATCAAGAAATTTCAATCAATAGCCAATTCCGAGTTACCCTAAGCCTCTCCATCAAAGTCACGCCTGGTGCACAACCATCAATATGAAAATGAGTTTAACTTGCATGTGAATAAAATCTCATGAAATCTCAAAGACTCACTTTGAGAAAGAGGCTAAAGGTAATTCAAAAATGACCTATAATCATTTCTTTTAGAGTGCATGTTCTTGTAAAAGAGTAAAGATGATTATATGCCAAGTCTGCTTAAGACATAGCCTGGCTGTATATTTTTTAAAATATGTCAGAAACTGGACTGATTCTCGTGTATGGGGGTACTTTGATGATCTTCCTAAAATAGAATTCCCTCTATGCTAGTAGAACTCATTTAATTCTGGGGTAAAATGCTTGGAGATAATGTTAGTTGAGTTCATTTTCACCAAAAGCCCCTAATTTTGCTTAAATATTGTTTGTGTTACTTCTACACAATACTAAAGCTACTTCACACATACATTGTATCAAACCAAATTACATGTACCTGTACAGTGTACAGGACAGAGCTTATGTGAAATGCAGTGTAATTTATTTTATAAAGCCATGGAGGTTACAATAACAAGTGAACTTATGCAAATTGGTATTCTCTTTAAATTAAACAGAACAGGGCTGGGTTCCTCAAAGCCTGATTAAGCCAACCCAGGATTAGCACGAATTTTGATATTTTGAGTTTTCTACCTTTTCAGTGATGTTTTGGCCTTCTGTTTTGAGTTTAAATGATCCAAAACTACATAAAACATAATACACTGTAAGCAATGAAAAATATTTCTATGCAAGAAAAATTGATACTTCTGTTAACTTTTATTCCTGGGTTAGCATTAACCAGCTTTGAAACAACCTTCCTTAGGGTTAGGCCAGGACTTCATATAGGCCCAAACACAGAGGTTATACTTACTATATTATTGAGAACACAAGGACCTTGGTAAAGTAAAGGAAAATAAAGTCCAGAATTTCTGCATAGATTCTCTTAGAGATGGGCGCAATCTGTACTTCACAAACTGTAGGCAAACAAAAGAACTCTAAATAAGTACATGTAAATTTTACACCCTCTTATTAAGACAACAGGTGAATAATGCTTTCCACCAGATAAATTGCTACCCTCCAAAAGCAGCCGGTCGGTATCTGATAGGTCACAGGTTCAGTTTCATGGGACTCACAATTTCTCTTTGTCCCATCCTCGCAACATGGTGAATATGATATGATACAATAACTTAATTTATACACAATGTTTCATAATGAAATTCAGGTTAAAATGAAATTCCTTTGTCTCCTAACCCTAATTATTCATGGATCATGAATAATTAGGGTTGGAAGACAAAGAAAATTGAGAATCAAACTAGGTTAAATCATTTTAACCTGAATTGCATATTGACCTACAACATTTCCATCAGTCTATTTACAATAATCCACTAGCTACCTATCTTCCTAACTACAATAACAGGATAAAATTGTCAAAAATACAAACTACTTTCTACAGAGGCTGTGTAGAAAAAAGATATGTAAAACTGTGGCAGGTACACACAGCCAGGATTTTTCAAAGGGGAGATCACACTGTGTCAAAGTGAGGGTAGTCACCAGATTGTTATGTCATTTTTGCCCCCTGTTGAAGGTTGTTTGCTTAAAAAAGGAGGGGGAGGTCACAGGCACCCAAGGACCCTCCTAGCCACGCCCCTGTGTGGAAACTAATTAATTAGTAATTAATTAGTATCCTCAACTCAAGTAACAGTTTTTTGCACCCTTTTAGCTATATGTTTTCCTTCTGAACAATTTTATTCTTAATTTTTGAACTTAAAAAAAAATGAAATAATTTGTACACCAAAACTATGCAATAAAAATCTAGGTCACCATGCTCGTTTAAGAGAAAACAAGCTTTTATTTCACTATCAAGCTCAGCTGGAGGGAAATCGCATGCTTATGCTCATGCACACGCCCATATGCGCATGCTAATGACGCAAAAATCATATTGCACAATGCAATACTAAGGAAGCACGTCACCCTAAGGGGCTGGACACTGAGCAAATTGACCGGCTGTGATAAATTTGCTCACCATGGTTTGACCATCTAGAACAAAGTTTGTACATACATACATGTACATAACCTTTATTTACGTATCTGGTCGTTCTAGCGCCACAAGGCACTAATTGGGGACACTCTAAAACATAAGGTATATTACAAATTGATAAAATATTAATTAAAATATAAAATTAATAAAAATTATAAATTATCACTAATTAAAATATTGAGAAAAGCATCAATTAATTAATAACTAGTAATAGTTCACACTACAGCTGCCCCCGTGATGCAAAGTGCGGCATTATTTTTATTTGCAAATTATCATAGTCGATACCGTAATTTTTTACTGTTGTTATGTTGTAATAGTCTTCTAACGCGGATCAGAGAAGGTGTAGTCTGCAGTTAAGACGATTATTTTAAATCATTTTTACTCTCTCAGGGGGAAAATGAGTCGAAGTAATCCTCTGAAATCCAGGCTAGAAAAGACAAGGCGAAAGAGGGAATAGGAGTTTGGAATGAACAGAGTATGGAAAATTGACGAAGCTGCAGTTGTTTACAAATGAGTTTATTATAAGATATAATTAACTACAATGTTACTATATCTGGTGATATCTTTTTGAAAAATTGGTAAAAATATTGTATAACTAACAAAACGGAACTACTGCCTCGCAAAATATGGCTATTATATATAATTTTTGATTGCATAGTGGCAAGAAAATTGTGTTAATCAGGACGATCATTTTTATTCGTTGTGTAACAATGATGCAGCAGGATAAGTAACAGAGAAATTAAGTGTCTCATTAACTTGTGTTTTTTCATGAAGAGAACAATAACTTTAAAGCCTAATTAGATTTGTTTTTGCTATTGGTTTTACAATACGTAGCTGCTATCTTTTTTTTTTGCATGTTCACAGAAAACTGATTTCATTACAAAGAGAACTACATGTAATTGGTGTAATAGGGTATAACTAACTCAGTGTTCATTCGATTGTCTTTGCAAAAAGATAACAGTAACTTTAAAAAACTAATTATTTGCTTTTGCAAGAATATAACCTACAATAACTTTAGAAATATTTCATTGAATGTCTTTGTGCAACTGTCACGTTCTAATTAAGAATTATACAGGGACTAAAAGAAGAGTGTCTACAGTACCGCTCAGATTTAAGCGAACCAAAACATACGCGAAATACGCGAATTCCAATACGCGTATACGCGTATTGCCATGTGCGCATGCGCGTATGGCCATACGCGTATACGCGTATGCTCATTATATTAGTATTTATGAGCTAGCTTATTGTTGCTTTCTTTGTAACACTGTAGTTGAATGTTGTTTCAATCGCCCGGTAATACTGGGATTATATGGGCTGCCTAAATCGCTACGTGCCAAATACGGTAGCACTAGCCACAGTTTCACAAACTATTTTTATAGAATGCGTTCTGTAGCGTACGTCACAATAATTTTATTGCAATTGTCGTTACACAACATATCCGGAAAAACTTGTTGTCTGATTTCCATCAGAACATTTTACTGTTCGTTTTAATCATTAGAGATATTAAGATCGAGGTTTTTCAGCATTTCCCGCGAACCGCGAACGTCAAGAAGTCACGTGACCAAGTTCCCGCCGTCAGGTTTGCGATTTGAAGTTCGTGTTTGGACGTGAAGAAGGCGGTTTTCAGGCAAGTCATTTACTTCAAGGTTTCTTTGCTTTTTTAAACATTTCGCGTAAGGGGAGTGTAGATTAGTTGATACACATCTTTATTACATGGCTCTGTCTCACAAGGACTGGGAGCTACCAAATTCACGAATTTGATTGGCTGAAATCGATATTGAAAGCGGTCTAGATTTTCTCATCTAGACCGGCATCTAGACCGGCATCTAGACCGGTAAATGTTTGCAGTGAAAAAGTTGCAAACTAAAATTCAAAATCATTGACTATTTTCGTGTAACAATATTTATTTATGGCAGTGCCAAAAAGCTGAGATGATGATGAGAAAAAAAAGTAAAGAGAAAGAGCAAACTTTGGCAGAATTAAATTCAGCTTGTCGCCATTTGCAAGTAAAATGTCAGTTAGTACAAACCAGTTACATTGAACGGATTAAATTGTTCTCGTTTGCGCCATATAATAAACATCTTATTAACCAAGCTTAGTCGGTCTGTATGGGAGAATCTTGACCTCGGTCGTTGTGTACAGACCTCACTGCGTTCGGTCTGTACTCACGACCTCGGTCAAGATTCTCTCATACAGACCTCCAGCTCGGTTAATAAGAGCTAAGTAATTTTCATTCAATATGGTTTTAGCGCAGAGGTGCAATTCGTGAGCTGCAATTTGTGAATCGCGACCGCTTTTTTCAGTTTCGAGCAACATGGCTGCCGAGCCACGAGTGGTTCTTGCTTCCAGTAAAACTGCATCGATAAGATATTATTTTGTGACACATTTGGTCAACAGCTAACACCTTCGAGTAAAATAGTTGTTCATAGTAGCAGTTAAAATAAAGATGCAAGCAAACATAGTTAGAATTCATGTTGATTTGCATCTTGTAGACAATGGCGCCGTTCAGATGGCCCTTGATCTTGCTATAGAAGTGGATGCAGCCAGGCCTGAAAAGTCATCTGATTGGGATCTTATCGCTGCAAAGCTCAGCAACCACTCTTCAACCCCAGAAAAGCCGGTAGAATTAACAGGCCGTAGTTGCAGAGAGCGTATGGACAGAGTTCTTGAAAAATACAAATCCGAAGAATCTCGATCTTTGATAAGGTGCCTCCATATTCTGATTATTTATAGAGAAGCTTTGAGCTTCCAGTTAAATAAGTGTTTTAATATTGTAGGTCAGGAACCGAGGACGAGTTCACCGAATTGAAACAGCTTTGCGAAGATATAGTGACTTCGGGCCAGCACATTAACCGCAAACTTCCCGTGTTACGTGCAGCAAACCTCGAACGCGTGACCGCTAACTTCTAACCGCGGTTTGCCGTTTGCAGTGTTTATGCAAACCTCTATCTTAATCTCTCTATTAACTTCATCTTGCTCCAAACAGAACCATTTCACATCTTGTCGTGACGCTTCGAAAAACGGCAGCGACAAAAACAACTAGCCGTCGCCTGTCAACAAGATTCACGGCAGTAAAGTTTCACGGTGCATCATAAATACTTCGATTACACATTGTTTTGCAGATGGAGATCATTTAATTGTTGAAATCACCGATTTATGCTAAATAGAACCAGAGACGCCATCAAAATTTTCACTACACTTCTTGCCGCGTGACGCTTCAGTCGACAAAATAAAAGCAAGCGACTCTGCGAAAATAGTTAATACCTGTTCGCGGCGTATCATAAAAACTTCAAGGAAACATCGTTTCTGCGGATAGAGATCATTTCACCGTTTAAATCGCCGATTTATGCCGAATAGAACTGAAAATATCCTTATTGGTCCTTATTTTCAGTACTTGCCGTGACGCTTGACGCGTGCCGAAAGATGAATGATGAAAACTTTATATTGAAAACTAGTTAATTATAAAATTAATAAAAATTATAAATTATCACTAATTAAAATATTGAGAAAAGCATCAATTAATTAATAATAATTTCTTTTATATAAGCGCTATCCCTAAGAAGACATACACTCATAATTACTAATTAAATCTTTACCAATCTCTCAAGTTTACTTATAACACTATTTACAATCAAAACTATTAACACTATAAAGAAGTTCAGTTCTAAAGGTTTATTTGCCACTAGTGAACCTCAGTTGTCATCCTGCTGTAAAACATTAGTGAAACCTCCGGCTTATGTTATGTCAGATGATTTGTGTTCACAGTGATAAACTACTGTAGAAGTGCCAATGTATTTTGTAGTCATCTATTTTTAAACCAACCAGAAAATAATCACTTCTTGTTTATGCTGGTCTAAATATAAGCACAAGATGCTTGAAATTTTGGGAAAAAAAAACTATTCAAAGTGCTTAAGTTTGAAGCTCCAGTTTAGACTAACTTTTGAACTCTCCCAAACTCTCTTGTTGATAGGTATGTGAACATGCAAGCAACATTTGCTCTTTAATTATAAACTGTACAGAAGTGTAAAGTATGACAATAATTGCTTGACATACATGCGTGAGCAAGCTTCTATGCTGGGAAAATGGCCTCTTGCCCGTTCTATAAAGTTTATCCGTAGTACTGTATTCAAATTTCGTTGAAATAAAATTAGGCATTTTTTAACCAAACCAGTTACAGAATGTTACAAACCTGTTCTAACTTCCCGCTGTCCTTGGAAAACCCACGGAGCCGCTCGACCTGGCACCAACGAGCCGCCGTTGTTTTGAGGTTGTTGTGCTCTAAGAGCGCTCTGCGATCCCTGCTGATGAAAACCCGACTGTGGAAAGTTGCTTTGGGATTGAAATGCTCCCTGGTACATGGAGTTTGATGCCATCGTTTGCCAGTAGTAAATATACGAAGAAAACTGATAATAATATTGTTGATAATACTGAGCTGACATCCAATACATGAGCACGTTCCACGGCTGTTGTGAGCCCGAATAAAGCGCATTTTGTTGATTGATCGAGGAACTAGTCGACATATTTCCAGACTTTTTGTCTTCCGATGTGATATTCTGAGGCAAACCGTGGTTAATATTCTCTCTTTCCAATGACTCACACCTTTGAGCGTCCGCCATATTTCATGCAACTAATGTATGGGGGGAGACTGGGTTGGACTAATATCTTTGAGCCAACATTACTTCCAGACAGCTGGCATCTGTTTTATGGGTAAGTACCTGGTGTATCCCTTATCATAGTGTATTTAGAACGTAGCATAGTATATTTAACAATTATTCCATGAGCGCGCGTTGGATATGAGATGATAGATAGCCAACGAGGCGCGTAGCGCCGAGTTGGCTATAATCATCTCATATCCAACAAGCGCGAGTGGAATAATTGTTTTATTAAAAACGCCTCCCAAAAATAGAAAACTAGGCTACAATAAAAACAAAAAGGCCCAAAAAATCACGCATACGCTCGCCATCTTTGTAGATCATGGTATAATGGCTCATATACCATGATGGCTAAGCCAATGAAAACTCTCGAATTGCATTATCCAATGATCCAGTTTTTAATAATTAACAATTAGTATATACTAAAACAGTGGATAGCGTTGATGGCGCGCGCTGATTGGCTCGTCAAACTCCGGATATCCTGTGCTATTTACCTCCGAGCAACTCGAGAGAAAATGGCGTCCGGTTTGCATCCGTTAAAAGTGAAGAAATCATCCAAATTAATTTGTTTTTGGTGTTTGTTATCTCACTGTTTTAGTATATACTAAAACAACTATTCACCTCAGTGTCGGTGGCTAGCGGTGGATATTTACCTCGCCGCTTCGCGCCTCGGTAAATATCCACCGCTAGCCACCTCCACTTCGGTGAATAGTTGTTAATTATTCCATGAGCGCGCGTTGGATATGAGATGATAGATAGCCAACGAGGCGCGTAGCGCCGAGTTGGCTATAATCATCTCATATCCAACAAGCGCGAGTGGAATAATTGTTTTATTAAAAACGCCCCCAAAAAATAAAGAACTAGACTACAATAAGAGATAAAAAGACTCAAAAAATCAAGCATACGCACGCCATTTTTGTAGATCATGGTATAATGGCTCATATACCATGATGGCTAAGCCAATGAAAAGTCCCGAATTGCATTATCCAATGATCCAGTTTTTAATAATTATCCTTATTATAGTGTATTAGATACACTATAATATCTGGAAGGGATACATGAAGTACTTAGGGTTTTATGCAGCTCTTCGGAGCTCTTCCCGAAGTCGCCCGACAGGCTCGACGAGTTTCCGACTTTTCGTCGTCCAATAGTAGCAGTGGACTTCTATCGAGTCGTCGAGGCTGAACTCGAAACAATTAGAACTGATCGTGCAAAGCCTATGAAAAAAAGAATTCTGTAAGCGCGTGAAAGCATGAAAACGAAAAATAAAAAGAGAAACTGTTTTGTTGTATGTCAAAACATGAGGAGATGAAGGGATGGCACGGAAGAAAAAGTGTTTCAGTACTCATTCTACTGAGAACAGGAGGCTATGCAGTTTCTCAACACCACAGTTTAATACAGCATGTACTTTTTATTTAAGTCTTGCTTTTGCGTTTTACCAAAATTTAAACAAATCTACTAGCTGTCTTAGTATACTGTGAATATATATTTCAATAGTAGGCGGAAAAGTATTAAATATCTGTTCCGTAAATTATGAAATAAGTAAATTAATTGAAATCGCTCACAATCCGCGTTATCTTTTTGGTTTCATGTT
>OZ026604.1:2419200-2459200 GCA_964020085.1 Micromussa lordhowensis
ATAGCGTGACCCGTGACACCGGATACCGTAATCAGCCTTCAGGTAGTCGTCACACAAGTTTTCTTCTTTGTCACGACAAAGTCGTCGACAGGCGAGTGGCAGGACATTGGCTGTCTTGGAACAGGTGCTCAGGTAAGTCACAAACAGAAAAAAGAACAAGTTCCTGTAGACCAGTTCTTTTGTGTGCGAGATCCGTTTGGTTTTTTCCTCCTCAGTCAGGCTTCCACTCGCCGAGATCATCACATAGCGCACTCCAAAAATAAAGGCGAAGAACATGATTGCAAAAGCATTTAAGCCCATGCTGGCAAACAAGCTTCCGAATGCATCAACGTGAAGGCTGGAGAACAAGCAGTGAGGTGGTGCAATCTGAAGAATGTTCAACTGAAGAAGTTCGGAATATTGCGTGATATCCTCCAGGACATCAGGCCATTTAACAAATGCAAACGCTTCCAACAGGCCATAAGTGACCTGGTAGAACCCAATGATGATCTTAAGCCTGGCGAAAATGACATCTATCAGAGCGCGTCCTTGGGCCTTCTTTGTCTTCTTCCGGCTGTACCAAATCAAAATGGCAATGATCATGAACACAAATCCCAAGAAGATTCCCAACTGTATTCCCATCCATTTCTTGGTCGGGCATTTGGTGCAAGCTTGGAGCTGTTTGTAGTACCCAAACTGGCATATTCCACAAACAGGACCCTCGTAGCCAGGCTCACATGGGTTTACAAGGGAATCGACACCCCCCAAGCAAGACTTTTCCCTTGGGCATTTGGTGGCTTTTGGCATTGTGTATGTGAAGTCCCGGAAGGTGTTGTCATAGGACGCTACAGGATTCTTAAGATTTTTGGTGAAATTCTTGTAGCGTTCTTTGTGTGTCTCGTTCTGCCATTCCCACCAGTAGCCGGATTTTAAATCCAGGAAGTCAGTTTTAGTGCAGTCCAGTCCTTCGTGCACCCCACCCCGCTCGCATTCTTCGCATTTTCCAAAGATGTGAGTGCGATGAAAGCCTTCCAAGCAGGTGCAAGCAATGAGTCCAGCTTGTTCATTGGTTCTCGTTCCTGTCGGAAATTTTCAAAGTCAGGGTAAGACAAGGGTGAAATCTGTAAACGATCCAAGTGGCCAACCAGGCCGGTGTCTATCCCAGTTTGAGTAGCATCTAGTGACTAGGAGAATTTCTACCCCTCCCCCCGCCTGGATGGGATGCTAGTCTCTGCCATTACCTCCCCCCCTGACTGGATGGGATGCTAGTCCATGGCAGGGTTACTTTCAAAGCGATTTTCTTCTTATTATATAATAAGTAAAATTATTCACGTCATTTGGATTGGTTCTTATGATCAACTGGAGGACAGAGGTATAGATAGCGTCATTAACAACATTATATAGAACAGATAGATTCGATGTTACCCTGCGCCTGTTTAGTAGATAAACATTGAAGCCGTTTCTAAACAATCGAATGATACAAACTATTCTGAACACCTTTACTGATACCAAAATCCTAAATTTACACCCCTTAGCGATGCATCCTGGTGCATTTACCTCGAGGACAAGCCCTGCAATGTTTGTACCGCGTTCCTGGATAGATGTCTAATTTCACAAAAGCACCCAGTGGACATTGTTGACATTCCTGAGCAACAAAGGCTGCGCTATCAGAGAGAAAACCTCCTGCAAAGGAATACCGCGCAAAAAAATTAATTCGGCGGGACACACCCAACAACTTGTCATGAAATGTAACGATAAAGTTTGAGGGTCCCTTGTATACCAGGCTCAATGCGATCGCACTACGGTCACAATGCGGTCAAACTGCGGTCACACTACGGTCACATTACGGTCACACCGCGGTCATGCTGCGGTCACACTGCAGTCACACTGTGGTCACATTACGATCACACTACGGTCGCACTGCGGTCACACTGCGGTCAAACGTACTCTGCGAGCACGAACTCCCTGCCAAAATTCCCGTTGAAAAGTCCAGTCTGTCAATCCTCCAATTTCAAGCCAAAAATAAGGAGAATTTACTTGTTATTCACCAGCTTAACTGCCTCGTATTTTAATTCGCCACTGTATTTTTCTAACGCTTTCTTACAAACACCTTGCACATGGCATGACAACAACGCCTGACAAAAACCATGCATGCGCAATTAAAATCTTAGGGACACAATTTCGCTTTCAAGTAGCTCTGGTAATGTGTACTGCATTGATGGTTAATAAGGGAGCAAAATATTATTGCGGAGCGTTTTCACCAACGTAGCCAGCAGCCATGCAAATTATTGAAAGAAAAGCAAATGCCTACCTAACAAAAGAGTTCAACTAGGCCTTTAGGAATATTGAGCGTGTTTAGAAATATTCATAGCTTTTTTTGGCTTTTCGTAGCTATTTCTAGAAACAATGCTTAGTTCTATGCCAGAAACAATCCAGTTCAGCGATTACATACTCGAAAAATATAGTCCACATCACTAAAAGCGCTAAAGCAGCAATTTTCCAAAATGGCGAACGCTGGTAACGTCGAACCGCCTGAATTTTCTTCTTCAACTCCTCGTACTGCAAAAATATTTTGGCCTAGGTGATTCAAAATCGGTGCAGTTTTATTGACAAATATAAGAGATATTTTTAGAGGGTTTTTCGAAATATTTGGAAACAATTTTATGATATTAAGAACATTTTTTTGAGAATTTCCGGAAAGATATTTAGGCGATTTTACGTGATATTTGTGGGAAGGCCTAAGTTCAACTCTCACAGCATTGGTTTGGGATATCAACATGGCCGCCATTTCACTGTTTTGGGACACCAATAAGCAAACAATACTGAAGGGAAGACATGAGAAAACCACTCTATGTGAACGTGATTACAACTTTCACCTATGACCAATGTAAATAAGGGCGTATTCGAATAGAAGCCTACAATAGCTGCAGTACAGGCGGTTTAATTTGACGGCGAGTTCGCAAAACGTAGAGAGCTGGGACGAGTGAGAGATGGCGGGCGGCAAATGTTTTCCTCGTCCCAGTGTTTACGTAATCCAAAATGGCGGCCTTTTTACACTCGATACGGGATCGCCCAAACTACGCCTACACTGCAAGCTAAAAAGATACCTGGTGGACATTTTTGGCATCCTCGACTTCCCAGTGAATACGTTCCCTCTGGACATGGCGATAACCTATAGTGATGCGTGAAATTCACCCTATCATATCTGTGCGAAGCCTGTCGGAATCCTAGCTCAAGGAAGGAAGTGACCAGGCTTAGTCTTGCTCTTTCGTAAATTTTTGCGGAGACACTGATTTCTTTTGTAGTAGAAGCGTTAGGATTCCTGGAATGAACAGGTTTCATCAGTTAGCAATTTCTTCCTTGTGCAGTGCCTAATCTATATGTTTTAGGCTATTGGACGCTCGTAAACTGTATTGAACACACGGTATTATATTTTATCCATTGAGTGCTGCGGCTCACAATCCGAATAGTCTGCAATGTCATTTGATCCGGTCTTTAAGCCCACGAATAGTCTCCAATTTTTGTCAAGGTCAGTTGAGAAGGCAACCACACAAGCGCGCGCGAAATTCATCTCACAAGATTCGCTTCTCCTGCTGTGAAGCGATTCTCGCGGGCGTTGGTATGTTGACCAACTAGACTAAACCTAAGAAAACTGTTTTAAAACCAATTGCTTCTCTCCCCCCCCCCCCCTCGCCTCAAGCCTTTTTGTGTTGTTGCAAAATGATATTTTATCCTATTTATTCTAGCTCAAGCCAATTATTTCGGGGTCTTTTTCCAGCAGCAGTAGGAAGAATTTTTCTACTAACAAATATATTTTGCAGAGGTCTCGACCGCTGGCAGTGTAGTATCGCAGGTAGCCAATGAGTTCATCATTCATGATCCTGAAAAAGAAGCCAAATTCCAAAAGAAGTTTGCAATCTTTGAGTCGTCACTAGTCATCGAACTATCCTAACTAAGTAGAATTTTTGCTTGTATTGACGGTTTTCATGTGACGTCATCATTTTCCAAAATTGAAAATTACTAAACCTACTGAAAATTTAGTTTCATCAAATGTAAGACTTTCTAATAACTTGGCGCTTTACTACGTTTAAGCTCGACAGCGTTTTTCCTTTTGTAACAGAGCGCGTTTGAATTTCCAAGTTTATTCGTTGCGTGACATCAAATGGCGGCCCGAGAATGCTCTTGCGAAGGTCAAAAGATGAGTTTTTGCTAATTGAACAGTTCTTGCTGTAGAAAAAGTATTAATTTCAATGTGTCGGAGCTCTAGAGTAATAACTTTTCGTTTAAATAGTAAAACTCGATGACAAATATTTCTGTTACTTTACGGCCGCCATGTTTGTGACCTTCCGAGGGTCACCAACGTGGCGTCTCCGTACAAAGCTCTATAAATTTGGGTGAAACACTTCTCCAAATAACGCGCGAATGAAAAACCACACAGACCTCAACCTTGGCGAGGTTGTTTATATAACAACCATCTATCATATCCCAGATTCTTGAGTTTATTTATTGAATGGTTACGATTTTTAATTTTGATGGCGTGACAGTGCAAACCAGCAATACAAAAGATACAAATGCTGCAAGTTGATTGGATCAGCTATAGTGCACTATATATCAGCCACTACTAGGCATGAACTGGACTATGTCTACGTTTTCTCGTTTCTCCGAAGTTTCCCGTGAAGATGTAAGTATATTACTAGATAATTCAATTCCAACCACCCATTATACTCACCGTTCCAAGACTTGAAAGGTCAAAAACTGTTAAATTCAAATAGGGCGTGATTTCGGAAAGAGAGAAGTTTAATACTATATTTTTATATCGATATTTCGGAGGTGGTCGAAGTTCAACCGAAGCCTTCGGAAGATAACCGAAGGTAATTAGACGTTTTCCGAGCGCTTCCGAAGATCACCCGAATAGTTCCGAAGATCAAAGAATATCATTCAAACCCTTCCGAAGATTGCTGAAGATCATCCGAAGCTTGCCGAAGACAAGAACACATTGTTGGAAGTTTTCGCGAATATTTTTGGAAATTTGGAACACCAAGCACACTGCCCCTTGCCTAAAGAAACAATGTGTAGACAACAATCTAGTATAAAAATAATCACCTTACAGAAATCTAAATCTCATTATGTTATTGTTATGGAGTCTCATACGCTCATTGGTCGTTCGGTCAATAAGATACTAGTAACTGTATCAGTGAGATAACTTACAATTCATGGGAATCTGACAGATTTCTCCCGTTGAAAGAGTAAAGATTAATTTCAGGAAGATTTGTCCGGATCATGTATCTGTTGAAAAGAAAAAACATGGCTGTCTTTTTAAACTAAGATTCGTGAGTGATCCGTATTTCAAAATTTAGGCCACTCCCCAACCTCTAACCTGGAATGTTCTTTTAGGAACGACGCTGACCACCCTGGAATCATTCAGAATGCAGCTTTTTATCAGCACATGTTACCTAAGGTGCGGTGGCCTCATGGTTAGCGCGCCAGACTCCAGATCCAGCGGTCTGGGTTCGAGCCCTGGTCGGGGACATTGCGTTGCGTTCTTGGGAAAAACACTTTACTCTCACAGTGACCCTCTCCACCCGCCCAGGTATTAAAACAGTTACCGGCGAATTTAATGCTGGGGGTAACCCTGCGATGGACAAGGATCCCATCCAGGATGGGGTAAAAAACTTTCCCAGTCGCGTAGTGCTACAGAAACCAGGATAAGATCCCGCTGTGTGGTCCGCTGGCCTGGCAAAGAGTTTATCTTACTGTGCGTGCGTCACATACGTTCAGAAACTTACATTATTAATCCTTCCGGTGGTAGGTCATCGCCAAAACCAATCGCGTCTCTTTCAAATTCCTCGACCTCATTGTCGTTTAACACTCTGAAATAGAAATATAGGCGACACTACATGATAAGCAACAGTAACAGGTCATTTTCGAGTAGTTCTTGCCTCTTTTGTCAAAGCGAATCTTCATGCGAAATCATTGTTATGAAAATGCGTTTGATCTGTAAGTTTATTTTCATGCAAATCAAACTCGTTTTTATAAGAAAAGTTTCCCACAAGGACTCGTTTTGAAACAGAGGCAAAAGGCAACTTTGAAATTCTCTATTTTTTGAGTTTGCCTCAGTTTCAAACCGAGTCCAGATGATAAACCGTTCAAACGAAAATATGCAGTAGCTTCGATGGAAGTGAAAATGCGAGCGTTTTGCACCAATTAACAATTAGACCTGTGGCCCTTGAGGGCGAAGGGTCTAATTGTTTTAGTATCACCCAGCTAGTCGGACAGAAATGGCAATAAGAAAGTTAGCAAATGTAAGTTGAAGAAATATTTATTTGGGATTAAAACGAAAGAAAGTGTCACGCTCGATGGCGCTCGAGGACTATTGCTAATAGTCCTCGAGTAGCGTAGCCAATTAAAATGCAGGAGTGCATTAGTCCACTAGTTGGGTGATACTTATACGGTTTTTACCTTACATATCAAAATTGATACCAAAAGGGCCACCTCGGTGCTGCAAATTCGGGCTTTGAAGCGACAGAGAAACTACAAATAGTAGCTAAAAACTCTTTATTAAAGAAACATTGAATAATTGCAAAAGAGCATGAAGGGTTAAAGAGGCAATCCCCCATATACGTTGGCCATATTCCCAAGGTAATCCCTCTGAAAATATTTTTCGATATAATATCCATTTCTCTCGCGGATAATGCTACCAGGCGCGAACACGCGCGTTACGTGGGTCTTTTCGTGGAGGATGAAAATGCGCCTCGAGTCGCTTGGGATGTCCACGCGAGAAGGATTCGCACCACAGGATCAACTATTTTTTATAACCTCCTTGAATTTGGAAGTGAAAAAGGATCTAGTTATTACTAAGCCAAGGAGAATAATTGACTCTATTATCATTCATCCTTTCTCCACACTGGCTAAAATCACAGATCAAATAATTCATTTTTCTAACTAAGGAATTATTAGTACTTTCCGTTCATGGCTCCCTGGCTCCCAGAGTACAGGGGACGACTACAAATTATAGTTTTGGATATTTCGGCAAATCGTCATTTGGAGAAATCACGATATTTTGAGATTGCCAAGTTCAACTATAGTTTGATCATTCGATTACCAAGTTCGTTTTCATATTTAAATTTCTCTCTGACAACTCAGGGAAGCGATCTTCCTTTTTTTTTACACAAGAGCGTGGTTACAATTACGTATGAGCAGAATATTATTTGCGGCAAAACACATCTTCACGGTACAACGTATGAGCAGACCAAGACGCTCGGCTGGCGAGGCGGCAGAGAATAGTGCCGCGCGAAGAATGGCGTATGCGAAAAAATTCTCGATCGAGCTCTGAAAGTGTAACTGTAAGGTGTAAGATGTAACAATGGCTCAGTTTGAGCCAATTGCAAGGACGGAACTATTCGAGCTATTGTAGTTTTTAGCCAATCAGGAGGCGCCTTACATCTAGACTTGTCTCGTGGAATATCATTGTTTTCTTTGCTCCAACTTTGAACAATTTCATAGTCTCAGAACATATCGAACCAGTGTGTTTCCTCTCTCACTTTATCGAAATGAAAGTTCAATTGGGGAGTGTACCCTTTACAAAACTCTTCTTCTAATTCGAATATTCAGGAAAACTGTCAGACAAGAGCAAATCCAAGACACAAAATCGACACGAAAACGAACCAGCGTGTTCACCACAGAATTGAACGAGCGTGTTCATGAATCGAAACAGTGTATTCCTTCTCTGTTTACCTATATCGAACTGAAAGTTCCATCGGGCAGCTTTTTTGGAAAGATTGTGTTCACCAGTCGAACCACTAGAGCAAATCCAGTGTTGAAATCTAGCATATCGAACTGAAGGTTGAGTCGGCTGTGTTTCCGAACAGAACTGAACGAGCGTGTTTATCATACAGTCGAATCCAGTGTTCAAAACACAAATCGGATCTGTTTTGCCACAGAATTAAACGAGTCGTGTTCATCAATCAAACTAGCGTGTTCACTTTCACTTTGACTTTGCCCATCATATTGAACTGAAAGTTCGACTGAGCAGCGATACATTCCAATACTCTTGATATTCAGGGATTGCGTGACGAACGTTACCGGCCGGTAAACGCGTAATAATGTTCTCTCGGTAATGTTTGCAACAGAAGAGAACCAAAAATCCGTTATGCTGTATTAATAAACCCCTTATTATAGCACAAATTATTCGCTCGTTGGCACTCTATCGATAGGTATACCTAGTTTTTATGCAGTTATTTGCAGGTCACGCGTGGGCTCTCGGCCAATGAAAAGGATGAAAAAGATGTATTCGCTACTTGCACATAACCCTAATCCTTTGCGTTTTAGGGGGGTAACCAGTAGAAGAAATGTATGGTATCATGACAAAAATTAGTTTGGTGAGCTCGCAAAACCAGCTACTAATGCTTAAAATGCACCAGAATTTACCAAAATCATGATAGGAGAAATTTGTACTAGTTTATAACTAAATGTAGAGAATTTTTTTTTTTGTCCATACATCGTCTTGTAATTTTACAGACGATGTATGGACAAAAAAAAATTTCACGATAATGACGTCAAATAGGTTGTTTCGTCACAACCCAGTGTCACGTGGTACAAATCAACCAATCAGAAACTCAGAATTCGTACAGTGTATGAAATTTGAATAATAATAACAAATAATACTGGACGTACTGCCAGGCTACTCACAAGGTTTCAAGTTTCTGGCGATTCTGTACGAAGGCAAATGCCGGAATAATACTTATGCTGTTGTTACTGAGTAATCTGAAATGAAACAACATACAAAGAAACTTCTTAGTAACATTAAACAAGAAATGTTAGTTAAATTATTCTCATTTAATAGTCACATTTCAGCTGTATTAAGAGCTCGAGAATTTTTTTGGACGCCATAGATCGTAAACTCGAATGAACAGCGATTTACGTTTATTAGCAAATTTCAGTCCTTCTTCGCCCACAAAGGAGTAGAACTGGGGACGAGAATGCCCAGGACTCGTTCATCAATTGGTCATGCGCAGTGCCACGGTCGAGGCAGGCATCTTATAGTTCAAGCTTCGTTTGTCTACTTGCCGTCGTGGTCTTTAAGTCAATACTTTAAAACTGATTTTCGTTATTTTAAACCAATTAATTTATAAAAAAAGCACATTAATATCGAAAACTTACAGGTATTTCAGATTCCTGGCACTTCTAAATGTGTGGTTTGTTATGACTTTAATCCGATTCTGCTGCAAAAGCCTACAAATGCAATTTAGTTTTCTCGTCCAGTTTCGCTTGAAACACTATTTGAAATTCAGATTTCGAGCAGCAATGTTGGACATGTTCGCAATGATTTATCTTGGGGTAAGCCATTCCCTACAAGGCGCTGGAGAATCAACTCCTTCCCTCCCCTCCCTGAAGCTTGACGGTAAGTCGCAGTACCCGAACATTGTCGCTCATTCCCTACCTTAGTAGGACATGAAAGGACTCCCCCTGGAGAGAGGGGAAAGGTAAACCCCTAAAGAACTGATTCTAAAAAAAGTACGTTCTGCTCAAAAAGGCAAAAAAACAGCTATTTGCAAGGATTTTTTCCCGATACTTACAGATACTCCAGTTTCTCCACACAGCAAAACAAAGTATCTGTTAAGTTGTCGATTTGGTTGTACGAAAGATCTCTACAAAATTGAGATAAAGATAAATTTGAATTTTAAGTCTTGAAACTCTTTGGGTTGTTTTAAAATGATAGATAAATAATGGTTAGGAAGTTTTATTAGAAAGTGATGTATGCTGATTTCACTCGCGAGGGTTAACATGACTTTTACAACCTTCCCAGCTGTCAGACAAACAATAACCGGAAGCCTCATTTGCATGATTTCTGGCCTCGTTTGTATGCCACTGTCTACGTTTCTGCGACGTGGACTTCCTGTTAAAATACTCTCCTTATCGTCATTACCTTTTTCATTGCTTTTAACGTCATCGTGATAGGCTTCGTTATCGTCGTCGTTCTCGAAATCATCGGTATCGTTATCATCGTTATCATTATCAACGTTATCGCTGTCATCGTTATCGTTATCGTCGTTATCATCCGGTTATCAACGTTATTGTTATCATCGTTATCGTTATCGTCGTTATCGTTATCGTTATCGTCGTTATTCTTACCGTTATCGTTGTCGCTATTGTTATGTAAAGCGAGTTAAAAGACTGAAGACTGACTGCAGCAGTAGCTTGCTTTAACTGGGAATGTAACCTACAGGTATTCCAGATTTGTAAGGTTCATGAACAAGTGGGGGTGCGGCTTTTTCATCTTGTTATAAGACAGCGACCTAAAAGGAAGGTAGAACTGTGTTACTGTACTAACGTGACTTTCTCCTTACAATACTCATCCATTGTCAAATAGAAAGGTGATGAGAATAAAGAAAATAATCCATTAGGGATGTCAGTCTTGATGTAACATCAAATTCTGAGAACATTAAGTACAGAAAAGTGATATCTTAAAGTTAGGAGAATTTGATAAAAAAGTAAAACTCTAAAATTGTATCTGATACTGAACAATATAACTTTAAGATTTGCTGATCCTTTGGAGACAGGTCTTTAATTTCTTCAATGATCAAAGAAAAAATGTCACTGGTGACCCATAATAAGTTATTCACTCAAGATTTTACAATGTACAAACCTAGCGAAACGGAGGAAGCTGGTACAAACAAGTTAAAAACATGTCTCAGTCTTCTTTCTCTTCCATTTCGCTTGCTTGCACTTGCATTCTGTTTACTAAGGGTCAAATTTGCAGCGTTTTTTTTGCAATTTGCAGCGTTTTTTGACCGCGAGCGAACACGCGGCGCGCGTTATCCGTAGCCAGATATGACTTTTTAGCAGCTTTGGTTTCTTTACGAGTAAACTTACGAGTTTTTTCTCTGTTTTTTTGATTATTTTTTTTTGTTTTTTTTTCCTGGCATCCAATGCAAAAAATGTACTCAAATTTAACTTGTGGCTACTTGCTCTTCCGTTTCGCCCCAGAGCTCGTAAGAAGGTCTTTGTAATCTGTCCCAAACTTAAACCCTTTACTATCTTACCACTTTGATGTTTTGTACCTACAAAACTATTATCGTATATTTTATTTTAAGAGTTTTCTTCTGCCTCAATATATGGAAAGCATTGCTATCAACATATATATTTGCAAATTGGAAACGGTGACCTAACGGAACTTTCGACATGTACATACAGATAAGTTAATTCTGCAAGAGCAGAGAACACATCAGCATGAATGTTTTCAATATTGTTTGAGCTCAGATTTCTGCAAGTGGAAAGAGAAAACGATGTCAATATAGAGTTAACTGGCTAGACAATAATTTTTTAAAGAACAGCTCTTAAAGGATTTAGAACAATTTCTGAGTGTTGGTAAAATCTAACTGAGAAAAGGGGTCACCTGATGGAAGACAACTTTTAAACCTAAAGCCTTAAATTTAGATCGAATTATACGCACTGTAAATGTTATGAAGAAAACAGAACTGTTGTTGTGGTACAAGAATAGTTTTTCAACAGGCGTGTTATTACTTTGAAGAGATCTCGTACTTATAAATGAAGTCCTGTCAACGATTTTTTAGCATTAGACTAGAAAGGAAAAGTCCTTGCTTTGTTTTGCTAATTTGTGAAGGCGGCAATTCTAAACGGCCATTCTTAACTAGCAATAAAAAAACCTTCAGTGGAAGAGTTCCTTTCGTCCTAATCTGCGAGCCTGACCAAACATGCAAAGGTGTTTTTTCCTCCAAGAAAATACTTGAATTTCGGTTTACTCACAGGCTATTAAGTTGTGGTAGACTTGAAAATAACCTTACTGGTATCTCTGAGATATCGTTCAAAGACAAATCCCTGAAGTTGGATAAAATATCACATAAACTTAAATCTAAGCACGACATTTAACAGTTGTTATGTCCATCGTGTAAGAAGTCGACCTTTGAAATTAATTTATGTAGTTGTAGTGAAATTAATTTTTAATCAATTACAGTTATCGTACTAATTCTAATAAATCTATACCGTGACTTGTTAGAAGTAGAATGAATTCGAGGAAGGAAGTGTGTCTCTTCGTTTTGCAATGTTTCAATCGGATGAGTAAGGACAATTAGTCAAATTCTCAAAAGAATTTAGGAAAATAAGTGGAGAGATTTAAGAGGTTGAGCCTAAGACAAACAAAGTGGCAAAATAAAGTGGCTCAAAACAGTTTTTAGCACTATTCAAGACAGATTTTGTAAGTGCCGTAAACCCCGTTTTCTGTTATTGAATTTGAACGGTATGATGAAATGCAGCTTTTGGCTTTTTTTATAAAATTTTTATAAAAATGTTTATAAAAGTTTTTTTTTATAAAATTCTGAAGATGGGGTTCAGAGCCATCTTAAATTTTCGAAAATTTAACAGCCTGTTCACCAATGATTGGGTATTTTTTTTTTTATTTAATGATTGTAGCATCTACTGACAAAGAGTGGTAAAAATGACCTTTCAAATTATACGTATTGGAAAGTGCTGGAGACTGTTTTGAGCCGCCTTAAAGAAGCGAAGTTAACAGATTGTATAGCCTACAAACCATCTTCATGTGCTGAATGAAAGGATAATACATATTCGCTAATATTCTTTTAAAACAAATCGTCACTGTTATCACTTTCGCAGCTAAGCCCAATATCATTTTAAATGCGTAAGCCTTGATGAGGCAGAATATTTAACATAAGTAACCATATTTAAAGTTTTCTTTACAATTAGTTCAACTCACAATTGTTGCAAGTTTGTCAGATGAGAAAACAAATCCTTATGAAGTGTTTGAATGTTACTTTCTACCAAAAACCTGCCAAAAATTAACAGTATGTTGCTTACACACAGGTTGAGGGCACGGAAAGCTAGAAAGCCAAACTGACAGGAAGAAAGCGAGGAAGGAAAGAAAGTAAGCACACAGTCACGTAGCCAGACAGACAAAGAGATAGAAAGACAGATTAATTGCAGACAGACAAACAGACAGACAGACAGGAAATAAACAGGCAAGCAGGAAACAAGTAAGCTCACAGAGACAGACAGACAGACAGAAAGTTAAGAGAGACAGACAGACAAGTAATAGCAAGGAAGCTAGGAAGGAAGGATAGAATGTACACAGACACGTCGACAGGCAGACAGACAGACTGACTGACTGACTGACTGACTGACTGACTGACTGACTGACTGACTGACTGACTGACTCGCTGACTCGCTGACTCGCTGACTCGCTGACTCGCTGACTCGCTGACTCGCTGACTCGCTGACTCGCTGACTCGCTGACTCGCTGACTCGCTGACTCGCTGACTCGCTGACTCGCTGACTCGCTGACTCGCTGACTCGCTGACTCGCTGACTCGCTGACTCGCTGACTCGCTGACTCGCTGACTCGCTGACTCGCTGACTCGCTGACTCGCTGACTCGCTGACTCACTGACTCACTGACTCACTGACTCACTGACTCACTGACTCACTGACTCGCTGACTCGCTGACTCGCTGACTCGCTGACTCGCTGACTCGCTGACTCACTGACTCACTGACTCACTGACTCACTGACTCACTGACTCACTGACTCACTGACTCACTGACTCACTGACTCACTGACTCGCTGACTCGCTGACCCGCTGACTCACTGACTCACTGACTCACTGACTCACTGACTCACTGACTCACTGACTCACTGACTCACTGACTCACTGACTCACTGACTCACTGACTCACTGAATCGCTGACTCACTGACTCACTAACTCACTGACTCACTGACTCACTGACTCACTGACTCACTGACTCACTGACTCACTGACTCACTGACTCACTGACTCACTGACTCACTGACTCACTGACTCACTGACTCACTGACTCACTGACTCACTGACTCACTGACTCACTGACTCACAGAAAGACAGAAACCAAGAAAGACAGCGAGGTAACTGGACACAGGAAAATTCACTTATATGCTGAATGCCTAATTCTCTCTATGAGACGTGACTGCAGGGAGTCACGGTAGTATCGTGATTCGCTGTAGGCGCGTGTCATTGAGGGAATTGTCCATGAAGTGACAGATAGAGGAAATAGAGGAAAATGTCAGAAATTCTGAAAGACTTACAGGTGTTGCACACTGGTGAATCTCCAGAACATTTCAACAGGAAGATTGTCCAAGATACTTCTAGTCAGGTACCTGCATGCGAGAGAAAGTTTCTCAAAAAAAAATATACTCAAAAGAAGACATTCCTTACAGGAACTCGCCACGGTATTATGAGTTATTTTGGCCACGTGCAAAATTACCTTTCACTTGACGGAAAACTGAAAATAGCACTTTACTTAGTTAGAAAAACACCAAAGAAAAAATACTAAATCATACAGGAACAACGATGGTTAAGGATGGAGAGAATTAACGCAGATTACAAACGACGGACTTGAAAAATTTAGGCTTAACTGTTTAAGATGCACGTCCTTCAAATCGAAGAGCCCCAAAGCTCATCTTTTAGGTCTAAGGAACAATATTATTTCCATTCCGTTCCATTAAGTGGCGAAATAAAACAGCATTATCCGGAATTTCCGAAAAAGAGGACAACCTCGGGAGATATCACTCAAATTTTCGAAAATTTCTGACCGGAAACTTCCGTTCCATTTGATATTCTCCCGGAATTTCCGAAATTTTCGGTTAAATGGTTCGCATTTCGGAAATTTAAAAATTTTCGGTTTTTACGGAAACTTTCCAAGGAAATTCGGCCGTACCATTTAAAGTGCCACTATGATGAAATTTTCGATACCCAGTTCTTTACATTTTCGAACACAATAGGTCTTTCCTAGATATCTTGCCAAATTTCAATCTATTACGAACATTAGAACTCGCGGTTTTTGGACCTTTATTTCCGAGAATTTACGGCCGCCATTAATTTCCCTTGTTCCAAGTCTCGGTTGAGATATTGGAGAAAATGACGTCATTTTCTCAAAAATACCACACGGGTTGAAATTATAATAACAACTAATGTCGAAAATTGCACGAATATATGAGCCAAAGTTTTTGCTATTCTTTATGCGAATTGCTGTGCTAATTGTTATTATAATTTCAACCTGTGTGGTATTTTTGAGAAAATGACGTCATTTTCTCCGATTCTCACCAAGACTTGGGACAAGGGAAATTAACGGCGGCCGTAAATTCTCGGAAATAAAGGTCCAAAAACCGCGAGTTCTAATGTTCGTAATAGATTATAATTTGGCAAGATATCTAGGAAAGACCTGTTGTGTACGAAAATGTAAAAGAATGGGTATCGAAAATTTGATCATAGTGGCACTTTAACTCCGCTTTGAAAGTTGCGGCATTTTCGGTTGACTAGAAAGCGCCAAAAATGCTTTGAGCGCAAAATCTTTCCACATTAGTAATTCACTTTTGAAATGCGAAAGTTCATCTCATAACCAAAAATCTTTTTGAACGAAAATTATTCCAGGGCCCTTTTAGGGGTTTTCGGGATATTTAGGTAAAAAAAAACAACGGGATAGAGGATATTTGGCTGAAAAATTAATGGGATATCTGAGTTTAGATTAGATAAAGCAGGTATATCGAGTTAGAAAATCGTTGATTTTTTTGTAATTGGAATTAACGGGGTAAGGGATATTTAGGCCAAAAATTAACGGGAGGCGGGATACGCCAACCCCTCTTCGCCTCCCCCACCCCCTCCCCCCCCCCCCTGATAGAGCCTCCGTGAGATCAGAATTCTCGTTATGTGCATTTAGAGCAAAAAGTTCTTACAGGACATCAACAATGGTAGGAGCACAGTTCATGATGACTCCAGGTGATTTCACCGCACTACAGGAGAAAGTATTCCCCCAATAGTCAGAATACCATTCGCCGTAGCCTTGAGAACATTGTGGTCCACAATCTGCACCAGTACAAAAAAATTTAAAATGTCAGAGAAAAAAAATTGTTCTTTAAACTTTCTACGACACGGTGTAAATTGTGCTGCACATAGAGTGGATGATCTACTTGAAAAAATAATCTCACAAATTTCCTTTGCTATTTTTACTAATAGAAACAAACATAAATATATGATAACTATATAGATTAGTGGAAAAAAATTGTTATAATTAATTTATTTTAATCCATCCATTACTATTTATTATAATTTATTTAATTAATAAAACCATAGTTGTCTGACGTTTCGATGTTGCTAACATCATTATCAAGGTAAAAATGACACTTTTATCGCGGTGTGGATATAAATTAGTGGAACTAGTATATATATATAGACGTTTGTATGTGATTGTTTGTTTAATTTAATATCAATTTACTTAATTCAACTTATTTGTTCATTATTACAATAGAGAAAAATGGTTATGAAACCCATCAAACGTCAAAAGATTAAACAAAGATGCCAAGATTCATGTTGGAAAGTCTACGTCCGCGCACAATGTTTTCTGTTGCGTTCAAGCACTATGCATGAGTAACTAAAACCTTTCTGACGGTTAGCGGCTCACTCATTCAGTAATCCGCTGAGCAATGTCAAGTCCAAATAAACGAACAAACTATAGCAAAGAACTTTGTTGGGCTTCATAGTTATTCTGCTCTATCAACTATGGTACGAGTACTGTATTCTTACCAGCGAATTTGACTGAAAATTCTTTCTTGTCGGTCCCAAACTGGTTCTTTGCCTCGCAAACATACTTTCCTTCTTTGTTTAATTGGATAGTTAAGACATTTGACGCGTTTGCCATCACGCTGGAGTTCCAGATCGCTTTTGTTTGCATGGGCAGGGTGCCAGTTGCTGAACACGACATTTTATAGCCTTTTAACACTCGCATAGTAGAAGCTGGTAACACAACCTTGGGTGGAACTGTATTGAAGAAACAAAAAAATAAGTTTGGTTGAATAAATTTTCATTATTTCGTGACATCCCTGCTAGATTATCATAAACTTAAAGGGGCTCAGTCACGGTATTTTAAAAATTACCGTTAAATTGAAGGAAACCTAAAAATAATACTTTACAAAGATAGAAAATCATCAAAGAGATGATAATAAACCATAAAGGAACACAAATTGTCAAGGATGGAGAAGATTGACACGGATTGCAAACAACGATTTTGAAAAGTTTAGCTAAACTTTTCAAAATCGTTGTTTGCAACCCATGTCAATCTTCTCCATCCTTGACCATCTGTGTTCCTTTATGGTTTATTATCATCTCTTTGATGATCTTCTATCTTTGTAAAGTATTATTTTTAGGTTTTCTTCATTTAACGGTAATTTTGTCGATGCTTAAAATAACTCAAAATACCGTGACTGAGCCCCTTTAAATTTCCGTAGATCCAAAGTAACAAGTTTATGCTCAATAACAAACGAGATACCGAAGCAGAGTCAATGTTCTTAGTGATCACAAGCTTTCGATGCTGTCACTCAGCGTCTTTCTCGAGCGGGAATCTGTTTGTCTCGTGAGCTTTGGGTGAATCAAGTCACATGCCAAAACATCCCAGTACAAGGCCGGAAGTTCAAATCTACGGTCTTGTTTGAGCGTTGGGGACTAGCACAGAATTTCGAAGGTCTCACGGAAACCTCCCTCTGAAGTCGTTTTTCTTCTCTAGCTCTGACAGCTGACTCCATTCCAACTTGTAGCCTGTGTCTCTAATCCTACCCAGTCTTGGCCTGTCATACTTCTAATGTCATCTTTCGTCATTCCAAAACAATTTTTCGAGTTTTTAAGATTTGTTTGCCACAAAAGCGTTGTTATTAATAACAGTAGAAATATGCTCTCTCACCATTTGCAGAAAGGCCTCTGTCCTTTTTATTCCACATAAATATACATAAAACGAGAAGCAGCATCTTCAAGGTAAAGAAGAATTCTTTCGGCATGACTCAAAGGACTGCTGGATCTCCACTTTAGAATAGTTCTGCAGAAAGATAAACACGATTGCTTATCAAAAAACACTCCTGCTATTATCTACTTACTCAATTCCTTAAGACTAGGAGCTCTACGACTTCATTACTATTATACAGAGCTCGAAAAAAGTGCCCTCCAGTCGTCCGGGACAAGTAGTTGCCCGCTGGGCAATGGATCAGGCAAGTCGTCTGCCAAAAGCATTGATATAAAACTAAGACTCTTCCAGGGCAAGCAAAATTTGAGAGCTACTAATCCCAAGGGCACGTTTGAATTCAAGCTTTTTCCCAGCCCTATTATAGTCTAAAAGCTTCCTCCAACTTCCAACAACTAGTCCCTCGCGACAGACGACTGTCAATCCTCCCAATAGAAGGGCAGATTCGACAACCACTTCTCACGGCATCATGTTTCGTTTAGTCGATCTTATAACCAGCACACGATACCATCTAAACACACAAAAACCTCTTGTAGTCCTTGTGTGTATACATGTTTAACGATTTTAAGAGGTTTGCCTGCAAACAATGCCCAGTGTTACATACAGCATTGAGCTTAATCTCTGACTGATTGTTCCTTGGATTCCGGGGGAACTACGTAGTAAAAAGGTCGCGGACGTTCATACGACTTTAAAACGGACACGACAGTGTGTTTTATTATTTCTTTGAGTGCAGCCCTAAAGGATACCTTGACGGGTAAAAATAGTCAGCTGAATAGTAGCGTTTCGTCCCGAACACCCTAAGTGATAACAAAATCCGTGATGCCCTAAGCGAGGCGATGAACACCCCTGACCTTTTAAGGCGGGGGTAAACATGAATAGGCGTGAAATTTGAAGTGATCTAAAAAAGGAAATTGTTAGGATTAAGATGGGTTGAAAACACTACCAGACAGTTGACCCCCGCAAAAGAGAGCCCCAGGTTGCTAGGGGACTGTTTGGTATCCGTCTACTAATTCTTCACTTCAAATTTCAATTTTCCAAATCCATCAAATCTTCAACATTTCATATTTTCCTCAATTTAACCTATCCTTTGAGAAAAAATGTCTCTTTTCCAAAATGCCCAAAAATCACCCAAAAATTTACACAAAACCGCCAAACAGTGGTTAATGAGATAAGCGGAGAGATTTAGTGTCGCTTGAAACGTGACCGAGATATTGGAAGAAAGGCCGTGTTAAGCAACCTCAAAAAAACCTTCACGTGTACCCCCGCCTTAACGTGGAATCACCCCTCTCGCCCCCTCCCACGGGACAAGTTGCTTCCCAGGTAACTACAAAGAACCAAGATAATTTGGTTTTATCAACTGGGTTGATAATGTGAATTGTCCACCGTAAAGAGATTCGGAAGCTGACGTTTCGAGCGTTAGCCCTTCGTCGGAGCGAATCAAGGAATTGTGGGTTAATAATAATAATAATAATAAAATAATAAAACATATTTATACAGGATAACTGCATCAGTTTAAAGAAAAACTGCTATCAATGCAGGTCCTGTGTAAAAAAGTAAAAAGTATAATAAAAATAATATTACAAAACAGATAAGAAGCTACACTAAAGTTAAGTTACATTAATGAGAGTAATTAAAAATAGTTGCACCTTTATAAAAAAAAGCACGCTTGGTGCATTCTAGGTTAACCTTTTCTAAAATTAGACCATTACTACTCCTAGTTTTATAACGGGGACTGTCATGGTTTCTTACATTAAAATAGTTAAAAAGATATCTGGGAACTCTATTTGCAATACATTGGTTAACAAATCTTAAGATGTTCTCCTGTCTTCTAGAATAGAGAGGTTTCCAGCCCAGTTTGGTGATAATTTGATCGGTTGATAGATTTGAGGCAGCTTTGAAGTAGACGATTCTAGCTGCTCGTCTTTGTAGTCGTTCTATCTTGGCACTGTTTCCTTGTCCGCATTCATGCCACACTGCATCGCAATAATCTAGAACCGGAAGTACCATGGCTTTGTAGAGCCGATTTGCAGCTTCTAGCGTAATTAAAGGTCTTATTCTGGTAAACATTCCGAGTAGCTTGGATACCTTCATCCTCACATAGTCTACATGGTCATTGAAAGAAAGGGTGTCATCCAGTACAACACCCAGGTACTTAAACGTGTCCGCGTGTTTAACGGACTGCCCATTTAAGCTGATATCAGTTCCATCACAATTTTGTCGCGCGAGTCGTTGGCGGGTGCCAAACATCATGAATTCCGTCTTCTTCATGTTGAGAACAAGTTTATTGTAGTGTAGCCACTGCGATAAATTAGCTAGATCAAGGTTCAACTTAAGTTCAATCTCCGAGGTGGATGAGGACGACAGATGGAACACTGTGTCATCCGCGTACATCATGATGTTGGAGAACTGGATACAGGATGGTAGGTCGTTAATATAAAGGGTGAACAGTACCGGGCCAAGGATGCTGCCTTGCGGTACGCCACTGAGGACAGGCATTGGACTGGATAATTCATCTCCGACACAAACAGCCTGAGATCTGTTAGTTAGATAGCTCGCCATCCACGCTAGAGAATTTTCCTCCCAACCAAATCTTCTAAGCTTGCAAATGAGGTCATCATGGGGGACGGTATCAAAAGCCTTTTTTAGATCGATAAATAAGGCCCCGGTTAATTTTCCCGCGTCCGTGCTTCTTCTAATTGAGTCACAAAAATATGTTACGGCTGTCAGAGTCGAATGATGTCGTCTAAACCCCGATTGAAACGCATTTAATACGCCATGTTGATGTAAATATTGCTGGAGTTGAACGTTGACGGCTGTTTCAGCAATTTTTGAAATTACTGGAAGAATCGAGATAGGCCGGTAATTGTCCATAACTTCCTGGCCACCTGATTTGTATAGGGGAACAACTCTTGCCTGTTTCCACTCATCTGGTACAATGCCAGTAGTCAAAGAGAGATTCACAAGGAAAGTTATTGTCTGGGTTGTAACAGCAGCGCTATCTTTCAGCAAGCGTGCAGGGATTCTATCCAAACCCGTAGCTTTCTTCACTTTTAAGCCTTTCAATTGTTTAAGTACAAAACTCTCCATTACTGGTAGTAGGACAAATTTCTGATCTGTAAATTTGTCACCGGAAAACACGCGAGTACTCACGGGCTGCTGAACGGTGTCCAAAAGCTTAGAGACAGCGTTCGTAAAGAAATTGTTAAATTTCTCGGCAATAGACAACTTATCGGTGATAATTTGTCCCTCCTCAGTCTTGATAGAGCCTGGACACGCTGACATGCCTTTCTTGCTTGGAAAAACTTTCTTAATTGCTTGCCAAAAGGCTTTTGGACTATCGAGATTTTCCTGAATTTCATTCCTTTGATAGCGACGTTTTTCATTCCTGATTTTATTTGACACTTGATTTCGAAGTCGCCGATAAGCATTCCAGTCCACCTCAGCTTGAGACCTTTTTGCTTTTCGCAGAAGAAAGTCCCGTTGATTCATGAGCTTTTTAGTTTCACCGGTGAGCCATGGACACTTTACACCACGCACTATCTTTCGCTTATAAGGAGCGTGTCGATTACAAACATTCAGAAACAGCTCTTTCCACTTTCTCCAGGCAGTGTTTACATTCCTTTCTTTCAGTACATCGTCCCACGGGATATCTCTTAGATCATCACAGAAAGCCGAAGGATCGTACTTTGCATAATTCCTGCATTCAATTGTTCTTGGTGGATGTTTACATGCATTAATTTTCCTCACTGCGACCAGCATGTCATGATCACTTAGGCTAGATGCAACAACATTGGTGAAAGTTATATTTCTAGGAGAGTTGGAAGCAAATAAATCTAACAAGGTGGAACTTTCTTTGGCAGTTCGTGTGGCTCTATTAATCAGTTGCGTTAGACCAAAGTTCCTGAAAATTTCCTTTAGTTCTTTAGTTCCCTTCGAACATGATTTGGCTAAAAAATCACAATTAAAGTCTCCGGTCACAATGAGTTCCTTGTTTTCTGCACTGGCTGACTCGAGAACATCGCTAAATGGATTCATAAAATCTGTCTCAGAGGGAGGTCGATAGAAGGTTCCAAACAATATTCCTTTGGCCTTGGGCAGAAGAATCTCGAGCAAGGTACATTCTCCCGGAAAATGTTTCTCCAGATCAGCCCTCCGAATTACGGAGAGAGATTCTTTGATATACACTGCAATCCCGCCACCTCTACCGTTTGGTCGATCGCTTCTGAAAATCTTATATCCAGGGATAGATATTTCACCATCTGCAATGTCGTTATTAAGCCATGTCTCAGAGAAGGCAAGAATATGTAAATTTGGACACTGCGATACTAGAATATTTAATTCGTCGAGTTTTCCACGAATACTGCGTATATTCTGATGGATAAACTTCAGACCTCGTAGTTTGGTAGCCTCACGTAATTCAGCGGCGATATTAAAGTCTATGCAATCATCTCCACTTTCGTTTCCAGTGTCCACCTCTCTGACAGAACACAGAACACACTTCTTGCTCGTTTCAAAATCTGCTCCCAAACACTTGAGATGATATGACTGAAGGCAATCCGAGCAATCTGCGCTTCCTTGATTTTTCCTAATAGTCTTGTGGCAGTATAAGCATTGGATACGTTTAGGACCAGGATTCTGTAAAACATCTCCGCAGAGAAGTAATAGATTTACAAAAAGCACGTCTCGTGTAAGACGGAGAATCTGAACACTTTGAATGTGATTGCTTTCCATTGCCATAACCGGTCTCTTGCTCCGAATCGAAGTTAAAACTTGTTTAGCTTCAGTGCGCAAGGATTTAGCTACGAATAGCTCCGAAACATCAGATAGAACATACCCATCACGTTTATCCAAATTCTTCAGGGTGAAGCTGCCCGTAATAACAAATAGGAACAGATAGATAGCAAAATTTTGACCGAGCTTAAAAAAGCCCGCCATGACATAACCGCGTGGCACCCGTGAAATTATGGGTTGTGTGTGGTTTATATACAGAAATGTGGGGCTACGCTATTGGTTGGTGCCTGGCAACGTGAAAAACAACAGAATGAATTAGTTGAATGAAAAGCGTTCGTTGATACCGTGAGGATTAAGAGTGCCGATTTGAAAAATAAATCTTTGTTCAAGAGTTTTGCGGCTTTCTGTGCCTCCTTGATGTAGGGAGAGGCCGCAGACTGCCATATGTTGCTTAGAATGATTCGGCAGATTAAAGTGTCTAGCAACCGGTTTAGAAACGTCTTTATCGTCTTTCTCTACGTCGCGAAGGTGTTCTCGGAAACGGTCGCCTAGTCGTCTACCTGTTTCGCCGATATATAACTTTTTGCAAAGAGTGCAAGTTATACAGTAGATGACATTGGCTGAGGTACAGGTAAATTGATCTGTGATCTTAATGGATCGCTTGGGTCCCGACAATTTCTCAACGTTGGAAATGAAAGGACATGTTTTACATCGCGCGCGTGCGCATTTAAAAGTTCCAGGTTGTTCACTCGTTTTGAATGCACTTCTAACTAAAAAGTTACCTATGTTTTTGTCGCGTTTGAATGAAATTAATGGCGGTTGCGAAAAGATTCTACCAGTATCGGGATCATTTTGAAGTAATTTAAAGTTTTTGAGAATGATGGATTTTACTGCGTGATTGTGAGGGTGAAATGTGAGGGTGAACGGAATTCTATTATTATTCTCCTTCTGAGACGTTTGTAGTGCTGACTCCCGATCAATTTGTTGGGCACGATGATGGCCTGCTTGAACAACAGAGGCAGGATATCCACGTTTGTCGAAAAAATTGCACATTTCCTCTGATTTAAAGGAAAAATCAGAGTCCTCACTACAAAGGCGACGAAGTCTAAGAAACTGAGAATAAGGAATAGAATTCTTGACGTGTGATCGGATGTGAAGATGAATACAACAAATAGCTATGAGAATCTGTGGGTTTGTAGTGCACACTGGTGCATAAACCGTTGCCTTCGACTGAAACTTTGATATCTAGAAATGCCAAAGCTTAGATCATGTATCTTTGGGAAACGTTAGCTTTTTTGTTTTCTTTTCTGTTTAATTTTGCGCCCGAGAGGTTTGAAAACGAAGCTTTATTTTTACAGTTAAATCTACCGTCCACACTAATCCGTCACGAAAACGGAGCTTTTCGAAAATGCTCTTCAAACTGGACGAACTTGAAAACGCCGGCTTTGAGTTTTCGTGCATCCTCGGAGACCCAGGGCCTGCTAGTCGGGACGATGCGATATTTTTTTCAGGTTTTTGATGTAAACTTTCGCCCGAAAACATCGCATCGTCCCGAACTAGCAGCCCCTGGGTCTCTGAGGATGGTTTTCGTGTGGACGGCAAACATTTAAACGAAGCTTTTCGAAAACGATGACACCAAGAGAATTATGTGATTTTTGCCCTGACCGAGTTTACCTCAAACACAAACCGGTGATCGTTGCTCTTTTAAATTCCCCCGGCGTAGTGTCAACGGAAAACATTTAATTTGATGCGTTTTCAAAGTAAAACCTCCGTTTTCAAATTCATCCAGCGTGGACTACGTTTTGTCGCAATACGTTAGTACCAAATTTATGATTGTTTCAACTGCATGGAGCCTTTCATTTCTCCGGCGACAGCAGAAGTAAACGGAAAAGCGAATAGTCATTTAATTTATCATAAGTTAAGTCAACTCGTTGAACATCTGTTACCAGTAAAATAACATGTCAACGGGAAGATATCCCATCGCTGAGTTATCGTCTGGATTATTACCAAATGAATACAAAAAAGACTTGTGAAAAAACTTGGAGCCGAAGACATGGTTCGAACCGTCAGGAGAGCGAAATTTACGGCTTTTATTTTCATATCTCAGTTAATCGTAAGTTCGAAAAACTGAATTGCTCTAATTCCTGCTTTCTCCTTTTAGTTTAACGCAAAAAAAGTTTAAAATATGCCAGCTTCTCTTTTGGTTCAAAATATATAAGCGACGGTTTCTACTCGGTAAAAACTTTCGCGTCAACGGCATCGTCTAGGTATTTTTGCCAAATCGTTAAAGTTTAAGATCATTGCTTGGATTTCTCTTTTGGGGTGAAAAGTTAATTTTGAGTTGTAAATAAGTCGGCTACTGTCATTTTGTGTGAGTTTAAGACTATTGCCGTTGGACAAAAGACAATATTCTTACCCAATCTAATCACGAGTTTTCCGGGGGTAAGTTATAATTTCGTTTCCATATGTTAAACGGGGCACTAACATCGCCGCTTACAGCAAAGTGGATAGACTGAAACTGCTTTAGATCGTAAAAATTCCTGGGAGTATCTATCTTCTTCAACGAGAAAAAAAGAACCTCAACTTTAGACAAGCGAGAAAACCGATTCGGCTTTTCTTAACTTTAGCAGTAATTTTTTTCCTTTCGGTCTTTAAGTCTGCAATTAAACTGAAAAATTTACCAACCCCCGCAGATGTGAGACTACGAAAAATCTACAGATCTGCATGAATGCATTCTAAATGGCTGTTTTAATCATTTTTTAACGTTTGAAACTATTATTTTGTGTATGATAGTTCATAACAATTGCGATAAGAAGTTGCTTGCAACGAATTAAAATTGCTTTTCGTCAGAATAAGAAAAACAGCTGCAAACATCAGGTCAGGAACATTCAAAATTCGAGATCCGAAAAAAAACTGTAGCTTTTCAAAAGTGTGTTTCTTTTGATAAAAACTGCTCGCTTTCGTCTGTTTCATTTTGAAGACCAGATATAAACGCATCATAAAATTTAAGATCAAGTCAAGTACTTATTTTAAAAAATTCACCACAACACCAAACTTTCTTAGATTTAGTGTGTGAATATCTTGTCTTCATTTTCATTCTGTGCGAAAAACAGCTTGTGTAAATATAGTCGTGGAATATTTCACAGGACTGATGTTACTGGCAAGCAATCCCTTTTCCTCTCCGATTACATTTACCTAAAAATAATGACCAACTGTTGATAGTTTTATCGTGAAAAAAGAGTGCAAAAGCAGAGCAAACTTCCTTACCTCTAATCCTTCACCGCTCCTTTTTCGAAGCTTCACGAAAGACGAATTTCTGGTTCGTTTCTGGACCATGCGACTTTTAGTTAGCCAATGAAATGACAATATTTATGACATGCATCAATCAAAATAGAATTTTCCTTAGAGGGTAGTTTTCCATGTCTTGATTTCTTCAAAAGACCTGTTACCCTGAAAATTAATTTTAAAATCTCTCACTGAGTATCTTTAAAGTAATCTAGTCGAGCCCCCCCCCCCCCCCCCCCACCCTGTCACTAGGCTGATTTTAACAGGAGATTTAAGTAGACTGCCTGATGCTTTATTTTTTCCATGATTTTCGTCACCAGCTTTTGTTATTTGAATCAACTTAAGGTAACTGGAAACAATTTCCAGTACTTTCCAAGACTTAGAGTTTTATGGGTCATTATAACCACTCTGTATTAGTTGATGCCAAAATCATGATATCAAAAGACTGCCCAATCATTGATGAATAAGTTGCTGTCAATTTGCGGCTCAATAGGTTACCATAGCAACAATATGACCCGCTAAAAACACCCTTAATTTTAGCTGTAAGCGGTTACAACTCAAAAACGAGCTCGATGACTCCCACTTTTTTGTTGCCGAATTGTAATCAGCATGATAAGACGCAACTTTTGCAAAGTTTAAAGAAAATTCTTCGAAAGGGGGTTCAGAGCCACCTTAAATTTTCGAAATTTAAGGTGGCTCTGAACCCCCTTCAAACTTTGGCCCAGCTTATCCCTTCTTGCTTATTGACGTGTGCGTTGTAAGACGTTTATCAACTATCAGCTTGTTATGAAAAACATCCTCCATCGTGACGTCACAAGTGTTACATGAATATGTTTGAACACGCGCCCTCTGGCTCGTTTAGTCTATTACGACATCTCCCGCAAGCGTATGCGCCTGGGACCCGAAATAGTGTCTAATTAAGAAAGGTATTTGCCCGGGAGAGGGGTGGTATTTGCATGCGAAGGGTAAAATGTAACCCGTGTCACGACTAGGGTCCCAACCACACTTGGCCCGAGAAATTTGAAAACGTAGCTTTATTTCTAAGGTTAAACCTACTGTCCACACTAATCCGTCACGAAAACAGAGCTTTACGAAAACGCTCTTCAAACTGAATGAATTTGAAAACGCCAGTTTTTCGTTTTAGTGTACAAAGAAAACATTTTGAAAAGGGAGCTTTTCGAAAACCATTACGTCACGATGATCACTTGATTTCACTGCCCGAGGTTTCCTCCAAAATGACCGGTGATTGCTGCGTTTTCAATTTTCACTGGAGTAATGTGGGTGGACGGAGAAGATTTGATGCGTTTTCAGAGTGAAACCTCTATTTTCAAATTCCTTCTGCGTTGTGTGGAGGGGTCCTAAGTGTACACTTTCGAGGAGTGCTCGTTCGCGGAGGGTTAAGCCATCTGTACTCAAGAGTCTGCATCGAAATCCGAAGAACAGGGCTCAACTCACCAAGAAGGACAACTTGATTAAAGTTTAAAAAAAACAGATTTTATTTTATGTGCCTTTGTAACTAATTCATGACAAGAGGCTTTCAAAAATTCGCATTGAGCGAACTTCATGTTACAATGTTCTCCGCACTAAATTTGCCACCGCGAGAACAATCAAAACTCACTTTAATGTGCCGTTATTTTAACTGAAATAAAGCACACACAACAATTATGAAAAGAACTTTGTTCTGCTAAACACTGTTGTGATTTTTGCTTTCTTAAATCTTAGAAAGTTTAATGCTTGTGCGATTTCTCTCTGTTCCTGAACTTCTTAAGCCTCCATACACGTGTATTCTCTGAAATATCAAACACAATGTTATCATAATCATTTTCAGAGTTTCATATTTCTAATGTTCCATTAGATGAAGAATAAGTCATAATGTATTAAACAAAAGAAGAATAAGACTAAGATTGACTGACGGACAAGGTTTTCTTTGGTTCATCCTCGGCAGAAAACCCCGTAAAACACCATCAGGGGGGGTACTACGATATTAAAAAGAAGGGTGTATAGGGTCCCCTCGGTAAAACTCAACAAGGACGCAAAACAATGAAACCAACGAATTGAAATAAGACCAGGGAAACAATTACTCCAAAACAAAGAAAAACGCTAGAGGTTTTAATACCATGCCAAAGTTTAACCCGTTCTTTCCGACCAAACCAAAATAATATAAAAAGGCAATCAAAAGACGAGGATCTGCATGAAATTTGTTACTTTACCGACACAATAGAAACATTTAACCATTGAATAAACATAGCAACTCTATAATCAATGGTTTCTTTTCACATGTATTGCATTTAAAACTTCAAACAGTTAAAAAAAAACACCGGAAGTAAGATAGAGGGGTTATATGCGACAAAACAAACTTAAGAAAGTCCAGGTTTCAAAGGGCAGGTTACCATAGGTCAAATAGTTCCCGCCGAAACCGTCGCGAATTGTTTCTAATCTAGAAAGCCCTCCCTTTTTGTTATCCACGTTTCGAACAATCCGGCCCGGAATTTAGCTAACTTTTCTCACTGGAGAGGGCATTAAGCATTACGGAAAGGAATTCAATTTCCAAAAAGCAAAACAGATAGCAAAAAGCGAAAAACACGACGCATTTTGTGTCTCTGGCTGGGGTCGCCGGCGTCCGGCAACTTGCTTGTAGTTTGTCGAGTGTCGTCCAGGTAGGATAATGATTGTGTCATTCTGAACAAAATATGATGTTCCTCGTCAAATGAAAGCCAGAATTCTCAAGTTAAGTATTAGAAGAAGCCAAAGCAACTGTAGCATTGCCTTTATTTTTGTTACGCACGAAGAAAAAGACTAATATCGAGTCGTTTCGGTAGGACTGGTCAGTTTCGACTGTCACTCGTACTGCGGGCGCAGTGGCCGTATTCTGGCAAGGCGTGTAAGTTATAAACACATGTCAGAAGTAGCTACATGATATTAAATGAAACGAGAAACGTAAACTCAGTCCCAGACGGGATTAGAACCCAGGACCCTCCGTGTGATCTAGTCGGATGCATGCTCTACCCACTGAGCTACTGGGCCGTGTTGTTTGAAAGCTGATTAACGCTAACCCAGGATTGAAAGTCAACCGAAGTTTTAAATGCCTTTCACTGCCTATGTTTTGTGTAGTTTGAGATTATCCAAACTCAAAATTGAAGGACAAACAATACAAACTTACAGAAAAACTCACCAGAAAGTTGCAAATTCAAAATCAAGATTCGTGCTAACCCTGGGTTAGCGCGACCGAACTTTGAACACCCGGCCCAGGAGACTATGGTGAACAAGGGTCAATAGACGTATTCGGCTAAGGTGTTTACATCCTTGTTGCCACCCAATTCAGATCACGTGATGATTCATTTGGGAGGATACAATTGTTCTGTTTGCACGTACCCTCATGCACGCAGTTACGCGTAGCAAATTGCACAATTGTAGCCTCCCAAATGAATCATCACGTGATCTGAATTGGGTGGCAACAAGGATGTAAACACCTTAGCCGAATACGTTCGACTGGAACCGCTTCGCGCGGCTACACAGGCAAGCAATGACTATGCAGTGGCTGACATTTTTTATTATTAGTTTGACACTTACGGCGCCGCGAAGTTGCCAGTATTTCTGCATTTCCGCATTGTTCCGGTGTACGGGTTGCCTTTTCTACAACATTTGCTGTTGCTGGCCTCGCAACCAGTCGCTCCCAGAGGGATACAGCTTCCTCGGGTCTCGAGATAGTCCTGATCAGAGGAAATCACCAGTCGTTAGTGCACTTCAAACAGTACTCATTTTTAACTGCAGTAGAAATCCGCGTTTAAGAACCTACAATTTTTTAATCTGACAAAATAGGTTTTTGTATTTTTGGAGCAAATAGGTTCTTTAATTTCTAAGAAGATTTAGAAAATAACCCAAAGCAAATACGCACGCTGATTGGTTTAAAACTAGCACGAGCTGTTGTTGACGTAATGATGGCGCGAACAAAGAGAATTAACATTTTGATGATCGAAGTGAACAGGTTGTCTTTCTTTTTCTTCGTCGCGGTATTTTCTGAAAGAAATAGAATACATGTTCTCCTATCGAGTTATAGAAACACTCGTGAAAGTTTTGGAGAACTCGAAAAAGTTCTCGTTCTCCCAAACTTTCACTTGTGTTTCTATAACTCGATAGAAACTCTGTACATGTTTTCTATTTCTTAAATAGTTGTTGATTACCAGAAAAACTAAACAAACTTAGGCTTGATCCTTGACGAATATACACTATTTTCAACTGCATTAAGTAGTTTCTTGTAATATAAATTTACAATCTCAAATTCGCAGTCCTTGAGTAAAATGTTTATCATAATTTAACTGCAACCCACATACAAGAACCTGCATTATCTTGCTTCAGCTTGGCTTAACAGGTTCGTATATTTTGAGGTATTAAAATGGCAAATTTCTGTTAGCAGGGTTCTTAAACCACTAGGTACCACCTATACGTAGAGTTTTACTGTAGTAGTAATCATGCGAGAGGAAAGTAAACAGTCAGTATGCACGGGGGTGGGGATGCCGGGATTGACGGGTCATTACCAGGTCACGCAAGACTTGCTTGTTATACTAAGTAAGCCACTTACCTCAAACGAGCTGGGTCCTTGTCCCTCCTCAGCTGGGTCCCTGTAACGAGCTTTGGGCACCCTGAAGTTTGATCCCGGCAATCTGTATGCCTCTGCTGTCAGCAAAAAACACGCGATAAAGACGAAAATGAAAGCCAACTTGAACATCGTGCGAGTTGCCTTGAATGTCCTATGACAAAAATTAGTGAACGTTAAGCAAGGCATATCGGAGTCCACTAAGCCAAGTTTATCTGGCACAACGATCGATTCTATTGAGTCCGTCCGTAGTAGCAAGGCAAAGCAACATTATTCATTGCCGAGTAAGTGCTACTCACTTGTATATTATAGAATAAAAATGGATTTTCTACCTGCCCAGGGCTGAAAGCCGAGCAGATTCTTGCTTATCGCCGTGCTTTGTTCTCGAAAGAACTGGCTTATTATTCAGTCGACTTATGCATGCCCTTGGAAGTTTAGAGAATATTCTAACGCAAACATTGTTCTCGGTGACACCTCGAGCGGAGCCAGTCTAGAGCTTCGATGAACTCTTCAATGTCAAGAATATTCGAAAGCAAACATTGTTCTCAATGACACCTCGAGCGGAGCCAGTCTCGAGCTTCGATGAACTCTTCAATGCCAAGTCAGACGTGCAACATTTATATGGTAATAGTCGAAGAGCTTGACGGCCTAATCTCCCCAATCAAACATTTAAAAATCGACATCGAATAATCCATTGTTTTAGCAGAAATCCGAGGCCATTTCTGTCTTCAAAGCGTCCATTTTTACCACTAAAGAATGATTCTCGTAACAATAAAGAAAGCGCGGAAATGTTTTTATCAATTAAAGTCTTCCGAATTAAGTTAACGATTTTCGTGCTGTATATTGGTATGCTTGTTTTCGATGTTTTAAAAAGCCTCAATTGTTCGTGGCAACTGAGACGACTAAAATTTCATTGTGTACTAGCTATTTTGCGCAGGCAGTTAAATAAACAAGTCGGCCAAGAATCACAAGCTCTGACAATCTACGCGAAAAGCCAGTGAAGACCTACTAGCCGAAGAAATTACGAGTTTGGGTGTGCAACTTTCTCTTTACTAAGCCCAAAATAGCCGATTGCTTTAATTGTGTTCTCTGTGTTTACCGATTAATATGCAAAGGCGGAGATTGGAATTCCCAAGACACGGTTAAGTTATACGCGTGAGCAACAAACCATGGAGAAAACCATGAAGAAACAATCATTCATTCAGTAGAGCTTCCCATGCTAAACTCGAGTTTGGGTGTGCAACTTTGTCTTTACTAAGCCCAAAATAGCCGATTGCTTTAATTGTGTTCTCTGTCTTTACCGATTAATATGCAAAGGGGGAGATTGGAATTCGCAAGACACGGTTAAGTTATACGCGTGAGCAACAAACCATGGACAAAACGATGAAGAAACAATCATTCATTCAGTAGAGCTTCGCATGCTAAACTCGCTTTACTAGTGTTCAGATCGCCGATATATGACGAGTAGCTCACGCAATAAAATTGTAGCAATTGCATAAGCACATCTCAAGACAGGTATTCATCGCAAAAGAGCAACTAAAGGAATTCATGTCTCGTCACTGAAAACGTGTGGGAGTGGGCGAGTTTAAGTGTTACAAATTCGGAACTTTCAAAGCAAATATGTGAATGCTTATAGTGGTCGATTCGCTAAACCGCAACTTGCTAGTCGTCAGCCGGAGTTCTCAGGCATGTCACTTAAACGTAAAGCAAGAAATATTTCAATTTAACATAATAGGCTTGAATATCAGAAGTGGCGAGAGGCAGACCAGCTGTCTGTTTACCAGCATGACCGAGGAGTTGCACAAGGGTCTACCGAGAAACAACTCTCCAGCTTTGTGGTCGAAGAGGAACTTAAAATCGCGACCTTCCTAACCACTTGGCGACACTGCCTCCAACTTGACTGGAAAAACTTTGCTTTCTTGATCTCTAAAACGACTTTCGTGTTGTCAACCGTGTTCTTTGTTCAATTTGTTGGCGATAAATATGCAGTCCGGAGTTGTAATCCTCAGTAAACAGTTTAGAATTTATCTTGTACAATAACACAAAAACTGAGAAAGTAGTCATTTATAAGCTAAGATCATTATTAATATGATTTCCTTGGTTTTATATGGCGAGTGAGTATACTTCAAGTATTGGAACTTACCTTAAATGTTTCAGTAAAGCAAATGAACCTACTTAGGGCCTCTCTTCTTGATCGCTTTGTTCGACTAAACTTCTCAAACTCATTACAGTGCATTTATTACTGAAACTGGAGCCACCCAGACAATGAAAACCAATCAGATGACAGAATTGAAACAATAGATTCCAACATTTTCAAATCCAGGCAATCAAATGTCCAGTACAAAACAATAAAATCTTAACTTGGTCGCTGTGATGCCTACGCGACTAAGGTGTCGCCTGTCAATAAATTGTCAAGCTTTTGAATTTGAATATGTTGGACTCTATTTTTACGATTTTTACTTCTCAGTTTTCTCCTTAGTTTTAATTTCGACTGTGAAGATATATCAAGCACTCAAGATAATGTTTGACCACATTTCCAAACACTTCGAAGCTCGCCAAAAATACTTCGCTGCAAGTCGTTGTTTAAAAAGGCCTCAATTGTTCTTGACAACTGAAATGAGTCAAACTGTTATTTTGTACTATTTTACACAGGCAGTTTAAATAAACAAGTCGGCCAATGATGACAAGCTCTGACAACCACCGCGAAAAGCCAGTGAAGACCTATTTACGCTTTTGAACGAGCCGCAGAAATTGCGAGTTTGGGTGTGCAACTTTCACTTTACCAAGCCCAAAATAGATTGCTTTAATTGTATTCTGTTTTTCCCGATTAATATGCAAAGGCGGAGATTGGAATTCCCAAGAGGCAGTTAAGTTACGCGTGAGCAACAAACCATGGACAAAACAGTGAAGGACCAATCATTCATTCAGCAGAGCTTCGCACGCTAAACTTGCTTTACTAGTGTTCAAATCGCTGATATATGACGAGTAGCTCAGACAATAAAATTGTAGCAATTGCATTCGCACATCTCAAGACATGTGTTCATCGCAAAAGAGCAACTAAAGGAATTCATGTCTCGTCACTGAAAACGCTATGGGAGTGGGCGAGTTTAAGTGTTATAAATTCGGAACTTTCGAAGCAAAACTGTTGATTGTTTATAGTGGTCGATGCGCTAAACAACAACTTGCTACTCCTCGGCCGGAGTTCTCAGATATGTCACTTAAACTTAAGAGAGAAATATATTTCAAATAAACATCGCAGGCTTGAAAATTAGAACTGGCGGGAGACAGGCCAGTCGTCTATTTACCAGCATGACCGAGCAGTTGAACAAGGGTCTACTAAGTTCGTGACCAAAGAGGAACTTAAACTCGCGACCTTCATAACCACTTGGCCACGCTGCTTCCAAATTGACTGAAAAACTTTGCTTTCTTGATCTCTAAAACGACTTTCGTGTTGTCAACCGTGTTCCCTTTGTTTAATTTGTTGGCGATAAATATGCAGTCCGGAGTTACAGTTTAGAATTTATCTTGTACAGTAACACAAAAAATCATTATCAATATGATTTTCTTAGTTTTATATGGCGAGTGAGTATACTTTAAGTATTAGAACTTACCCCAAATGTTTCAGTGAAGCAAACGAAGTTACTTAGGGCCTCTCTTCTTGATGGCTTTGTTGGACTAAACTCCTCAAACTCATTAGCAACTCGTCAAGTTTAAACAAAGGAAATCATGCCCGTAACGGTGTTTGGATATCTGATCTTAATTAGCAGAGATTTTTACGATTTTATTTCTCCGTTTCCTCCTTAGTTTTACTGAATTTCGATTGCGAAGATATATCAAGCACTCAGGACAGTCAATCATTGTTCTTGGCAAAAGACAAATCCAGTTTTTATTGTGTACTATTTTGCGCAGGCAGTTAAATAAACAAGTCGGCCAATGATCACAAGCTCTGAAAATCACCGCCAAAAGCCAGTTGAAACCTATTTCTATTATTCAGCTAGCCTCGGAAATTGCGACTTTGGGTGTGCAACTTTCAGTTTTTTACCAAGCCAAAAATCATTGCTTTAATTTTATTCTCTGTGTTTGTCGATTCAAATATACAGAGGCGGAGATTGGAATTCCAAAGACGCAGTTAAGTAGGTTACGCGAGAGCAACAAACCATGGACAAAACCGTGAAAAAACAAATGATTCATTCAGTAGAGCTTCGCACGCTAAAGACGAGTAGCAGTCAGGCAATAAAATTGTAGCAATTGCATTCGCACATCTCAAGACTGTCATTCATCGCAAAAGACCAACTAAAGAAATTCATGTCTCGTCACTGAAAACGCTGTGGGAGTGGGCGAGTTTAAGTGTTATAAACTCGGAACTTTCAAAGCAAATATGTTAATGTTGGATGTTTATAGTGGTCGATACCCTAAGCTACAACTTGCTAGTTCTCAGCCGGAGTTCGCAAATGTGCCACTTAAACTGAAAGAAAGAAATATATTTCAAATGAACATAGTAGGCTTGAAAACCTGGCGAGAGGCAGACCAGCTGTCTGTTTACCAGCATGACCGAGGAGTTGCACAAGGGTCTACCGAGAAAAAACTCCAGCTTCTTGATCGAAGAGGAACTTAAACTCGCGACCTTCCTAACCACTTGGCCACACTGCCTCCAACTTGACTGAAAAATTTTGCTTTCTTGATCTCTAAAACGGCTTTCGTGTTGTCAACCGTGTTCCCTTTGTTTAATTTGTTGGCGATAAATTTGCATTCCGGTATTGTAATCCGCAGTAAACAGTTTAGAATTTACCTCGTACAATAACACAAAAACTGAGAAAGTAGTCATTTATAAGTTAAGATTATTATTAATATGATTTGCTTGGTTTTATATGGCGAGTGAGTATACTTCAGGTATTAGAACTTACCTCAAATGTTTCAGTAAAGCAAACGATGTTACTTAGGGCCTCGCTTTGTTGGACTAAACTCCTCAAACTCAATAACAACTCGTCAAGTTTAAACAAAGAAAATCATGCCCGCAACGGTGTTTGGATATCTGATCTTAATTAGCAGAGATTTTTACGATTTTATTTCTCCGTTTTCTCCTTAGTTTTACTGAATTTCGATTGCGAAGATATATCAAGCACTCAAGACAGTCAATTGTTCTTGGCAACAGACAAATCAAATTTTTATTGTGTACTATTTTGCGCAGGCAGTTAAATAAACAAGTCGGCCAATGATGACAAGCTCTGACAATCACCGCCAAAAGCCAGTGAAGACCTAGTTACATTATTGAACTAGCCTCAGAAACTGCGAGTTTGGAGTGCAACTTTCAGTTTACCAAGCCCAAAATCATTGCTTTCATTTTATTCGCTTTGTTTGCCGATTAATATACAAAGGCGGAGATTGGAATTCCCAAGGCACAGTTAAGTTACGCGTGAGCAACAAACCATGGACAAAACAGTGAAGGAACAATCATCCATTCAGTAGAGCTTCGCATGCTAAACTATGACGAGTAGCTCAGGTAATAAAATTGCATTCGCACATCTCAAGACTGTCATTCATCGCAAAAGACCAACTAAAGGAATTCATGTCTCGTCACTGAAAACGCTGTGGGAGTTGGCGAGTTTAAGTGTTATAAATTCGGAACCTTCAAAGCAAATATGTTAATCATAGTTGTATGTTTATAGTGGTCGATACCCTAAGCTACAACTTGCTAGTTCTCAGCCGGAGTTCTCAAGTATGCCACTTAAACTGAAAGAAAGAAATATATTTCAAATGAACATAGTAGGCTTGAAAAACTGGCGAGAGGCAGACCAGCTGTCTGTTTACCTCCAGCTTCTTGGTCGAAAACGAACTTAAACTCGCGACCTTCCTAACCACTTGGTTACACTGCCTCCAACTTGACTGAAAAAACTTTGCTTTCTTGATCTCTAAAACGGCTATCGTGTTGTCAACCGTGTTCTTTGTTTAATTTGTTGGCGATTTATATGCAGTCCGGAGTTGTAATCCTCAGTAAACAGTTTAGAATTTATCTTGTACAATAACACAAAAACTGAGAAAGTAGTCATTTATAAGTTAAGGATCATTTCATTTTCATTTTTTTTATCATTATTAATATGATTTGCTTAGTTTTATATGGCGAGTGAGTATACTTCAAGTATTGGAACTTACCTCAAATGTTTCAGTAAAGCAAACGAAGCTGACGAAGTTACTTAGGGCCTCTATTCTTGATGGCTTTGTTGGACTAAACTCCTCAAACTCATTAACAACTCGTCAAGTTTAAACAAAGGAAATCATGCCCGCAACGGTGTTTGGATATCTGATCTTAATTAGCAGAGATTTTTACGATTTTATTTCTCCGTTTTCTCCTTAGTTTTAATTTCGATTGCGAAGATATATCAAACACTCAAGACAGTCAATTGTTCTTGGCAACAGACAAATCAAATTTTTATTGTGTACTTTTTTGCGCAGGCAGTTAAATAAACAAGTCGGCCAAGGATCACAAGCTCTGACAATCACCGCCAAAAGCCAGTGAAGACCTATTTACATAATTGAACTAGCCTCGGAAACTGCGAGTTTGGAGTGCAACTTTCAATTTACCAAGCCCAAAATCATTGCTTTCATTTTATTCTCTGTGTTTGCCGATTAATATACAAAGGCGGAGATTGGAATTCCCAAGACGCAGTTAAGTAAACCATGGACAAAAGAGCGAGGAAACTATCATTCATTTAGTAGAGCTTCGCACGCTAAACTCGCTTTACTAGTGTTCAGATCGCTGATATATGACTGGCAGCTCAGGCAATAAAATTGTAGCAATTGCTCTTAAACAAAAGCTATTCTTTAACAGAAAGAGAAAACAAACAGCGGTTACAAACATAACAGTAAGGTTTCGCATGGTATATTTAACTTGACGTTTCGTATGCTACAACATACATCTTCAGAAGTGACGGTTACAAAAGCTATTCTCTTCTACAAAGTCAATTAAGGTTGTATTTTAATCAGTCAAAAGTGTTGCTTGTTTTGGTTCGCTAGTACATCGACTGTTTTCAAATCTCTTCCTCAAAATGTAGAGTATAGTTGATGATGAGGCTTAAGAAAAGCAATTTTTAAATAAATTATTGATTGTATTGATTGTAACTGGATTTAGAAGAAACAAAACGCCGACTTCTATAATCCCGCTTTTTAAACCATGCCATAGAAAATACAGCCAATCAGAATGCAGGAAATCCGTGGCATGTTCGATAGTATTAAACCCATTGTGCACCATGCGTATTGCCGAGACCCATATATTCAGAAAGAGCACACTGAGCTTTACAAAATCCTTAAGTTTCGTGTTAATTGGGCCAATGTTGATCAAGATACAGCCATCCAAAAACTTTACTAAAAATTTAGTAACAAATGTATGGATTGCAGGACACTTGTCCGGAAATCCATACATTTCTTTGCAAATTTTGAAGTTTTTGAATGGCTGTATCTTGTTCAATATTGGCCCAATCAACACGAAACTTAAGGATTTTGTAAAACTCAGAGTGCTCTTTCTGAATATATGGGTCTCGTGTTGTTAATCCCATAATACACGGACTTGTACCCAGGCCCCCACCGTATGAAATCTGGCAATGTCGCATTGATTGTGTTCGCCACTGTATTTCCTATGACATGGTAAAAAATAGTTGCGCAACGTTCTCTCGTGGTATACCGTGGAATATCTCACTTGTCACTTGTATTTTCTTGGTATACACTCACACTTACAGGGTCAAGTGTATACCGAGAAAATACCCGACTCGCTGGATATTCCACGACATACAACTAAAAAGCGTTGAATAACTAGCATTTTGACTGTTTTCACATAACGGTCCCAAAACAATGAAACGGCGGAATTGTTGCGATCTCAGACCAATCCTATTGGAGTTGAACTGTTTTCTTAAGTAAATCATTTTTTTTTGTTCCAATACCTATGCGCAAAATGTTCAGAGACTCAATAGCTTAGATCACCCAATAATATCGAGCCATTGTCAAGGTTTTCTTGTAGTTTTAAGGCTTGATGTCTTTTCGGAAAGAGTTCACATACAGGTGAAAGACTCGATTTCTTTGTCTTCCAAATTTCTTTTTAGTTTTTTTTTTCTGGTTTGAAAACGCGGGACGCCGTAAGGGTAAACGCGAAGTGGAATCTCACTCAGGATTGCTCGCTCAACTACCACATCTTCCAGTCCGTGGAAACCGGTTAGACAGGAATAACAGGAAAAGAAAATACAACGTGTAATGCTTTCGAGTTTCTTTCCACTTTATTATGCCATAATTGTTGACACTCCATCATTTTACACTGATTTAAAGATGATTAGTTTTCCACTGTAATAATACCCGGGTGAAATTCAGAGAACTTCATTGTGTCATGTCAGACCAGTCTTGAGTTTGCCAGGAAGGCTCATTTATCGTGCCGATCTCTTAACTCTCGCTTGCCGTGTTCCCGTGCTGTCGCGAACAAGGACCTCCCGGCCAGCTGTTGCTGAAATAGAAGAGACAACTTATATAAGGTATCACATGGAGATCATTTGATTAACAGCGAGCGAATATAAAAAAGTGCTGCCACTCAAAGCAAATCCAGGCTACACCGGAAAAATTTGAAAACTCAGTTTTAGTTCTACGGTTAAACCTACTGTCCACACTAAAGGCTGGTTTTCACATGCGCACAAGCATTAAGCCGACATACGCAGACACAGCGAGATGTTGATAATTATCGCCAATTGTTTGAAATTTTCTTAGCAAAAAAGCGCTAATTATCAGCATCTTACTGCGTCTGCGTATGTTGACTTATGCTCATGCGCTAGTGAAAACCAGCCTTAATGCGTCACGAAAACACAGCTTTTCGAAACTTTTTCTCCAAACTGGAGGGATTTGAAAGCGCCGGTTTTGCGATTTCCCTGCCCGAGTTTTCCTCAAACACAAATCAAAAATGACCAGTGATTGTTGCATTTCCAGTCTCCGCTGTAGCTAGCGTGTATCAGGGTTGATAATACGAACTGGAGGAGAAAAACACATGTTTTACAAATTAGAAGGTCTCCTTTTTTCTTCAACTCGTGACTATTATCTCAATAGAAATATACGCAGCTGAAGCCAGAAGCGTTAGAGAGCCTCGGCAAACCACGACGGTGACGGCAACGAGAACGTCACAAAACGAAAGGTTTAATGAGAAAAACAGTAGCTGTGCACGCGCGTTATAAACCTTTGTACATTTCTTTGCCTTCCTCTGCAAAACAACAACGTGAAATGACCAAGTATTTTAAAGAATGCGAACCACGACGGCTAATTTTCCGTATTTTCTTTTAGAATTGATCGCTGGCGTCACATCTTTAGTTTGAGTAGGGTGTTAAACCGCTAGGCGTTCTGAGTAGTGGTAGGTAATTGCGAAATTCAAAAGTAAAATATAAATCCTTTCTTTTTCCAGCCGTCGTCCGCCGTTGCTTACGTTTGTTTCCTAACACCGTTTAACGCTTTTACGATGAGGGAGGTAAGAGTGATAGAAAGGATAACAAATCTTTTGTAAACAAAAAAGTGCGGGGTATGTTTGAAAATCACGTCAACAGAATTTGACGTCTTATTTGCCCCAGAAATAACCGTGAAATATATGAACATGGGCCTCTGTCAAAC
>OZ026604.1:2464200-2496700 GCA_964020085.1 Micromussa lordhowensis
GTGCTTGTGCCAAACGTTTCCCATGAAAATCACTTGATTTTCATGCGAATGACCGTGCAGGTGACATATATTTTCATACCAATAGTTTCGCTCAAAGACTCGTTTTGCCACAGTGGCAAAAGTAGACTTGGCATTGGGCTATTCATCCATGAGCTGCTCAGAGAGCCTTTGATTTTTCTTCAAGAGCATACGCCTTTTTCCTGCCCTATCACTTCGACGCGTACGGCCCTCATACGGGACCTTATTTATAAGGTTCTCTGAGGAAATAGCGCGCCGGGCCGTACAAACAAAGCAGGACATACGTGCGGCATGCTGACGTATATTGGCCATCAACGATAGGAAATCAAGCGGTTGCGGGCAGAGGTTCACTCTCATCTCTCAAAGAGCAGAAAGAGGAAGCAATCTCTCGCAGGGCACAGTAAAGAAACTGTTTTATAACAATTAAGGTGGCTCAAAACAGTTTCCAGTACCATCCAAGACTTAGAGTTTGATGGGTCATTATAACCACTCTATATCAGTTGAAACCAAAATCATGCTATCAAAAAACTGCCCAATCATTGGTGAACAAGTTGCTGTCAATTTTATGGCACAACAGGTTACCATAGCAACAATATGACCTGCTAAAGACACCCTCAATTTAAGCTTTAAGCGCTTATAACTCGAAAACGAGCTCGATGACCCCCATTTTTCATTATCGAATTGTAATTAACATGACCAGATGCAACTTTTTGCAAAGTTTAAAAAAATTCTACGGAGGGGGTTCAGAACCACCTTAAGTTCAGCAATGATTGGGCAGTTTTTTGGTACCATGATTTTGGTATCAAGTGATGTAAAGTGGTTATAACGACCCATCAAACTCTAAGTCTTGGAAAGTACTGGAAACTGTTTCGAGCCACCTTAAATACTTAATGATCTGACTATGTCCGGCATGCACATCGTGCTACTTTGACAATTTAACAAACCGAATGTGGTTTAGCGTGGTCTGTACTCTTATCGACGAGTACGCGTCATCACAGGGGTCAAACTGTGTGCAGCACTGTCTGTACTCTTATCGACAACGGCAAATTAGCCAATCAGATTGCGAGATTAGTAGCAATTGTGGTAAAAAATAGCTTGTTGTGGTATTCGAGTGAGTTTGGCAATCGAACGAAATCAAACCCACACAAAAAAAACTGACAATCGAAGTCAATGCAACGTTTGATTTCCGAACTATTGATTTTTGTAAAACTGTTGTTGAAAACCAATGACATGAGGCTCAAATTTCGGCAGAACACGTGTTTTCCGTGTTTTGAGATCGCATAATGCAGCTAAAACTGACTCCATGTTTCAAGATCGTTATCAAAAATTTAATCGGCGGATGGCTCGCATGAGCTCCGGAGCAGAGAAAGTTACTTGCCTGAGAGAAAAATGTAATTGTCCCGGACAAGCGTACGGGTTTTCTTCCCTCGAGCCTTTATTATTCTTCGATACTGGTCGATTGAAATCGATCAAAATCGATCGATAATCACAAGAAATCGTGCGATCGATTTTTACTGACTTCCGATATTTATCGATTGATTCATATCGAATTCTATCGATAATTATCGATTTTTATCGACTATCGAAATTATCGACATCTTACGTCCTGCATGATGATCTTTGTTCCATCGAATGTGGGTGGGGGGGGGGGGGGGGAGGAGAGAGAGCAGGAAATGCATCAAGAGTATGTGAACTGAAGCTCCCTCTCTTCTTGTTTAGAATTCCACACTTCCGTTTACGAGAAAAAAGACCACTTTATTAGGCGTTAGAGAAACATTACTTTCATGAAACGACTTGTTAAAATTCTACAGCATCATATCTTCTCTAAAACGTCAGGCTCGCTTTGTACACAACTTATCACCGTCCAGAAGTAAAATTCTACAACTAACACAAACATGTCCCATAAACTCCGAGGATCAATCGGAACATGGCCTCGGCTGTCTGGGTTAACTTCGTGAAGTCTTCGGAAGACTACGATATGGATTATATTAACGGTCATTAACTTGTACAAACTTTAGGCCGAAATGTCAGCCGTCTCCCGCCCTCAGCCCAATCCCCGGGCGAGAGACGTCTGAAGTGTGAGCGTTATAATTCCGCCGGCTTATTTCACGTCCTAATTTATGACAATTTTTCAGAAATTTGTATTTTCCTGAACTGACAACTTCAATTTTTACGTTAATGCGTGTTATATCGACGCAGCAGCTCGGCGTGGAGATGTCCTCCGTTAAGATATGGTGTTGCTCTCGATTCCTAATACAAGCTGATATTGAAAAATTGCCGTAAAATTATTTTTATTTTGAACTTCAAACCGTGCACTCTGGAAACCGGATTAAGCAGAGTTTATACTCAACAGTACGCGGCGCGAAATTTTCTTCTTTTTTTCGTCTCGTAATGCCGCACAGAATCGTTCTTCGTTCCATTTTATACACTGGTAGGAATTTTAATTTTTTTCAGCTAGCAAATAACGTATTGCACTAAGAAAATCAAGAAATCCATTAAGCGAAAATATGTAAAAGAACACACTGAAAACCAATTACGGCAAAGTAATTACACCTCAAATACTACAAATATACAATGGAACAGTGTAACAGTGTCTATTTTAATTATCTTGACTTGCTAAACAGAAATTCATTCGGCTCGGATAGGTCTACGTAACATTTTTCTTGAACTTGAACTGTTAACTGTCAGGAAAAGTGGACAAAAATTATTTACGAGCATTTACAGTAGAACAGTCGAACGTAATACCTGAAAAGATTTGTAACGCACTCATGCCGCATTACACCTTTGCCGGCGACACCCACAAGTAATCCGACAGCCCCGATCTCTTTCAAGTCAATAAGAAACTTGTATCTATCCTGCACAAACTGAAAACCAATCAGAAGTTACTTTAGATATCAGAAGCAGTATTTATATTTGTAATTATAACGCTCACACTTCAGGCGTCTCTCGCCCGGGGATTAGGCTGAGGGCGGGAGATGACTGATATTTCAGGCTATACAAACTTAGAATACAAAGTTAGAATTTTCTCTAACAGAATGTGTTCATCACCGCCTCCATCTATCCCGGCTCCAATGCTCTTTGAATCTTCTCTCTTCTCTGCGTTCTTCGTATCGTGGTCGCTCGTTCAACGGATAACCATACCTTTCTCGTCGTTGTTCATCATCGTGCCTGTGCTGATGCCGCCAGTCGCCCCTCGCGTCCCCAGCTCGGGAATCCCGAGGGAAGTGCGTCTCATTTGATTCACCGGGTCGAGAATCCCGCGGGTAGCGTAACTCATTAATATCATTGGGTCGGGAATCCCGCGGGTAGCGCGTCTCATTTAAATTAACCGGTCGAGAATCCCGAGGGCGGTGGGAGTCATTATACCAAGTGCCTCTGATACTGTCGTCCATTCTTCTTTGTTCATAATGCTCATCTCTGTACTCACTTGACACTCGCCTGCTTTCCCGTGATTCCAAGCGCGATTCGTGAGCTGCCAGCCGCGCACGTTCTTCTGGTCGAAGACCGCTGTACTGGCCCATCTGTTGGGCAGCGTTGTTCACTTGACGAGTGACTTGTGGCGGTTCGGACGGGTTCCATCTGTTGGTGTAACGGCTGTCCTCGGGTGTGGGTTGGTGTCTTTGATCAGAAGGGACCCTGGACTGAAAGCTATGCTCAGAGGAGCCAGACATCTGAGCTCCACGAATACCACGTGGACTTCCACTGCTGGAAGCATCCTGCTGTGGCATGTGCCCAGGTAAACTGGCGGACACTGGCTGTCTGTCAGTAGCACCTGTAGGCTGTGGTGTGTGTCTGTTATCAGGCACTGGCTGTCTGTCAGCAGCGACTGAATGCTGCAGTGGCTGTCCAGTTAAGCCAACCGACGTTGGCTGTTGGCTAGCCTTACTCGAAAGCTGCGGTGCACTGTCAGGAGAAGACACCGGCTTTAGATCTCGACTGCCCGATACAATAGGCTGCAGTATACTGCTGGCTAATCCCATAGACTGAATGCCAAAGCCTCCTGAAACGGCAGGCTTCTTGACCGTGCCTGCTGTGCCAGCGGGAACAGTGTCGCTGGATGCAACAGAGGATCCCATAGGCAGCAATGTACTCAGTGATGCCAAGTGAGGGCTTACGCTTTTAACAGCAACGCTTTGAAGCCTCTGAAGCGTGGAAACTAGCATCTGTAAGCTAGAAGGTTTAGACGATTCCTGAGATGTCACGGGTACTGCAGGCTTGGCAGGGGTGGGGTCAGTGGGCTTAGTGGAATCAAGATCAAGCTCTAGCCCTTCCTCTGGATCATATGGAGCGTCGTCATCAGTCACTTCTCCCTCCCCTCCCGTAAGCTCGACTTTCGCCGTATCTGGGTTCTGTGATTTTTCCTCAGCCTCTTGTTGAGGTTCATCGTTAGCCGAGGTTGTGTCTTTCCGCTGGGTCTGTGCCAAGATGTACTGCCGAGCACGCTCCTGAAGATCTAACAACTGCTGCTTCTGCGCTTCAAGAGAAGGAACAGACGACTTGTCAGCGGGGACAGAAGGAGAGCTCGCCATCGCTCCAGAGGATGACGCCATTGACGGTGTCGAGGTCTCAGAAGTGGGCGAAGCTTTAGCTGGGGAATCTGCAGGTTTTTTGCTGGCTATCTTGGCTTGAGTGGTGTTGTACTGGAACACAATGTCATCAATATCAGCTGGTGGTGAATCATGCAGTTCAGTCAGCATGCCTTGCTTACTGGCTGGACTCTCCCCAGTCCCTCCCTCACTGCTGCTTGTCTCCACACTCGCTGAACTGGTTCGCCGCTTTGGCGGCGGTGACAGTGAACGCTGACTAAGTGCACGCGGGCGTTTAAACAGAACCTTGGATCGGACTATGATGCCGAGAAGCATATGAGGACGAGGCTCGTCTAGCCCTGAGGGAGAAAAACAATCATACAGTCACTCTTGCTTCATGTACGGTGCAATGTGACTGCACGCAAGCGAAACGCTGGGAAACTGCTATTTAAGCTTATCTCTTAAACAAATGTATAATTTTTTCTGTATGTAAGCCCGGTTATCGCAGCACCACAGTTTCTTCAGAAACTTGCCCCCTTTATTCAGTAACCTGTTTTGTATTAGTGTACCTGTTAGGTTGGTTTCACGACTGCAGAACTTCTATCGTGATTCGTGTTACATTTAGAGAGTTTCGCATCCTTGTACGCAGCTTAAATTATTTAGACGCAATATCCTTTCGAAGCAAAACCCCAACACTTTTGAACGAAAAATTCCGACCATTAAAACTTCCAAGGACTTACCAGTGGATTTAACGCCACCTGTATTCCCCAATTTAAAGTGACGACGTTTCTAGTACTTCTACATGAGGTAGTAAATTACCATCCTAGCCAACATCAGGTGCATCAACAACTCACAGCTCCTTCCACAGTCGCAAATTACGCAGCGGCCTTTCACCTAGGCTTGATTACCAGCCGCTGTTCGGAAGAGGAGCCCGCGCTCCACATAGACCAGACCCGAGAAAGCGGCGAAAATAGAACTTACTTCTCAAATTTGGAACAAAAATCAATAACACCGAATGAGAATATCAACACTTACCTGGTCCATCAAAGGGCAGTAACTCTGGTGGTATAGGTTGATGCGAGGCTAGAGGAACCAAGTACATGTCCTTGACGCCTGTGTAACAGTTGCTGACAACTCCACAGCGCTTTCGACTGTAGAAATACGAGTATAAGGACACATAGCTCAGCTTCTCATCATCAGAGGAGGCCTCGTAACGTATCACACACACCTCCTGAAAGAAAATTCATAATGGTAATTGAACTGAGTGGAGTGCAATTTGGTCTGAAGTCATACGCGTGATTTCAAAATCGAACGAGCGCGCAGTATAATTTCAGACCAAAATTGCACAACCCGAAGTTCAATTACCACTTTATTAGATCCATTTTTAAATCGCACAATTTAATAGCCTAAATACAGGAACAAGATTTAGGTCAGGACCAATATTTATTGAACCAAGTTGCCAAATTTGCCAAACAATGGCTTTTTTTGTCTTTTATGTTCCTCAATGTGATTGGTGAGTTTAAAAAAGCCTTAAAATCTGATTGGTTGTTTTGTTTTACTGTCCCATTCTCATTGGCTGAGAAAAAGATGCGATTTAGAGCAAAAGATAGTGCGATTCGTGAATAAATCGCACCGTTGAGAACCAATCACATTACAAGGATAACCAGTGATTTCAAAATATAAAAACACTTTTTCTTTAGTACGATACACATAAGTAGAGACGTGTCGCAGAGACTTGTCACAGGAACAAAAAGGGTTACAAAGGAATCCCAATTTCTTGAACCGTCGATTTTTCGAACATCCCAATAACTCCAAAAAAGGTCGTTTCCCTCTCCTCAGTCGAACACTGTAACTTTACCAGATAATTTGGTTTTATCAACTGAGTTGATAATGTGAATTGGCCACCGTAAAGAGATTCGAAAACTGACGTTTCGAGCGTTAGCACTTCGATGGAGGTTAATAACTGTAATTTTACCACCAATTTCTCGAGCTACCCGATTTTTCAAACCAATTTTCGTTTGCCTTGGAGGATCGAAGAATCATCGAGATTCTAGTGTAGTTTTGTGGTCATATCATTAATGTAAGTGAGAGCCCCCGCTTCCGTCCATCTACTGCTGGCCTTCACTTTTCTCTTATTGAGTAATTTTCTCACACCCTATCTCATATTATCTTCTCACACTCGTCCGCTTTCTTACATTTATTCCCTACCAGCTCGCGTTTTACGGGATTAATTATACAAAATGAAGTTACTTTACATACAAACCTTTTCACTTCCTAAAAAGTTCACACATTTATAGAATTTCTCTAGTATACCACACAGAGGAAAGGGTGGTTGCCTCATGATTAGTACGCTCGTCTCTGGATCGAGCGCTCCGGGTTCGAGTCCTGGCCGGGGACATGGTGTTGTGTTCTTGGGCAAGACACTTTACTCTTACAGTGCCTCTCTCCACCCAGGTGTATAAATGGGTTCCAGTGAATTTTTTTGCTGGGGGTAACCTTGCGATGGATTTGCATCTCATCCAGGGGGAAGTAGAAATACTCCTAGTTGCTTCATGCTATAGAAACCAGACATAAGCTCCGGCCTGATGGGCCACTTGGCTCGTATACAGACTTTATCTTACCTTTATCTACAACACTGAAAAATGCTTTCCGACCTAATCAAAACAAGCTCTTTCCATTTCTCAAAATCATAGGCTTTCAGCTGCATGATTCACAATAACTGATGAAGCTTATGACCAAAGGTATATCTACATCTACATGTAATTCCAGGTTCTCAAAACTAACATTGCAGGAGACGTATAGCCGTCACGTATGGAAAATATACTAATTCATACCCTTGAAGTGGAGCTCTTGAGCTGCAAGAGGTAATCCCAAACTTGTTCATGGGCTATTCTTCCCTGGACATGCAATGTGTCCGGTAACAACTGCAGCAGGTCGTCACATGATCCAGACACACGGTAAGCACTGGTACCGAACTTGGCAACGCTCTGCATCATTACAAAACCTTTCCAAACTGCGGGAACTTTTTTCGGAGTCTTGCTGAGCACAGAAGGTGACACGGGTGGTTGGGTAACTGTACCCGAGTCCGGTGAACTGCAAATAAAGAAACTGATTATGTTTCTTCACCCTCTCCTCCCTAGTGCTAGAGAGAAAAATCGGCTAAAGGGTTAAATAGGAACGATTCAGACAGATGCATCTTAAAGCTGATTTCCAGTTCGTACTGTGCAATCGCGGGGTTTGTTTGCGTCTTTTGTTTTGTTTGATGTAAGACATCACAAAATGTAAACATTTCGCAACTACTTACATGAAGAATAAAAACCAGCGATAAAAAAACGATGTTTCGATCTCTCCGAGATCATTTTCAAGTTATAGAAAAAGCGAATGAAATATACATATATATGTACAAATTAAGGCGTGAGAATGTCAATGATAAAATATGTAAATACAAGCGCGAAAATGTGAGTGTTAAAATAATAAAATACTATATACACCGATTGAGTCTGACTTTGTTCAAAGTTGGTTTAAGCTCCTTTATAAAGAGCATTTCGTAGATCACGCAGTCGAATTTACTTTGGCACTTTCTCAAGATCTTAAAATCACGATATATGTCACTTGGGACTGTTCCATGTTGCTCTTTAATGTGATTCCCGATTGAAGACGATCCTTTGTGTTCCTCAACGCGCTGATAGAGGTGTCGGCACGTATACCCGACATAGTTTGCATCGCACAAACCACACTTGTAATGGTAAACAACGCGTTGTTGGTTAATGATAGGCGGCTTCTTTTCTTTCATTGAAAGAAAGAAGTACATGAAGTAAATTCAAAGTTTCCAAACAACCGCCATGATGGATGCGAAGCGGTCGAAGCTTTATGCTTCGTTCTTTCTCATATCACTTGATAAAACAACTTTGCAGCTGTAAAAAATCAATGAAGCTGTTGGAAAAAGAATTTGAAAGGCCTCAAAGATAAGGTATGTGGTTCATAACAAATAACATCGATTCGCATTCCATGGAGTGGGAAGTTATAATGTTTATAAACATTAGGATGCTGAGACTGCGCAGTACGGACTGGAAATTGTCTTTAAAGGACACGGCACTTAAGCCACGTCTATGGTGGCCCATTAACGCCATAGCATTTTTAGCACTTTTTTTAAAACACTATTGTATTATTTTTCATTATTATTATTATTTTTTTTAATTCTCTATTCAATTAAGGAAATATATATATTTTTTATTTTTATTTCAAACGGCTACATGGCCCATTGACGCCATAGCAAAAAAAAAAAAAAAACCGCTTCATGGCCCATTGACGCCATAGACCATAACCCTTTTCGGCCTCAATCTAATACATCATGGCGTCTCGTGCAAGAAACCCAGATTGGGAGGAGGACCTCGAGTTAAAAGACGATCTCGAACTGTACGTTCAGCGTAATTTGAGTCAATCAGAGATCTTAGATTTAATGAAAGTTCACTATCCCATGTATGCGTGGAGTCTAAGGACTCTTTCACGACAATGACAAGCGAGCCGTTAAGAGGGAGTCCTCAGTAGAAAAAGCATCCCACATCCCGCCGAAATCGGTATCTGTAGCGAAGTCGTCAGTTGTGCCTTCCATATCTCTAAGTCAGATGCTGAAGTTAGGTTAAGTCATTGCGGGTCCTGAAGTGGATATTGTAACCCTCAAGCTGGAAGAGTTTTCTTTGACTAACATGGAGTGGCTGAATCCTGTGGAAGTCAAAATTTCCCTTCAGCGGAAACCATTTGCAGAAGGGGCATTCCGTGAAGCTTATATGGCAAAATCCATTGCTGGCCTACGCAAAGGGAACTAAGTGCTGAAAAATACAAGGAAAGCGAAAAACAGGGAATCGAGATGTTGTTTGGATCAATTGAAGCCCACACAAGGAAGTCAGTGCAGCTGAATGCATTGGCCCGAAATTTTGCCCAGAATATGGTTATGGAGGTCCCAGTTCTCGAATTTGGTTAGACCTTTAGTTACAATAAGGTATACTTCTCATCTTTGAACAATGAACATGTGACACTAGAAAGGCATCTAGAAGGAACATTCAAGAAGTACATCAACAACACTGGAGAAATGTGTGTGGCACCTGATGATGTCAGTGAAATTAGCCATAAAGCTCAGACATATGTTCACTACACTTATGTCAAATCTCAACAACAACTGATGGTTACAGATATTCAAGGGGTAGACTACACACTGTGTGACCCTGAAGTGGCAAGCTCTGAGCTAAAAGACCCTGATGACAACTCCTTTCGTTTCTGCACTGGCAACCTGTCCTTTCAAGCTATTGATAAGTTCTAGAGTAGTTACGTTTGCAACAATTACTGCAAGATGCTAAAGCTTTCAATTCGATTAATGCAAGTGACCATATTTTGAAACACTCTCATGTTTGCACCCCACTAGCAATTGCAGTGCAGCTTCTATCTATGTGCTTACACTGCCCGGCTATAAGTTTGGTTTCATGTTGTATTTACAAACTGAACAAATTATTATTAACAATATAACTTGTCAAAGATTGTTGTGTTAGATGTTTGGAAAACATCATCTAAAGTTTCCTAATTGTATTACATTATTGTAATACATTCAGTTCACATTGTGCTTTTTCCTCTTAAAACTTTACATACTTTTGTTAAGGTGGATAAGAGGAAGTATACAACATGGCTTTCAGATCTCACTGTAAATGTTCTAATTGTTCCAAGTTTCTATCATTGGAAGGTATACATTTTTTCTAAAATAAAAAAAAATATATGAAAAGCAATTCTCTTTGTTTATCTTATATTTTTTGGATTAATAATTGTACATTCTACAAAATTTATACACAGCTATTTAAGAATCAACATTGATGGTCAGGCTTCTAAATCTGAGAACCAAGTAACTGCAACCTTGTCAAGTAAATGAGACTTGCCAACTTTTGGATTTTGCCACATAACTGCTCAACCCTTAAATCCAACAGTGCTGTCCAAAGGAGTCCTAGAAAAAAGCTAGTTTCAGCTCCTTATCTTAGATACAAGATCAAAGAGCTCTTCAGGTCACGACTGAATTTTTTTTCAAACAGTTTTGCTTTTGATTTCCTGTCTTACCTTGAAATACAAGCAGCAGTTGTTTTGTTTATACCTTTGTCCACATTCATGTGTGACCAGGGTGGAAGGGGAACATGACATATACTTTAATAAAAGTTCACTTTGAGGACAGTCGTCTACATCATAGCATAGTGGTTACGAGACTTGCTCGGGAATCTGGTGGCCCCAATTCGATCCTTACCCCATGGAAAATTAAACTTTTTCCTTTTCTTTTCTATTGTTTTTACATGTCTATTTTCATGTTCAAAGAATATTGAGCGTGTCCACTTCACAAAATACAGAGATTCTTTGCCGTTTTCCCACAACTGAATTAAGCTTATCAAATGCTTACCACGTCTATCGCATAGTTAATAAACTTGATTCCGAAGTGTTGAAGCCGTCGTGAAAGAGTCCTTAGACTCCACGCATACATGGGATAGTGAACTTTCATTAAATCTAAGATCTCTGATTGACTCAAATTACGCTGAACGTACAGTTCGAGATAGTTTTTTAACTCGAGGTCCTCCTCCCAATCTGGGTTTCTTGCACGAGACGCCATGATGGATTAGATTGAGGCCGAAAAGGGTTATGGTCTATGGCGTCAATGGGCCATTGGAGCGGTTTTTTTTTTTTTTTTTTTTTTGCTATGGCGTCAATGGGCCATGTAGCCGTTTGAAATAAAAATAAAAAATATATATATTTCCTTAATTGAATAGAGAATTAAAAAAAATAATAATAATAATGAAAAATAATACAATAGTGTTTTTAAAAATGTGCTAAAAATGCTATGGCGTTAATGGGCCACCATACACGTCCAAAATAACCTTAAAATTAAAGAAAACCTGAAATGGTAGTTTTCTAAGATAGAAAAAACAAACAAACAAACCTTGCAGAGGTAACAATATCCATGGGAGTCGGGGACGGGATGGAGCTCTCAGCCACGGCTTGCACACTGTTGAATACAAGTCATTATACTATAAGCACTCATCCATACAAGAAAACCAAGAACTGAGCTTAAAGCGGCTACGTAACGGTATTTTGAGTTATTTCTACCATCGACAAAATTACCTTTAAATTGAAAGAAACTTGAAAATAATGCTTTAGAAAGATAGGAAAACACTAAAGAGATAATAATAAGCCATAGAGGAACAGGGATGGTTAAGGATGGAGAAGATTGACACGGATTACAAACAACAAACTTGAAAAACTTAGGCTAAATTTTTCAAACCGTTTAACCGTGACACAGCTCCTCTAAGGGAACCATACGTTCCTGGTTTTCACAAGTGACTGAGTCACAGTAGAAGCTGTAAGAAAGTTTACAACCAAGTAAAAATCAAAACTCAGAGTCATAACCTCAACAGCGTTTGAAGAATCTGAATGTTTCCATTTTCTTCCGATTCCGAAAACTTTAAGAGCTTTGTTGTCAGAACATTACAAGCCAAACTGCAGAACTCTCATCACGTCATGGTTCAAAATTCCACCTCAATTTTCTCCACTCCACCCCTCCACCCATCGCACATCCTCCACCACCCCACCTCCCAACTCCTAACACATAACAAAACAACTCTGAAGCTTACATTGATGTTGTAGACACAAGTGGAGCTGGTGTTTCCCTCCTGGGGGGTTCCCCTGGGGGTGCCATTTTACCAGTGCAAATGCGACAGTTCAGATCAAAGAGGTGAATGCGATGTTCATCTGTGGTGTCCAGCAGCAGTGTACTGGAGCTCGTATTGCTATCTGGGAGACCTTTCTCTACCTTCAGCTCTGCATTGGCTTTGACGGAGTTCTGAAAAGATATCACAGACGATACAATATTATTAACTTTCTGTGTTTCATAATATTTCAGGGTTACTGCACATTCTGTGTAAAGCTGATGACATTTCCCTGTCTTGTAGTGATTGATTGATTGATAACTTGATTTAACAACCACTCCTTCACAGTATCAATTAACAGACAGCCCTTGACTATACATCAGGGCCGGGTTGTTTGGAAGCCGGTTAACGCTAACCCAGGATTAAAAGTTAGCCGAAGCATTGATTTTCTTGTATAAAAATGTTTTTCACTTCCTATTTTTTGTTTAGTTTGAGATTTTTCAAATTCATAAGAGAAGGCCAAACAATATAAACAGAAAACCTCTCCGAAAAGTTGCAAAACTGAAATCAAAATTCTCGCTAACCCTGGGTTAGCTTAATCGAGCTTTGAACAACCCGGCCCAGTGTTCACTCGAGTGTCGAAACTAACTCGCTTTTGGTTTCATCATCATCATCATCCTCATTACACCTCAGGGGGGTGTGTAAGGCCGCTCGCTTTTGGTTTGGTTTCACATTACTGCGCTAAGAGATTGGCTTACAAAAAGTCGCAAAACTTTGTCATCCAATCAAAAGTAAAACCAAAAGCAATTGTGACTTGCTCTCACACATTTTTGCAGACTGTGTCTGCTACAGTGTACATGTATTTACTTGGAGTGTTGATTGGTTCATTGGATTATCTGACTTCTTAGTGACTGGCCAGCGTGATTACTTTGGTTTTGGTCTCACAACACTCAACTGAATATCACTTTTTTCTCTGACGTTGAGTAACCGGTGGATACAAGTGAACAAGATAATTTGGTTTTATCAACTGGGTTGATAATATGAATTGGCCACCATAAAGAGATTCGGAAGCTGACGTTTCGAGTGTTAGTTCTTTGTCGGAGCTAACGCTCGAAACATCACCTTCCGAATCTCTTTACGGTGGCCAATTCACATTATCGACCCAGTTGATAAAATCAAATTATCTTGTAATACTCCCACCAACGCAGCACCACAGTTTCTTTAGAAACTTGCCCCCTTGATACAAGTGAACAGTCTAGGGGATTTTGTAAGGAGTACTGTTCACTGTGATAAGATTTGTGAGTGGGAGCCTGGGCCGGGTTGTTCAAAGCCCGATTAAGCTAACCCAGGATTAACGAGAATTTTTATTTCAGTTTCATAACTTTCCGGTGAGGTTTTCTGTTTATACTGTTTCTTCTTCAGTTTTGAGTTTGAATAATCTCAAACTACACAAAACATAAGTAGTGAAAAACAAATTTATACAAGAAAAATCAATACTTCGGTTAACTTTTAATCCTGGGTTAGCGTTAACCCGCTTTCGAACAACCCGGTCCAGGACTCTAACAAGCCCAGCTATGAATGGCTGCATGCCGTGTCAATGACAAACAAATCCCCAAAGCTGCCTGTATTATCATCAGCATGGAATAGACCATTTTACAGTTGTTGGCAAAGTGACCTGGCCTCTGACTGGCAGCGAGGCTGGAGTTGACCTTGTTTTGTTACAGACCTCTCTGCTTTTATTGTGCAAATCAAGTTGTTCTCATGCTAACTAGTTTACATTTACATGAGAAAAGCTTGAAGGTCTGTATCAAAGCAAGGTCACCTCCAGCCTTGCTTGCATTCATGGCCAGGTAACTAAGCACACAACTATAAAATGGCCTATTTCTCAATCTCCCGCATTTCTCAAGACAGGGACAGAGATCACCTAATGACAAGATAATGTTCTGTCTTGGATGGCAAGAAAAATGCTAGTTATCCAGGCAAGTATGCAAAGTACCAACACCGGCATGCCATTTCCAAGCTGACGTTTGCCTCAGTGTCAAAACATACAAGTCTTACAGTCTGCATCACATTGTGTAAACTAAAGAGTTTTGATCAAGGGCACATTTTGAAACAGAGGCAAGGGGAACTCAGGAATGGTGAAACAGAGAATTAACTCTGAAGTGTAAATTTAAGTGCTAAATAAACCCATGAATAACCCACTGGGCGTTAGCCCTAGTAAAGGGAATCAGGGAACCACACGAGGTAAAGAAAAAATCTTTTGACCTCGGTGGGAATCGAACCCACGACCTCCGGATTAGATCTACTGTTACTCTGCCGACTGAGCTACGAGGTCGGACAGGGAAAGTCGGGACGATTTTAGGTGGTGAACTCAGGAATGACATATTTGGCTTCAAAAGACTGTTCTCACCTCGAATGTACTCAAATCATCATCGTCTATTTCAACCTCACCCTGGAAAGGAACAAAACAAGTCAGGGAGTAGTGTTCCAGATAACAGGGGATCGCAGATCAAAAAACCCCAAGGGGACTCCCATGTCAGGAATGTTTGTCAGGAAATTTGAATCAAACCCCTGGAAGAGACCAATCTGGGCTTGGTTCAAGTTTTATTTGACCCCTAACAGATAGCACTTCAAAACAGACACGACAGCAGGGTTTGTTCTGTTATTTCTGTGAGGGCAACTCCACCTCGATAGTGGCATTTAGTCCTGAACACCCTGAAGAGAGAACAGAATCTGTGATTTACACATGTGCATGTTCAACCCTAAGAGAGACAACAGGCTTCCATTCCTTTTCACGTGTGAGCCCAACTCCCATTCCTTCACAGAAAAATCCAACAAGGTTTGCTTTATAAACAGAAGTCTCATTATACAAATAAACAAAATCCCAAAGCAGCAAAGACAAAAAGAATACAACAAAAAGTGAAAACACCTTACACAGGTTTGAGAGGTTTGAGAAAATTTTGTGCAAACAAGCCTTGGAGGGGAATTTTGGCCATCATGCATAAGACCTACATGTGTATTGGCCACACTTACACATTACACTCCCAGAAGAACAGGGCTATTACCAGAAAACCTCACCTTGTGTGTTTTCTTTATGTGCGCTTTTGTTGCATTTATTTCCTCCTGATTCATCCTAATCATCTCCAGGGTCTGAAATGAAAAAAAAAAAAAAACTACAAAGGGGACTCTTCATTAAACTGCCGAAAATAAGCCAAGTTTTTTAGCGCTGCATTAGTACACCATACAGTTGTCTCAAAAAAACTTGTGTCACTTTGTAATCCAATCAGAGATAAATCAACGTCAATTGTACATAGCTCGCACATGCCTTCCCAAGTTTCCAAATAGCTACATGTATCTGCTTCAAGTTTTGATTTGTTCACTGGATTACCCATGTCCTTTGTGATTGGCCAGAGTGATTTCTTTGGTTCTGCTTTTACCGCACCCCATTGAAAAAAGGCCTAGTCCAACCACCACATTGGCAATGGGGAACACGGTACTTTCTATAATATTATGTACATACCGTATTTACCCGTGTATAAGTCGACCTTTTACAGCCTAAAAATTGGTCCAAAACATTGCCCTCGACTTATACATGGGTCAAAAACTGAGATAAAAAGATGGTCAGGACAAATTAGCATAACAATTGTCGCATATGTCAACGAACATCCACTTTTACACGGTGCAAGTTACGATGTCTTTTCCTTGATCGACCTGAGCGGTTCAAGTTAAAATGCTTTAAGAATGATCTCCTAACGTAAAGCTGAATGTTGTAGATACTCACTGGCACATTTTCTAGAATAAAGAACTAATATTTGTTGCAAATACCGTGGCAAGTCTGCTCAACGAAAGCCACAGTTGTAGCTACGAAAGTTTGCTGCTTAGTAACCTGGCTTTGTAACCATGTGAGCGTGTGTGGTCCTAGGAGCTAGCTCGGTTACCAAGTTCCAAGGCATCGTGGCACTTTGCTTATCGAAGCATTTTCAAAGTTTCTTGAGCTTCCTTGGCGTTTAGCCTGTCTTGTAAACCTGCTTCACAATGCTCCACAACGATAAAGGTTCGTTAAAGATTAGTATGTGTGATTTTGTAAGCTTATTTCAAAAATTATGAACAAAATGCAGCTTATATTTGTCGCTAAAACATGCTTCAACGCTGGTGTACATGCAATAATAAACTTTACGTCCAAACTTGCTGTGATTTTTTTCGTGTAACTATAACATACCTGAAAGAAAATTCTAAGATATGAGATTGGTTTTTCAAGAAAATTCTTATCCAGAAATGAGAAAAAAACTTATTTTTTGGCTCCAAAATGGGGGGTCGACTTATACACGGGATCGACTTATACACGGGTAAATACGGTATACACCTTCCAATTTAATTTTGTGGGCTAGAAAACCTGCGATCAGACATTGTTTTTGGGCAAACAGGGAAAGGAGAAAAAGCGCCTTCTTTTTTCTCCTTCCCCCTGCTGCAAGAACAAAAAACACCTGACAACAGGTTATGGATTTTAAATCAAGGGTAGTTTGGCTTTTGTTGTAAAATAATGGATACATACATGTTTTGTTTCCTGCTCGCGCCATGTGGCTAACTCTGGTGATGCAAGCTGCTCAGGCGTCATACGCACAAGACGGTCCACAGTTATTTCACCAGACAGCACATGTCGAAACAGCACCTGAAATGTGACACACTTATGTCAGTGTTTCAAATGCTTTACATCTCTCCTGTCAATAACGATGATTTTCATAAACGTTGCCAAGAAAAGATACCAAATAGAGTGTTTTCACTCACAAGGCCAACATGCATGCAGATTTATTGGAACAAATATAGGGTTTACATAAAAAAAGAGTTTGACTCCCATAGGATTGGTTTGGGGCAGCAAAATGGCCACTGTTTTGTTGTTTTGGGACACCATTATGGCTGCCACCACGCCATGTGAAATCAATCCATACCCATAAAAATATGTAACACCAAGCAAACTACTGTACTGTGCTGGGGTAGATAGAGAATTTTAGAGAAGGACCAGTGAAGGCTGTACTCTGTAAGGGGGTCCAAGGGTATCCTCCCAGGAAAATTTTTAAAGTCGAGGTCCTCCTCAGAAATAGGATTTCCAGCATTCTGAGGCAACGTCAGGGTGCTATAATGTCTCATTTTTTTTTATCTAGAGGATTTTTGATCAACCACCCCCAAGATCTGCCTCAGCTGTCAGCACAACGTCACTAAACAGTATGTGTAAATTGTGCAATACCGGTAACTTGCCTTATTTCTAGGGTCCTTGAGATTAAACATCAAACTGCGATACTTGTTCTTGTAGCGATGTCCTGTATCTCCAAAGAAGGAGAACATTTCTCCTTCTACGTTATGAGAGCACTTGTCGATATCCTCTTCACTGATGCTCAAATCCTGTTGTTCCTTTGATCTGCAAAAGAGTTCACAAACCACATTATTTTGTTTTCACACAAACCTTCTGTACATCTATGGTCTTTCACACTCAACAGAGAAAAAACCTCCCTGGCTTTTGACAGTCAGGAAAAAAAATTGTGACTGTATCAATAGGCCCTTTGCAGCTAAGCCGTCATGTGACATACTTTTCATAAAATTATGGGCTATAACTTAACAAATGCCAGAAATGGAAAAAGCATGTCGAGAATATCAAAATGTCCAAATTTGAGGCCCCCATCATTAAAAGATGAGATTTTATGACAGTCTGAATTTTTAAAAAAATAAGGAGGTTTGTATGGAAAATGTTGCTGGAGAGCAAGACCTTGCTCTCCAGCAACATTTCCCATACAAAACTACTTAACTTACTCTTTCATTCCAGGGGGCTCAAACTAGGCCATTTTGGTATTTTCGATGCGCTCTTCCATTTCTGGCATTCTTTAAGTTATAGCCCATACCCCTAATATAAAATTTTCTAGGAAAAATTTGGTCACGTGACCCCAGCTGCAAAGGGCCTATTGATACTGATAAAATTGAAAGTAACAATTTAAAAAAGGACACAAGAGTTTTCAGCCAAACTAGCAAAAGAATACCAACAGCTTAAGGCCCAGGTGTAATCTTAGCCTAGGCAAGTTGTTTATTACTTTCATTCACTGTTAAACTAGTTTAACAGTACTTTAAGTCACCCAATATAACAAAATTTCCATGTAATGTATACTTGTTTATTGTACCGTGTTGTCAGGATTTCCTTGAGAGATTTTCTTATGTTATCTCTGACAGTCTTCTCACTATCTTCCTTTTTCTCTTTCTTTTTCTCATCTTTTCCAACTGACATTGAAAATAAGACATAACACATCAACCAGAGGACATTGATTTATTTAAAACAACTGCTTGTTCTTCACAAGGCACTCACAAGAAACAAGACACAACTCAAACAAAATGGGCTACTGGTATTTCTCAAGATAATCTATGCAACCTTGTGAATAGTGTTAACTTACTTTTCAAGAGGGAAATAAAATTTATTATAAATATTATACATCAGTCAGTGTAAAATGAAATCTGTGAACCCTGGACCGGGTCTAAAATGAAGACCGAGGGTAAATTCAGACTGCCGACTGTGACCATTTCCATGAAAGCTAACCATAAACAGATTATTCAGGCTAATCCGAGTGATATTCAGGATAACTAGAGTGATATTCAATCTAACCAGAGTGATATTCAGTCTAGCCAAAGTGATATTCTGATCCAACCAGAGTGATACTCAATCTAACCAGAGTGATATTCAGTCTAACCAGCTTCGATTTGGAAGCTGGGCGATTCTAATTTCTAGATGAAAATCGGCTTGGCGCTGGAGCGTTCGAAAATGAGCTTTCCACCCTTGTCTACTTCTTATAGCGTGTAGTAACAGACAACGTACATGTAAAACCCACCAAATCACTCAAATTCGCCATTTTGAGCCACAGAAACGACAATACTAATAAAACAACTGAGGTAGGTTTAAGTTTATTTTGAGCTTTAACATAAGTAGACATCACATATAAGTTTACGCTATGAAGACCTTCAATATTCCCATACATTTCTTTATATTTCAAGCATGCAAACAGACACGCTGTTTGTATGGGTCCCCTATTCCAGGATCGACCACATGTAATCATGCCCCTCTGTGTCGGCCAATCAGCATTCACTAATTTTGCCTGGTATGTGATAATGGAAGTAACACAATGAATACTTTACACTGACCGAAATATAAACACAAAATGAAACAAACCCGATGGTCGGAGCACTTCAAATGTGGGATGATCCTGCAACCACTCGACGATCTCCTCCTGAGTAGGTGCTGCTACACCTGCAATCACCCTCCCAGTGGACCTCTCAACGACTGCCACACCCTCTTTCGGCAGTGCAGATTCTGCATGAGATGATACTGATGGCAAGTGGGAATTCCAGGGTACTGGACCTAGAAAACTTGACTGAATCACGAAAAAAAACAATGTCAATCAACTGACAACAACTAGCCCAACATCTCTTGCCTGAGCCACCTTAACTTTTCAAAACTTTAAGGGGGCTCTGAAGGCCTTGCATAGATTTTTTAACTCTAAAAAGTTATCTTTTCATGCTGAGTACAATAGTATTTTGAGAACAAAATTTGGGGACATCTTTGGCAGATGTTTTTAACATATAATACTGTTGGTATGGTAACCTGTAACCAAGTCACGAAAATGATCACTACATGTTCACCATTGACTGGGCTTTTTTGATATGATTATAGCAACATCAATTGGCAGCGAGTCGAAGCAATGACTCATCAATTATAAGCACTGCAAACTGTTGCCATAAATTTTCTGTAGCAATCAAGGAAAGCGTAATCTCACTGTTGGTGATGTAACACTCTTTAAAGATGAAACTGAGGATTTTAATCCCATTCTCTTGCTCCTTTCTTCTGCAATGATTTTCAGTGATTCCTCTGCATGTCTGAGAGATAAAAAGAAATTGGAGATGGCACATCCAATAAGTATGTAATCCAATACGTATAGTTTAATATGTGCTCCCATTACAGTAAGTCAGTGTTCCAGATAAAAGGGCAATCTCAAGTCAAAACCTAACATGTTCTGCGACCTGACCTGAGGAACTGACAGATAACAGCCAATGATTTAGTGACCCCCCCTCTCCACTGATCCATTGAAATTCCTTATGAACATGTCACCATTCAAATTTATTTGGAAGCCTCTACTACATGTAAGTACAAAAAATTTTAGATTAAACTCTGAAGTGTAGCCAGTCGCATAACAGCTACTAAACAGCACTTCCATGCAATACCCATTATAATGCAGTGCAAGGGGGGTTTAACTTTTAAGTCTGTGGATGAAACCCTAGTGTGAGAACATTCAAGTCAAAGCTATTGAGCAGTACTTTTATATGATACCAAGGCAGGAAAACAATTTTGAAATCCAGTTGGACAGTACATTTCAGTTTTCAGTTGCCCTCACTAAAATATCACTTGCCCACTTGCCCACTTGCATGCCATGAACATGAGCAAAGCTTACATTTTAAATTTATTACTCCATGTTGCTCATCTTGAAGTCATAAGTTTTGAAATTGTTTCTGATTGGAAATTAACACTAACACGACTACTGAGGCCAATTTCACTTACCCACCTGACCACCAACCTTCCATTTTCATTTGCTCAAGAGCAAAATTTAGTTGCCCCGGGCGATCAAACCTGGGTTTTTTTCCTGCCTAGGACACTGTTTACTATGTTGTCCAAGGTTGTTCTAATTTCAATTTTCTTTAATAGTACCTTTGTATGCACTCTGGACTGCAGTATAGCGAGTGATGGTCTGCAAACAAAGAACACCCAGCTGTGATGCACTTGGGTTGGGTGGGATGGTTCATGTACGACGCTGGAGTGGGTGTGGTCCTCACCTGTATAGAAAAATAAAGGTATTAGTTTCTAACAAAGCTGCTGAGTTGTGTCAGTGGGCATGTGAAACACTTGTCTACTTATTAACTTGAAGCTTGAAAAGGTAAATTAAGGGCTAGTTTGCGAAGCTGATGTTCTCAGCATCAAGCAAAATACTCTAGGTAATGAGAACCCAAATAACTTCACATCATAATACCAAGGTGTCAAGCTAGACAGTATCACTGATCAGTCACTGGGAATCCCCTGGGATCTGTCAGAAAAGATTGTAAGTAACAGAGAACAATTGCAAAGATAGCAAATGGCCTACTTTTGCTTCCCTAACAGCTTAAGGATTTACATAAATGAACCTGCTTTAAATGTTTCAGTTGCAACAAGAAGAAGCGAGTGGCAAAGACACAGGCTGCAAGTAGCGCAGGCGTCAGAAGACTTGCACACTTCAATTCAATAAAAAAATTAATACAAATGTAAAACTGATCTGCTCGCAACATTAGACTAATTTAGGCAGATCAGAGCCACTCTTTTTCCTTATCTTCTGGCGCCTTTGCTACTTGTGGAACACTGTTTTGCTTCTCACTTGTTTGCATCTCTTCCCTTGCAGAGTTAACCGTTTAAGCCCTAATAGTGCCATATGGCACAAGATGCAATTACATGCTCAATATTCAGTCAATTTGCATGAAATTTGCACAACTAAAAGATCTTGGAAAGATCTGCACTTTGAAGGCATAATATTAGGCCCCCTCCTATACAAGACTTGATTTACCACCCCTGCAACTTTTGGAACCTTTTGTCTTTGTACTTTTTAGACCAAGTTAGTATCTGACAATAAGCTATGCACTGAGAGCTGCAAATTAAGCTATAGTTAAGGGGGATGCCCAATGTGTAAAAGGAACAGAACAATTTTAATCGTTTTTATTTTTTCATTTCGGGCACTTGTCAATCCAATCTGTGGCCTCCTCTATTTCATTTGGTATGATTTATAGCATACTTCAGAAAAAACCTTTCAGATGGTATATCACATGTGGTCTGTTGGTTCATGGTTACCGATTTAGAAAAACTTGCCATTTCCTTCAGGGCTTCTATGAATCTGATGCTTAAAAAATCACCTTTTTGGGTATCCTGAAGCCTTTATGTGCTAACACCTGTTTCTTCTTTTCTTCCTTCGCTGGCCCGCTGAAGAATAACTTCTCGGATTCTTTAGACCTTTTGCTACTAAAGTCCTTAAAATTAGAAAAACAAAAGCAGAGATTCGCAGATTTAAATATCATTACCGTTTGTGGTAATTCAAAAACAGATATACATGCACTTGTATAATTATGTAGAATAAAAACAAGCCATGTTTCACTTAACATGTCAAGTTGTATTTGTAGCCAGTTACGCTACCTGTCGTATTTAAGAATTGTTTTGTTTCATACAGTTGCAGTTGGAATTAACTGGAGTTACCTGACTACAGATCCCAATTAAATTTTGTAGACCCTGGAATTTTGTTTTGCCTTTTCCATGAATAAAGTAAAAAAGCGAATAGTTTGTATTAGGGAGGGAAAATTTTTCAGAAAATAATCAGATTTTGTATACATGTGTGGAACAAGCAAACTCAAAAGGTTGAGTCTTCACATTTTCAGCAATGCTGTTGGGTCAGTTTCAATCCAGTTATTAAGCATATACCATGTACATTTTCGAGCATACCTCAGTCATTTCCTCTCTGCTTCTTCTATAACTAGAATGTCGACGTTTTCTCGTCTCCTCTTGGTCCCCAGGGAGCTTTAACTTTAGTGTGCGTGCTTTTCTTCGACGATGCTCAGGTGTTGGGGATGGCTTCTCTTCTGTTGTTTCCACTTGTTGTGAGGTAGCACTGATTCTTTCATTTTCCTTCTCATCCATTTCTGATATCTGTTGAGCTTTCTTAGGACTTTCCTCCTCTACTTTAGCTACATAGTGTTACAGAAAACACAATAAAATTAACATTCTGAAAATAAGCAGCCCCAACGTAAAAAAAGACATCCAAGCAACCTGACCTGGAAAACACCTTCCTCTCCCTTCCCCCTCAAAACAAATGCAAAAAAATATAAAAAAAAACGAAATGATTATTACAGGGCTAGAAAAACACTTGAATTCCAGCTTGCCCTCCGGACAAGTAGCTCTCAAATTTTGCTTGCTCTGGACAAGTCTAAGTTTCCTCTTTTAATGATTTACAGTAGTTGGTGGACGAGTTGCCTGATCAGATCATCCATCAGGCAAGTGAGAATGAAAAGTTACTCGCCCGGAAAGAAAATCTACTTGTCCTAGATGACAGAATGACACTTTTTTCAAGCCCTGTATTATGTCAGAAATAAAGGTAAATGTTTGGACAAGAAACCTCATCATAATTTATACTTTGTGGCATTGCAAGTATTTATGGTGTAAACAGTTGCAACATTTTGGAACCATGACTGGTTGATTCTGCAACCCCAAGGTACTCGCCTTCCCCCGTCCCACCCCTAGACCCTGCATGACACATGTACTGTCAGTTCCATAATTTTGTACTACTAACTCACCTTTGCACTTTGGACAGACGTACTCCTGTCCATTCTTCTCCATCTGACGTCCCTGTGCCATGGTTATACCAACACACATTCCATGAAACCACTCCTCACAGTGGTCGCAACAAATCATAAACCTGCAGTAGGACAAAGTAGAAATTCAAAATTGCATTTCAACCACACTTATCCAGACAAATTTTCCACTAAAAACAGGGCTTTTAAAAAAACATTCTTGAAACCAGAGGAATTTGAAAATGCCAGCTTTGTGGAAAAAATTTTGAAATTGGAGCTTTTCGCAATCTATTATATCACGTCAATCATGTGGTTTACATGTACCTCTCAAGGGTGTACTCAAGCGTTTGTGCTGCTAGTAAATGTTTTGTTTTCAAATTTCTCAGGTGTAGTGTGGACAGGAAAATAGTGAAAATGCAGTTTTCAATAACTTGTATTGAATTATATTGATTGTATCAATTATATCACACTTTATTATATGACTTGGGTTTATTAAGTGAGAGTGAGGTCTTTACGGGAAAATCTCAAACCTTGGCCTTGCCATATTGACCTCGCTATTGCTCGGTCAATACAGCAAGGCCTCGGTCCGAGATTTTCCTGTAAAGACCTCACTCTCAGTTAATAAGTAGTTAGTATTGATTATGTATCTGGCATAGTGTGGACCGGACCTGAATCACTTAGTACAGTGATGTATGCAATGTACAAACAATGAAAACATGTTCATTACCTGTTCCCATGTGGCTTACGACAGACACACCAAAGACGATCAGGATCATACTCCGGATCATAGTCAGAATCATCATTGAATTCTTCATCGTGACCCACAGACTCGGCATCAGACTCTCCTTCGTCCTCTTGACTTGCTGTTGAATCTTTCTCTCTTGGCGTGTACTCCTTGTCAGAATCGTCAGTACTTTTCTTGTCTGTTCCTGTCTTGCCCGTGTTCTCTATTTTAACTGCCTTCTTGCTCCTTTCATCCCCTTTGCTTCCTTTTTCACTGCCTTTATTTGTTGGACTGGCCATTGTTTTGATAGCAGCTTTTTCAGTCCTTTGTTTACCATCATTTGCTTTAGTAAATGTTGCTGGCTTGGTTGATGGTTCAGTTCCTTCGCCAGCATTTTCTTTGACAAGTTCTTTGGGTTTTCTATCTTCCTTTCTGCTACTCACCCTTTTTGTATTTTCCATGTCGTCATCTTCTGATGACTCGTGCTTTTTTCCCGTTTTTAGCTTTCTTGGAGCCTTTTCTTCACCGTCACCACACTTCTCTTGTTTAAGTGACACCTCATTTTTATCAGGTTTATGCAAAGAGCTGCTTCTCTTAGAAATGTCTTTATTGTCATCTTTCTTACTTAACTCTTTTTTGTTAGCGTCCAATTCACCTTTTCCTTTCATTTTCACATCTCCAGTTTTCAATCCTACTTCTTCTGCTTTTCCTTCGACCACTTTCGCTTCTGTTTCCTTTTTTAAATGCTTTACCCTTCCTTCTTCCTTTACTTGCTTTTCCTTATTTCTTGTCCATCGTCCACTTTTTCTTACTTCTGATTTTTCTTCTTCGTCTCTATCAGTCTCCTCAATATCGGTTTCACTGCTTCCTTTGTCGGCTTCAGGTTTCATTTCTGCAGATTTGTTTTCTGTGTCGTCAAGTGTTTTGTCAACAGATTCTTTTTCGTCACATACAGTGCTACTCTTTTTTTTATTTTCATCTGAATCGTCCATATCTTTTCCTCGTCTCCTTCGCAGTGTTTTCTGCTTCCCCTCCACAGCTGCCTTTCTTTGATTCCTGGGTGACCTGGCAAACAATAATTACAACAAAATACTTTGCATAAAAAAGAAATTTACTATTGTTCCTTCAGTAGCTGACTTGTTTAAAAACCAAACATAAATTTACCATACTTCTTTCAGTAGCAGCTTGGTCTGTTTTACCTAGTACTTGCCTAGCTAGTCATATAAAATCAAAAAATCAAAAAAATGGAATTCATGCTTCTTGAAATAAATTATCAACATAAGCAAAGTTCGCAAAGTTTGTTTTAGCCTATTTTGCCTGGCGAGGTCGACCAAAGAAGCAAATTATTACAGAAATTATTCTTAGTGTTTGTTGTGCCCGGCTGATAGGATTAATGGTCACAACAGTCTTGAGACTTGCACACAAGAGTCCACAGAGGAATGCTAATGATGCAATGTGTGAACAAAATTTCCAATTTTCAAATTTCATTTTCAATAATTCAAAAACTGATTTTGTTCCAGTCTTGATTCATTTTGCAAATGGAGGTCATCTACAGCCCATAAAAGTCATAAAATCAGACAAATTAACTGACTAATCCAGAGGTTTCATTAACGTTTTCAGCAGGAAGGCAACTGGTTTTCACTGGTGGGCAAAACTATTTGATCTCAACTTCTTTGTAAGAAAAACTTTCCACTAGATGGTCAGACCAGCAGGGCAAAATCATTCTCCCAGCTGGTCAATTTGCCCAAGGCCTGGCTTATCTACTTTTTTGCGTTTACTGACTAAATTCATTTTTTCTAACAGTTTACTGACTAAAATAATCTCACCTCCGAATATTTTTAGAAGTAGAATCTTCCTGTTCTGTTGAATCTTTGCCTCCATCTTCCTCATCTTTGATGATTTTCTTCTCGGCAGTCACAACTGTATCTGTTGTCTTGTTCTCTGCATTATTCTCCTCCTTCTCTGCTTTTTTCTGTGCACGACCACTTCGGCGAACTTCCTTCTTTTCAGCTTCTGGTTTGGTATTTGCATATTTTAGTTTTGATATGTCTTTACCGCGAGATATAGACTTCGATGCTAGGTTCCCTGTTTTGGGGGTCTCTGAATCCTTCTTTACCTGGATACGTTTACGAGGAGAGCGCCTCAGCCCTTTGTCGACTCCAGACTTCTTGTCATCCTCCTGGTCTTGATTCTCTGGGTTTCCTGTGGCATCAGCCACAGATACTCCATCTTTATTCCACTTATCGGAATTAGACGGATTGGCTTCCGAACTATTTTCCTCAGATGACTCGTCTCTTTTGTTCAGAATCCTGTCTGCTTCCACTATTGAATCAAATGATGGGAACATGGGGCCATGGAAACCCAGCTCTCCTGGTAAAAGGACGACGTCATGGTTTTGTTTGAGTGAATCACTCAAGACAGGGTCGGTGTACAGCAAGTTGGTCTGACCACCAGAGCTTAACACCTCATCAATCCTTTTAAAAGTGTCCGGTGGAAGAAAATGTTCGCTCAGCACATCAACCTCAGGAGCATTTTGCGTTAACTCGTGCACTTGATCATCGGTGAAAACAGGGCTAATGGAAGGTGTTATGTCGCGGAGTTCAACATGTGAGTCCGTTGAGATGTCACAGATGGACCAAACGCTCGATTGTGCAGTGTTTGCAACTGTAGTCACAGCAGTTGTCTGCGAAGGCACTCCTTCTACGCTGTTTTCAGACGAAACTTTTGTCTTCATGCGGAACAGAACGCAAATTAAGTCAATTGATTTCAAAGCACGCTGAGTCGCTCGTGATAGTCAAGTGAATTTTTCGAGGTACAGTGTGCGGGATCTGCGATGCGATGTCTATCCACGACAACGAAAATATCCTTACCATCAAAACAACAATCAGGTACAAGTGTTTACCAGCATATAACTCTGAATTGATCCAGAAAAAACTAACATATGCCCGCAATGTCTAGTAGCTTTCTCCAAAAGCTGATCCTCCACATGCCGCCATGTTGTACGTGGTCACGTGGGCATGTTTACACGCATGCACAATCCCGCCATATATGGCGCGAAAAGCCAGACAACCACGGACCGTCCCCTCGCGGAATCGTCGATTTGCTCCGACGAAGGGCTAACGCTCGACACGTCAGCTTTCGAATCTCTTTACGGTGGCCAATTCACATTATCAACCCAGTTGATAAAACCAAATTCTCTTTTATTGCTGGTTTTCAGTGTCACGCCATTCAAAACAAAAATCAAAACCGTCCAGAATCTGAGAAGAGAAAGAAGGTACATTGTAAGTATGCAAAGACTCTCGCCAAGATTCAGGTCACAATGATTTTTCTTATGCAAGATATGTGGAGAAACTTTTAACTCAACTTTATAGAGATTTGTATGGACACGCCATGTTGGTGCCCATTCGGAAGGGCACCAACATGGCGACCGGAAACCAACAGAAACTTGCTACAAAAGCGTGAATTTATCTTTAGAAACTCACCCCCCCCCCCCCCCCCACACACACACACACACACCTTTCAGGATAGTTTGACTTTCGCAAGAGACAACCCTTGACAGGAGCCTCCTGCCCTTGATTATTTCATTTCTGTGACTTACTTTTAAGAGATTGGGGGATGTAAAAAGGAATTCTGCTGTTCGTCAAATGGTATATGAAGCGTAGTTGAAAAATTATCGTACCAAGTCAGTCTTAATATCTAAAGAAATTGTGATGCAGCGTCGATGGGGAGTATTACAAGATAATTTGGTTTTGTCAACTGACTTGATAATGTGAATTGGCCACCGTAAAGAGATTCGGAAGCTGACGTTTCGAGCGTTAGCCCTTCGTCGGAGCGAATCCGAGCGTCGATTCTCTCCGACGAAGAGCTAACGCTCAAAACGTCAGCTTTCGAGTCTCTTTACGGTGGCTCAACTCAACTCACATTATCAACTCAGTTGAAAACCAAATAACCTTTCTTTTAGCCCGGGATTTAAGCACGATAACTCATTTCCAAAACACTGGGAATAATAATCTGTAAGAAGTAAAAGAGCCATCAGTTCTACTCTGTGGATACAGAGTGGAAGTCCAGCATAGCTCGGAAGTTGGAAGTCAGTGGGCCTCCTCGATCGGCCACCGTAGCTGAGCTTTGGATGTTTAATTCGAGTGTTACAGGTCTCCTTCACGTTGTAAAGCTTGATTACTGCTTTTACGGCGACCAGGAATGCTGAATTTTGCAAAAAGGTAACTATGAAGAGTTCATGAACCTCAAGACCGAATATGACGTACTTTTTTAAAAGGTTAGTGTCCTAAAATGTATTCCGTTTCTCCTCTATATTTCATGTGATTTCTTTTCATCTTTGGTAACTGGTAAGGTAAAAGGATGCGAAGGTTTGAGAGGATGGCAAATCAAGTTTCCTATGGAAGGGGTGGGTGTGATCTTATGCTTGCAGTGTGCAGATCTCTCTAATGTATCAGGATTCATCTTCCAGTCTCTGTCCATTTCAATTTCTCAGCTTTCAGTATAATTTGCCGATCGCGGATTTCAGTCGTCAGTTAAAAAATGCGCATTTTCAGCTGACTGTTAAAATTAGCTTTCAGTTAATCGACACTCGACCAACACTCGACACATTGCACACTCGCCCGCGAATCTCGGCCGAGCGACGAAAGATACTCGGCCGACATATCGAGCGACACTGGTTCGTTTTGTCGGCCGAGTTTCGAAAGATGATCCGGTCATTTGGATATCACTTGATATTAAGCAAACTACGTTTGGTGACTGTTTGAGTGAACGCCTCATTGACCACCGTAAACGAAGGGGCTTATATCCGAGGTGACTTATAGCCACCTAGCCGCAATAAAAAACCGTCTCCAGTTTGAACAAGTTTGTATTGTATTGTCTCGAAACGTCTCAAAACAAGGAAAGCTATAGGAGAGTTTAGAACCGGATGTATTTTTGGTTTACAGGTATAGATGGGCTAAAGACCGGGATGCCTACAAGAGGGGGTTTATAAGCGACAGTTTATGGTACTGCAACTTCATTCAGCACACTCACAATAATTTCGACACTAACACACAAGTGACTATGAAAATGAACTGATATTTATTACAAAAAGCTAATTATGGCGTCAATCTTGATACAGAGAATTAACAAACACGAGTACACTGGGTGTATCATTCTACCCCGAATATCATTTTAAGCTAGGAACAACTGGTTTGATTACTTCTTTCACCGATTAAAAAAGCTAGCTTTAATGTGTCGCTTATCAATAATATAAATACTGTTTCCTCCTAACTAGCAATCTCATTCCGAGAGCCCGCGTTACCTTTGTCCAGCGGAACTTCGTTTCTCGTTCCACTGGACAAGGGTAACGCGGACTCTGGAACGAGATTTCCCGACTAGCCTCTATACATTTTCAATAGCCCAATTTCGATATATTAAAATTCAGCCTAAAACAATAGACCTCAGCACGAGGCTCGTGGGAATAAACTCCACAAACTCTGTAGTTACTCCCACGAGCCTCGTGCTGAGGTCTATTGTTTTAGGCTGAATTTTAATATATCGAAATTGGGCAATTCTACTAATTAGAAGAATTATTTAAATATCAGAACTGACCCACGCCCACCCCTCCCCCCGTGCTAAGCTGTCGAATGGGTGAACGCAAAGCCATTCTCATCCCCAGAATTCCGCGCTCCCTTTGTTCGGCGGTGACCAAGAGGAGCGCGGACGAGAATGAACGCGAAGCAAGAAACAGGTAAAACGAAAAGTGCACAACCTTTATATCCGTCGCTCTTATCTCACACTCCGCTGTTGTATTTTGCTCTCTAACACGCTTAAGGCAGGGGTACACGTGAAGGCTGTTTTGACGTCGCTTAACAAGGCCTTTCTGCCAATATCTCGGTCACGTTTCAAGCGACACTAAATCTCTTTGCTTATCTCATTAACCACTGTTTGGCGTTTTTGTGTAAATTTTTGGGTGATTTTTGGGCATTTTGGGAAAGAGATATTTTTTCTCAAAGGATAAGTTAAATTGAGGAAAATATGAAATGTTGAAGATTTGATGGATTTGGAAAATTAAAATTTGAAGTGAAGAATTAGTAGACGGATACCAAACAGTTCCCTAGCAACCTGGGGCTCTCTTTTGCGGGGGTCAACTGTCTGGTAGTGTTTCCAACCCATCTTAATCCTAACAATTTCCTTTTTTATATCACTTCAAATTTCACGCCTATTCATGTTTACCCCTGCCTTAAGTCTATTTGCTTGATTGTGAACGATTATGTGGATAGATTGGCTATGCTGGTCACCTTAAAGAAACATACTGCGGCAGAGATTGAACGAGAATCATTCATATAATCACCTTACCAACATTGGTTGCCCATGACTCCGCGATTTAACTTGTTGGCAGGGACTGGAAAAGAGCGCGCCGTCAGAATGCTTTATGATCTCTATAATAATATTGCTAACTAGCAAAGACCTTTTGTTGTGCACTGATTAAATGATCTGATCATCTGATTAAAAAGCAGTTTCAAGCTACCTTTTGTTGTTACCTTGCTGTACTCTGCTTAAGGCGGGGGTAAACATGAAAGCCGTATTTTGGCTGGGTATTATGTTTTTAATGCAAATATCTTGTTTACGTTTCAAGCAATCAAGAATCTCTCTGCTCATCTCACATATCTATGTTTTGGGTTGTTTTGTAAATTTTTTGGTGATTTTTAGGTATATTTGGAGAGAAATAGTTTTTCTCAAAGGATTAGTAAAATTGATGGAAATAGGAAATTTTGAAGATTTGTTGTTGTTTTAAAATTAGAGTTTGAAATTAAAAATTGGTAGATACACTCCAAACAGTTGCCAAACAACCTGGGGTGCCATTGTGCGGTCGGGCAACTGTCTGGTGGTGTTTCATAACCCTTTTTTTCCCTTTCAACCTCTCTTTAAACTTACCAAAATTTCACTTAAATTCATGTTTACCCCCGCCTTAATTAGACTGTGTTTTACTCCCTTTGATATCACGCTATAATCGATGGCTTTCAGCCAATCAGAGCGCTCGTTATAATTGGATTATTTTGTAACTATAAATAATTGTGTCCAAACCGAATGAAGTACGGTGATGTGACAAGTACCTAGCAACTCCTTGACGAAAATAGCGACTTGTTCTCTCAATAGACCTTTTTACCGATACGGCGGCCATCTTGAATTCTATTGTTTTGACTGAGAAATTATGGGCTGCCGAGGGGGCAATCGCTGGAAAATTTATCGCATACACAGCTTTCAGGATAAATTTTTACTGCTTGTCTCTCATATTCCATAACAAATATTACAAGCGTTACATCTTTCCGTCACGATATTTGGCAGTTGTTCCTATGGTTATCAAAAAATTATTGTTAAAAGTTATCAAGCCACAGTATTCTTTTTAATTATTTCTCATCTGCCCCCTGGGCATCCCATAATTTCCTCGGAATTCAAGATGGCCGCCGTATCGGTAAAAAGGTTTATTGAGTGCGTTGATTGCGTAACGTAAAATAGAATTGGTAGTAAAATATCCCTGTATTGCGTTATATCTTCTAAGTCTCCTTTGCAGAGTCTCCTACGCAATCTGCATCGTCACGCAACGCCGTGACTGAACCGTTGTGCGACAAAGCGTTGCATAACGACTCAAATTACGACTGCCAAGGTGACTGGAGTGCAATATGTCAGTGTTATTTAAATTTAGATGAAGATTTTTTCTTTGCCTTATCAGCCTTGTTTTCAACGAACTTTTTCTTGGCCCAAACTTTCTTGGGCTTCCCGAGACCAGATGCCGTTGCCTCTGCATCGTCCCTTCCTTGATTCTGGGCGCCATTCTGGACTCCTTGTCCAAAATGTAATTCCCAGTCACTGGCCTGCCCAAGTCCCGCATCAGTGACGTCAGGGCTATTGCCAAATGCGGCCGACAGGGACTGGGGAGAAGGGGAAGCGCCGTCGAGGCTTTTTTCGGGGTGGTCGTTGCTCTGGAGTGTTTTTAAGGGGCTCTGACGAACCATAGACAGCTCGTCCTTTTTACCATAAAGGAATGGATTTATAGCCACCTCTGTTCGCGCCCATTGCTTCCGGTTGAACTTGTCCGTGTCGACAAATCGTCGGGGACGGATCTTCTGCTGAAAATGTGCCACGGCTGCCAGTTCGCGGGATTTCTTATTTTTGGGACGAAGAATTGGCGGCAATGAATT
>OZ026604.1:2506700-2509200 GCA_964020085.1 Micromussa lordhowensis
GGAATATAATACACACTACTTTCATTTCCAGGTCACTGTCGCAAAGCTTAATCAAAATTGTCCGCCAAATATGAAGGGAAAGATAGCAAGTTGTTTTAGTCAATCTGCGAAAACAATTCGTCGTTGAGCAGTCTGTCGTAGTGGTCATGAATGAATTATGAATTCTGTCATCGAGCCCCCTTCCCCAAGGCTTTCCGAGGCCCCATCTCCCAGCTGGGGAACTGGACACGATGATCACCGAGGGAACCAATGACGATTTAGCGAAGCCTTGGAGCCAAGGCTGGCTCATAGCTGCCGGAGCTTATCCCGGCTTCTGTAGCATGAAGCGGCTAGAAGTATTTCTACTTCCCCTGGACGAGATGCTAGTCCATCGCAGGTCACTTCCCCGCAATTTTGTTAGGTTTCCCCAACAAATAGCAGGTACCCATTTATACACCTGGGTGGAGAGAGGCACTGTGAGAGTAAAGTGTCTTGCCCAAGAACACAACACACTGTCCCCGGCCAGGGCTCGAACCCGGACTGCTCGCTCCGAAGTCGAGCGCACTAACCATGAGGCCATCGTTGGCTAATTTACCAAATAAGGTCATACAATAAAACCAAGTTTTGTGTGGTATAACCGCTGAGCTTGTACGAAGTTAGACGACATATTCACAACACGTTCACTGTCAATGACCAATGGAGCTTTTAAATAAATTAAATAAAAATGAATAACTTTATTTAATTGAGAAACGTATTTAGAACTGTTGTGTTAGTTGAGGACACTAATAAATAAACACACATTTCAAATGGAAGAAATCGAAATAACGGTAGGGAAGGAGAATTTGAACTAAGGACCTCCAGATTTCAAATCCAGCACCCTAAACCACTCGGCCACGTAGCCTCCATAATAGCACACCAATAAAATTAGTTGTGCTGTGATGTACATACGAAATAATTTATATATGAACTGCGGTTGTAGATGAAAGTGAAGAATGATCATCGCAGTGTATTTACCAATTTAAACAATTGGAAAGAAGAAGCCCGAAAAAATCAGGGCTTGAACCAACCTCGTTCCCAGGGTCTCTCATCTTACCGCTCGCCCCAGGTGGTAAGATGAGAGACCCTGGGAACGAGGTTGGGCTTGAACGGGATTCGAACCCGTGGCTTCATAGCTCAGTTGGGTATCGCAGAGGTCACGGGTTCGAATCCCGTTCAAGCCGTGATTTTTTTTTCGGGAAAATATACTGCGATGATCATTCTTCACTTTCAAAATTAGCTGTATCGAATGCTGTACACTCTACCTCGCTCAATCTCAGTTTTTGCTTGGCATCTTCTTCCGTCACCTGATTAGAATTATGCTGAAACATCAACTCGCTTCCACTGCCGATCTACAAACAATGGGATAATACAAAATTCTGATGAGTAATGAATATCTAAATGTCAAGAGAAGAGGTCGAGCAAAACTCTCTCTCTCTCTCTCATCTGTATCAGATAAAGATTACAGACACACATACTAAGATTATCAGTTGAGTAACGCGCGACGAAAGTTTGGTAAAAATAGAATCTAGTTTCTTTACAAAGTGTAAGGAGTACTAAGAAGCTTGTGCATATATTCCTATCTCTCTAAAAAAGAGCGAAGATTTTTGCCTTCTTGCTTTCTTGAGAGAGAAGGGCTCAGCTGTGACAAGAGAAAATGAGGTGGTCTCTTGGCTGTGAACTTGTGTGAAAATATGAGCTGGTCACAAGTTGAAGAGAACGTCGTTCTGATCTATAATTATAATATAATTACTATAATAAATACTATAATTAAACACATTATCCTAGATAGTATTGTTAGGAATGAAATTTTTCGCGTGCGATAGGAGAGCAAGTCGTTAGGGAAGACTCACGGTTTCTAGAAAATTCTTAACGCTGTTTTCCTGTATCACTGCTAGTCGTATTAGCCTGGAGTAGAGTGATCTAGCTTGCCAACCTCTGAAAACTGTGAAAAAGAAAAATTCAATGATTGCAACGACAACAGCTGAACGAGAAAGTCGCGCATTGTGATGAACTTAATCTAAGGAGTAAATTCCTTGACCACCCTATGGTGTACCACTCGTGGCCCTTTAGCTGTGTACCTCTGTCGGTCCCTTAAGGCGGGGGTAAACATGAATAGGCGTGAAATTTGAAGTGATCTTAAAAAGAAAATTGTTAGGATTAAGATGGGTTGGAAACACTACCAGACAGTTGACCCCCGCAAAAGAGAGCCCCGGGTTGCTAGGGGACTGTTCACTTCAAATTTCAATTTTCCAAATCCATCAAATCTTCAACATTTCATATTTTCCTCAATTTAACCTATCCTTTGAGAAAAAAATATCTCTTTCCCAAAATTCCCAAAAATCACCCAAAAATTTACACAAAACCGCCAAACAGTGGTTAATGAGATAAGCAGAGAGATTTAGTGTCGTTTGAAACGTGACTGAGATATTGGCAGAAAGGCCGTGTTAAGCGACCTCAAAACAGCCATTACGTTTACCCCCGC
>OZ026604.1:2511700-2539200 GCA_964020085.1 Micromussa lordhowensis
TTCTTCTGATTGGATCATGGAAAAGTGGCGCGAGTTTTTTTAGCCAATCATGTAGTGCAGCCATGCAAAACCAAATACCTTTCAACACTCAAATGTAAGGTAAAGGTAAAGTCTGCATACGAGCCAAGTGGCCCATCAGGCCGGAGCTTATCCTGGTTTCAGTAGCATGAAGCGACTAGGAATATTTCTACTCTCCCCTGGATGGGATGCCAGTCCATCGCAGGGTTACCCCCAGCATTAAATTCGCCGGTACCCATTTATACACCTGGGTGGAGAGAGGCACCGTGAGAGTAAAGTGTCTTGCCTAACACAATGTCCCAGGCCAGGGCTCGAACCCGGAGAGCTCGCTCCGGAGTCGAGCGCACTAACCATGAGGCCACAGCGCCTCCACACACTCAAATGTTAATGTTGTGACACAGGGAAAGGTTGCACATTTGCCCAAGCCAGGGGCTCAAGATAAAGAGGCTCGACAAAAATACATAAATGTCAGAAACGAGCACTTCCTTGAGTTACTCTCACTTGAAAATTCACAATTCTCAATGTTACCACCGAGAGAACGGGTAGAGTAATTAATATCCATAACTGAATTTGTTCCGCACAAAACCCAAACGATTAAGTCAGTAAACCTTCGGGCTCTAAAGCTAGCGGGACTGGGTTCGAGTCCTAGCCGGGGGTCATCGTGTTGTGTTCTTGAGCAAGACACTTTACTCTCACAGTGCCTCTCTCCACCCAGGTGTACAAATGGGTATTAGCGAATTGTTTGGGTAACCTGCTAAAATCTTGCAGGGGGGTGGGTACCAGCGATGGAAAATCTCATCCAGGGAGAGTAGAAATTGTTCTAGTTGCTTGCATGTTACGGAAACAAGGTTAACCTCTGGCTTTTTTCGATCCAGTCCACGCCGGGGACGTTTGATACGTACGCAGCTTTAATTCCACGGTTAGGCCTACTAATCCGTCACAAAAACGGAGCTTTTCGAAAAGGGTCCCGGGAAATGCCATATTTAACAATTATTCCACAAGTGCGCGTTGGATATGAGATGGTAGATAGCCAACGAGGCGCATAGCGCCGAGTTGGCTATAATCATCTCATATCCAACAAGGGCGAGTGGATTAATTGTTTTACTAAAAACGCTCCAAAAATATAGCAAAACTAAACTTAAAAAAAAAATAAAAACGCCTCAAAAAAATCACGCGTACGCTTACATATTCATAAAGCATGGTATAATGGCTCATAGCCCATGATGGCTAAGCCAATGAAAACTCTCGAATTGCATTATCCAATGGTCCAGTTTTTCGTAATTAAAGATATTTATTTAAAGAGCTTTTCGAAAACGCGCTTTACACCTGAGAAATTTGAAAACGCCAGCTTTACATTTTCGTGTAGACGGAAAACGCTTTGAAAACGGAGCTTTTCGAAAATGATGACGTTACAATAATCACGTGATTTCCCTGACCGAGTTTTCTTCAAACACAAATCCAAAATGACCGGTGATTGTTTTGTGGACGGAAACACTTGTTGCGTTTTCGATTCAGACTAAAAATTGCCATTTTCAAATTTTTCCGGCGCGGTGTGGACCTGATTTATAAAGAATATAATTTAACTTCAACTTGGATCCAAAAAAATATTTTTCTTGGAAAAACATTTAGTTCCCTCAACAAAAACCACTGAAAGTTGAAATTAAAGACAGAACCTTTCAATGAAGACATTAAACGGAAACCACACTGAAAATCCTAGATTCCTCATTCGGACTGTTGGCACAACGGCTAGTGACCTCACTTGGGCGAGAACCGCGTTGGGATCAAAACAATCCGGAGACTGATACCAGTTTGGCTTGATGCATCTGTCAAATAAACATCCAATCAGGTTTAAACACGTCGCAGCGCTGCTTAAACTAGGTTTTCACTGGTGACATATGAAGAACTACATGTAGCTTTTTCGTCCATTTTTAAGGAGATATTGATCTAATTATTTCTTCGCAGTTCACCAGAATATGATTACTTCAATCGAGATTGACTGACAGGGCTCGTACTCTTTGAAGCTTTCAAAATTCCATGACTTTCCGAGGTTTCCATGACCTAAGTTACAGTCAAACTAAGTGAAGCGTACCCCTCAAGATTGCATTAATAAACTGACTATTTGAAACTTGAACCCGCTAGTCAATTACTAGTTCATATATGTTCCAGCATTATAATGCATAAAATGCATTCTTGTGTCTATTTCTTTCATGATCTGTGACAACCCTGCATATTCCCCTGAGCCCTGAGCTATAGAGCCATAAACCTCATGCCCCCACCCTCCCTCCCTCCCTCCCTCCCCCCTTGGAAAGTCATGGGTTGGAATCCCGTCCAGGACTGAGATCTGTTCTTTGATTCAGGCTTGTATTATAAAGGACATTACGTCTTTTTAACTTGTTCCGTGTTTTACACTTCTTTTATGGCCCCATTTCATTTCCCAGTCAGCAAAGATTGCAAAAAAAGCCGCCTACAGTGATATATTACACCTAAAATGAGATGTGACCAGAACACCCGAGGTCTAATTTCAAGTAGCTGTGTTCCAGTGACCAGCACAAAAAAAATAAATAGTCTCTGCGGGAGCGCGGGTGGGCGTTTCGTTTCGTTTCGTTGTGTTTCGTTACATTGCGTTTCTCTTCTGGGCTAAGTGTTAAAAGCCACACCTGACAAAATGGACTTCACACGACAGCATTTTCTCCATCAGTTCTGCGATAGACGTCTGCAAGAAAAAAACATGCATGGAATTTTCAAAATGCTTCATATTAAGCCTTTTAGCTGCAAGCGAGGCCACCAAATCGAAGTCTATTTGTCGACTTAAACTTCGCCTCTTTCAATAGGGTGGGACCTTTCTACAAAACTCCCTTTCTGGCAATACTCGAGTCGCCTTGCAACGCTTTGAGAGAGCAATATCGTACGAAGACTTCATTTTTCATCGCATTTCGTGTAACGTTATCAAGAAAAAGGTGAACTATATATTACGCTTATTAACACTGCCTTAACACGGCCTTATGTGCTACCGAGCACGAAGAGGATTAAGTAAGTAAGTAAGTATTAACACTGACTTACCCGTAACTGAGATCCAAGTGAATGAAAACCTTGCTTAGCTTGTTTGGTCTCCGTAGAAGCCAAGTGTTGCACACTGAATGTGAAAGTCAATTCATAGCGTTGTAAGTAGTCAGCTTTCTTTACAGCGAAACAAAAGAGAGACGTTTACATCTCTCAGTTACTACGAGCGCTGTGATTGGTCGATTTAGAGGCCCGTACTCTACTGTACAGCTCGCGTAAATTTAATGCAGTTTTTGTGGCCAAAATGTCTCGTTATTTAAACGATTTTGAAATCACGCGAATGATTTCAGACCAAATTGCACTCCACTCAGTTCAATTGATCAAGGTCGAGGTAAGGGTTATCAGCCGAAGTCGAAAGCTGAGGCTGATAACCCTTACCGAGACCTTGATTATTCTGGATATCACAAAAATCGAATCTAATAATTATTATATTCTACATTGAACGAAAAAAAGTGCAAGCCATGTTTTTGCTTCTTCACTGACGGCAAGCAACACAAAGCACGCGAACTTGACATGAGTACCCTTGGAAATCATGCACCGCGGTCATACATGACATGATTTTACCCGTGACCTTGATTGTCCTTGACATGATTATTTAAGAAATAGAAAACATGTGCCGTGTTTCTATCGAGTTATAGAAACACGAGTGAAAGTTTGGGAGAACGAGAAATGCTGTGGGAACACGAGCCGCAGGTGAGTGTTTCCACAGCTCTTTCGAGTTCTCCCAAACTTTCACGAGTGTTTCTAGAACTCGATAGGAACACGGACAACATGTTTTCTATTTCTTTTAGCTAGAAAATACCGCGGCGAAGAAAAAGAAAAACAACTTGTTTACTTCGATCATCAAAATGTAAATTCTCTTTGTTCGCGCCATCATTACGTCAACAGCTCGTGCTAGTTCTGTGTTTCTATCGAGTTACAGAAACACGGTTTTAAACCAATCAGCGTGCATATTTGCCTTGGGTTATTTTCTAATGTATAATATAATCTGCAGCTAGATGACGTCACAGGCTCTGATTTCGAAAATTCACTGTACGCTTTCGGCCAATCAAAAAAGAGATAGTGAGTTCAATGAATAATATAGGTTACGGAGCCCCTTTTCGCCCCCATGATTCATGGCGGGCGCCAGCGTTACAAATTGCATTACTTAGCCTTCAGCCTAACCATAAACCCTAACCCTAAGGTCCTCTATCCTGGTCGAATTGGAAACCTTCGGAGCAAGGCGAGAACCAACAACAAACTCAATCCACATGTGACACCGGGAAGGAATCGAACCTGGGCCACAATAGTGGGACGCGAGCGCTCTCACCGCTGCGCTATTCCCACTCCCCATAAAGAGGTTTTTATTTCTACTATTCATTCTAACTTTTAAGGCGCTTTTGAACGTCTTTCCTGAATACCTTAAGACTATCAGTACCTTAAGTGAAATTCCCAGCGACAGCTAAATTCAGCAGTGAAAGGACACAGATTTCTTTTGATCACAGCAAAACGCTTGAAAACATTATTAGACTATAATTGTCGTGACCAGTATTCCTGATTACTTACACAGCAGCCTTGTGCCTTATAGTTGGATTCCTGCAAAATGATTTACAGTTACTTCTGATCAGTTCAATTTAGTGACAATAACTAAGAAAACTCTTTATACTCAATATAAAAAGGCGTTCTCTAGTTAAGAGAAATTTAAAAACTTAAGCTTTGGGCTTCCAGACTGAAGCCTTTAAAAACTAAGATGTAAATGCGCGAGATGGAAATATATACAAAATGGAAGCGTAAAAAAAATTGTGGAAACGGTGAAAGGAAAAAATGCACTAATTTAAAAGAATAGAGTATTGTTTTGGCAACGGCTTGGAGTTATGGCCTGCTTCATTAGTGTTAGCGGTGTACCAAGATTCCAAAGGTTTTCGAATTCAGAAGTTTCCCTTATCAATTACTCTGGCATTGTTAAAGTCAAAAGAGTGATGGTCGACCTTCCTGATGTCCGTGATATCACAGAACCCCTCACATGTCTTCTTCGAGAGAACGGTATTACGTTGTTACTAGACCTCACAAGACCCTTCAACAAGAATTCACCCTTCCCCAAAGTAACACGATAGACACATAAGTTATGTTACGAGACTGAGATAAAAAATAAAATTAAAAACATGTTTGCCGTGTGGGTACGAGAACATTAGGCGACTGAACTCATTTTTAAAGTTAACAGAAGATCTAATGGCTCTGACTTTAGATGCAAGGCTATTCCACAAATGTACTCCACTGTAGCAGAAACACCGTTTTAAAATATCGGTACGGGGCTTGGGCAGAGCTAATTTGTTTTCAATATTTCTGAGTCCATAGTCCATGCAGAAGGGTTTAAATAGACCTTTCAGGTACTCCGGAGTCTAACCATTCTTAGTAAATTCTCAGCTCCGACTATTGCATTTCTAGCTTTTTGATTGGCTAAAAAACTCCGACTATGAGCCAATAGTCGGAGTTTTACGTCATATGGAAAATAGTGCGCCAAGTTTAAAAATTTTCCGCACGAAGTTTTCAACTTCAGCCCTCTATAATGGCCGAAATAAAAATCGGCGGCTTGAACACCCGGTTTGAGAATGTACTAAAACAATTATTCCATTCGCCCTTGTTGGATATGAAGTGATTATAACCAACTCGCGCTACGCGCTCGTTGGTTATTTTATCACTTCATATCCAACTCGGGCTCATGGAATAATTGTTATCCGACTAAAATCTTGCCTCTGTCTCACAAAACGAGCGTTCGAGCAAACCCTTCCACTGAAAATGAGTTTGATTTGTATGAGAATGAACCTGTTGCGGAAACACATTTTCATATGAATGACTTCGCGTGAAGACTTGTTTTGATGCAGAGGGAAAAGGAAACTCGGAAATGGCCTATTGGCTTACAGAAACATTTTCAAAAAATTTAACACCTTCCTCTCGTAGATGTATGATCATGTATGCATTTGCCGGTCAAGGTGACACTGACAGTGTTAATAAATTAATTTATCAACACATTTATCTAAGTTTGCCATTAATTTTCAGTGCAGCTAACCTAAAAAGCACTCAAAGAAGCCCACATTAACAAACACTGACTACCCTATATAAAGACCATAAATTTATGAAAATAATTTTTGAACCATTCGCATAGTGTTATCTTACTTCTTGTTCTTTTTTAATTGCATCAAAATATTAGGTACAGCCGTCAACCTAGAGACAAACAGATAAACAAAAAGACAGTCACCTTGCACTGTAGGTAAATGACAAGCCATTGCCCTATGCATGAATTAAAACTAAGTAATAATATTTGATCAAAAGAAATCTTCTTAAGCAAAGACATGCAAAAATGAAGGTTGCTCAATGATTCGGTGTCACCATGACGCCATTTTGAAGAATTAAAATGTCAACATGCTAGAGCTGGCATTTACATGCTAAATAGATGGCAAAACACTGATTAGGGCTCCAAAAAAGCTTGTATTCCAGTTTGAACTTGGGACAAATAGCTCTCAAATTTTGCTTGCCCTGGGTAAGTCTCAAGGTGATATTACGCGAGCCGATTTTTAACGCCGATATTTAATCCATGTTACATGAGACGCAACTTTTGTCCGACAACGGTATGTTACATGAGATGATTTTTAACGCAACATGCAAACTTCGAGCAACAATGTTGCAAGTTTTTGAATCTGCGCTTTCAAAAACCTGCAACATGTAGCCGCAACGAAATATTGCGTTAGAAGTCGCCCTGTCCACCATGTTACACGATGTCGATTTAACATTTATCGTGGCCTCCAGCTTGGGTGACTGTATGGCTAACCACTCCCTGGGTACCTGACATTAAATAAATTATCTTACCTTATGTAAATATTTACGGCAATTGTTGAATTATGAAGGGTTCTTGCTTCCATACCTTTCAGGCTGCAAAGCCAGAGATCCTGTCCCAGAAATCTTGGCTAGAAACAGTTTGCTGATGAACTCGTTATTACTTCCTACACAAACAAATGGAAGACATTCAAATCTCTACCAACATTGGTGAAGCAACGAGGGCCCACAGTAGCATGATGATGCTTTTGGGTCAAACCCGAATAGGAACACAAAGGCCGATAGCTTTGATCGCCACTCCAAAACTTACAAACGAAATGCAGGAACCTGGAACATTAGAACCATGTTTGAGGTGAGTAGAAACGCTGGCCAAGTAGCGCAGAGATGGAGAGATACATTTATAAACTAAATATTCTGGGTATCGGAGCTAGTGCACATAGAGAGGAAGCGCGCGAAAATACAAACTAAGTTCAGGACAGGTAATAATTTGCAGTGGTTATAGGAGACACGTCAAGCAGCCAAATGCTTTATGGAGTGGACTCCACTGAGAAGGTAGTACCTGACACAGGGTCACAGGGATAATCATTAGGGGAATACGTTTTCCAGCTTCAACAGTAAGGTAAGTCACCGCTGTGTTCCTATTGCGAAGGTGCTTTATCCTGATCTCTGAAGCATCGATGAGTGACTAGTCAGTATTTCTGCTCCCCCTTAGATGGAATGCTAGACCTTCGCAAAGCTACCCCCAGCATTAAATTTGCTGGTACCCATTTATACACCTGGGTGGAGAGAGGCACTGTGAGAGTAAACTGCTTTGGCTAAGGACACAGTGCAGGGACTGTAGCCAGTCTAATCCTGATGAATCACAAGAACTCAATTCTACGGGTTTTATCGACATTTTCAGTAGGAGGGCGACTGGTTTTCAAAGGCCAACAAAACTATTTCAACAGAAAAGTCTTTCTGCTAGATGGTTAAACCAGGCGTGCAGTGTTTTCCTCACAGCTAGCTGGTCAATTTGCCCAGTGAAATGCAGAGTCTAATAACTAAACATCAGACCGTCTGCCTCCTTTGAGAGTTAGGGCTGAACTACCTCCTCTGAACGCCCTCCTCTCCTTTTGAGAGTTAGGACTGAACTAGTGCTAATCATTTCAAGCCTCCAAGGAGAAATGAATATCCTTTGTTTGACCTTGGGAGCTGAGACTACCGCGTTTGAATACAACTAATAAAATTAGCCAGTATTAACTTAATATTTCAAGCTTGGACTGCAAGTTAAGTGAAGCCTTGGAGCCAAGGCTGGCTCATAGCTGCTGGAGCTTATCCCGAATTCTGTAGCATGAAGCGGCTAGAAGTATTTCTACTTCCCCTGGATGGGATGCTAGTCCATCACAGGTCACTCCCCCGCAATTTTGTTAGGTTTCCCCAACAAATAGCAGGTACCCATTTATACACCTGGGTGGAGAGAGGCACTGTGAGAGTAAAGTGTCTTGCCTAAGAACACAACACACTGTCCCCGGCCAGGGCTCGAACCCGGACCGCTCGCTCCGGAGTCGAGCGCACTAACCATGAGCCACCACAACTCCCACAAAACGTGTATAAAAGTTCTATATATCAAACAATACCTACTCTGCATACAATCCTGGAGACTGGCACCAAGCATTTCTCGACTACTGTTTAGAAACCCTAACGCCACATATGTAACCTATAAAATGGAAATAAACTGCAATTATCCCTTGAGTCTGATAATAGATAGGCATACGGAAATTTCAAATAACAGCAAGGGGTGAAAAGGATTTATCTTCAATTGGGTGAATAATCTTTTTGGTTGAGGGGCAGGGGGGAGTAAGATTCTGGCAGAGATTATTTGGCTTTAGTAAATTCTCAGCTCCGACTATTGCATTTCTAGCTTTTTGATTGAGTTTTACGTCATATGGAAAATAGTTTAAAAATTTTCCGCACGAAGTTTTCAACTTCAGCCCTCTATAATGGCCGAAATAAAAATCGGCGGCAAAACCCGGTTTGAGAATTTACTAAAACAATTATTCCATTCGCCCTTGCTGGATATGAAGTGATTATAACCAACTCGCGCTCGTTGGTTATTTTATCACTTCATATCCAACTCAGGCTCATGGAATAATTGTTATCTAGTTCAAGGTCGTAGCCTTTGATGGCTTTCCTAAAATAATTAAAGACAGGCACACACATTACGCAGTAGTGGTGGTGTTTACATTTAACATATACTGGGTATTTTTTCTTAGTTCCACTAGAAATAGAAATAGAAATTGAGGATGGATTATAAATTTCACTTTTTACCTACCTCATGAAACCTTGTGACTACTACTTGTAAAACACAAGGTGAAAATATATGTGGTGTCTTCGAATCACGTGTGTGATCCAAAAGGCCACTTTTGAATAGGCCATTTTACAGTTGTGTGCTTAGTTACCTGGCCATGAATGCAAGCGAGGCTGGAGGTGACCTTGCTTTGATACAGACCTTCAAGCTTTTCTCATGTAAATGTCAACTAGTTTGCATGAGAACAACTTGATTTGCACAATAAAAGCAGAGAGGTCTGTATCAAAACAACGTCAACTCCAGCCTCGCTGCCAGTCAGAGGCCAGGTCACTTTGCCAACAACTGTAAAATGGTCTATTACCTTTAGCCTCTTTCTCAAAGTTAATCCTGGTGCCCATCCTTTCATATGAAAAAGAGACTTCATTCACATAGAAATTTAAACTCATTTTTATATGAATGGTTGTGCACCAGGCATCGCTTTGATAGAGAAGCTAACAACAACTTGGAAATGGGCTATTTCCAGAACTAACACCGTACTAACAGATCAGAGAAGTATGGCATATAGTAAAGATTTCATGATTTACAGCAACTTACAGAGCCAGCATAATGCTGAATAGTGAAGGCAGGATATGACAGCTTAGTGACCTCATAGTTGGGATGTTTGCGATGAATGGTATCAAACTTCTTGATTAAGGCGGCATCAGTGGCCTGTGCCAATTTGCTTTCATCATCCAAGACTGGCAACAACCCCTGAGGTGGCTGCATGAGAAGAGAAAAACCAGGGAAAAAAAGGTGAGATTTAATCCCAGATCACACATCCTGCAGAAATTGTCAACCAATGTCTGTTAGGTTCTTTTGATTGACATTGTTATAGAATAAATATATTTGAGATTATTCCACAAAAGCCTCTCTGCCCATGCTGATCACATTGACAAAAAACAAGCATATTCCGGTACACGCACTACTTCCAGCTGTGGAATTTTTCAGGATTTTTGAGACATTTTCTCTGCTTTCAACAGTTTTGAACTCAGATCCTTCAAATGAGAGGAACTGTCTCTTGTCCACTACAAGACAAGACGCTTTTTGCAGAACAACTTGTTTTCTTTGCACTTTTTTTTTCTGCCATTTCTCTGTCTTGATTTACAAGGGCCTCTATTAACAAAAAAACTAAAATCCAAATTTTGCAGAATTCCTGATGATTTTGAGCTTGCTTTGGATAGATTTCCCAAATTTATCACCAAAGGACGCATTGGTCATGCGATTAACCCACTGACTCCCACAGCTTTTTACCAAAAACACATTTTTTTTGGACATTTTGGAGATTTTCATCCTGGATATAAGCCAAATTAGCTCCAATCTACTCAAAAAGACATTTGCAACATGATAGCATGCCTTTCTTTCCATTAACACCACGTTTTACAACATTTTTGCTTGGCCATGTGCAGCAATAAAAATTTGGGTTTTTTTTTTAATTCGCCTTAAATTTCCTTTTTCTCCTTTGCTCATCTTTTTGTGGCAGTGACTGACCTTCTACTGGGCTTGCTTTCAGTTCAAAAATTTCTGAGAAAGCATTATTGAGATTCATGAGCAATTTTTACCATGGAGTAGCTAAGTGTAGTCGCAAGACATTTTGGTCCGTGTTTTTCACTCCAATTTCTGATCATTTTCGTGCATATCTCAGGCTACATTGAGCCGATCACTCTGATCCAGGTATCATTGGAAAGATCTTGATTATAGATGATGCCAACATTGATCAAAGCTGCTGACATCAGAAGTGGAACAAAGGCCAATGCTCATCATGGCTGGTTACGGGCGGCACAGGAGTCAATGGGTTAATATATATTGCAAAAAGGATTTCAAATCATAACTCTTCAGTGTTCTGTTATAAATGTATATTTTGTGTGGCTGTACAGATTCTACTATACTCCAGACATCAACTTGATTGAATACACAAATAATCAGACGATATTTTTTGCATTCCAGAATGTCACAGTTAAACATACCCTCAATCGATAATTTTACGATAACTGCAGAAATTATCATTGGCTAATTTTTATCGTCAATATGCGGACAGACACATGAATTTGAAATTCGTGCGACATGTCAGCGAGCGAGAACAGGTAATTCGACCATTTGTTATCGTAAAAAAACGTCAGTTTTTAATGAGTCTGTCATGTTATTGACAATGAATTTCGTCATCACATTGTCAAAGTAGTCTGCCATTGCCTTGTGGATCTACAGCTACTTTGACAATGTGATGACAAAATTTATGATCAATAACAGGACAGACGCATGAAAAACTGACATCAATTTGTTAAGTTTCTGTAGGCTTAACTTGGATGGGTGTGGCTCAATTTCAAGGGGGGAAAGTGTCAGAATTGAAAAAAAAAAATGAAAAAAACCCTGTAGCTGATATGACATGATAAAATAATTTTTACCTGATAAATATAGTAGAGTTAATAGTACCTACCATCAGCATTACTCACATTCAACAGAAGGTCAATAGTTTTCTTGTTATCATAATAGGATATCTTCTGACTTCGCAGTCCTTCAGATTCAAATTCCACCTGAGAATTGTGTATGATAGCATGTAAGTTCATAGTGATTCTCCCTGATTATTTATTATAACTTGTTTATTATCTTAGTTAATTGACTGGATCCTAAACTACAAACCCCTTTGTGATGAAGGACTTCTCATTTAAGATTAATTATTAATTAATTTATATAGACCTATATACCCATTATAGAGTGGAAGACATATGTACATTGTGTGATGAACCACCCAATGAGCTGCCATGTTGAAATGCTGGCCAGGGTCATTGCACTGTGAGGGCAAAACACTTTACCCTCACAGCGCCTCTCTCAACCCATGTGTATAAATCAGTACCCTGGTGAATTTAATGCTGGGGGAGGGGTAACACTGTGGTGGACTAGCATCCCATCCTGTGGGGAATAGAAATGCTCCCAGTTGCTTCATGCTACAGAAACCAGAGATCATTCTTACTTGTTCCCAAACAAAGACACGTTGGTTGTAGAAATATGCCAGCTGTTCATTTGCAATGTTGATGCAAAGTTGTTCAAAGCCATTAATTTCAAATTTCTCAAATCCAAAGACATCCAGTAATCCCAGCGATGGGCCAACAGAGTGCCTGAAAAGACAAGGCGACAAATCATTTTAAAACATCTGGCCGGGGTTGTTTGAAACGTGGGTAATGCTATCCACTGGATAAATGACTATCCAGTGGATAGTGTGGTTTGTTTTGTTCGCACACTTATCCTATCCACCGGATAGTGATCTATCCAGTGGATAGCATTATCCAGCCTTCAAACAACCAGGACCTGACCAAAACTTGAATTTACAAATGCATTTATACAATGTAGTAACCAAGCATCAACGAAAAAAACAATATATGCAGATCGGGAATTTAAAATGAAGCTATCTGGACATGTTATGTGCCTATATGGCTCCAATCTCTTGGTATTTCAAGAGCCAACAATTTAAAGTAGTTCTGCAGTAACAAGGAAAACATTGCTCTGACTTGACTTGACCAAGACATAGTTAAAAATATTCTGGACTACCTTATTGTCTGCATACCTGCCAGCCCCCTGAGTATATAAATCTGGAGACGTCCAGAAATCTTTGCATGGTAAGAATGTAACTTTCTACAATGTCTGAAACTCTCCAAAAATCACCCAAACGTCTTCTGAATGTTCCCGACATCTCTCGGTTAGAACAGCATTTCCTACCGTATTGCCATTGTTCGATCCCATAATCTTTAATGTTAAGTTGCTCAGCAATTAACTTTTACATGTTCTTTCAACATCTTAGTGCTATCAATATGATCTACGTGTATGTTGAAAGTCCACATATTGCATTACAATTTCCACTGTAAAGCAGGGTTTTTACTAAAACTAAGGGTTCTTCATATCATTATATCTGTATCATTATTCATACCGGTATTTCCCGGGTGATTTGGTGCTCTAACCAGGAGACCAGGAGATTTGATGAAAAACTTGGAGACTCCCGGCAAAACCCAGGAGAGTTGGCAGGTATGTTAAGTCTGGGTGATCAATATTTCTCTTATTTACCTGTGTTCTTCACCTCTTTCCTTCACACAGCTGTTGACCTTTATCACAAGCCAGCTGAACAATCGCGAGTACAGGGCTTTGGCCAGGTTGTCACGCCCTTCGGCTGCCAGATTAACAGACTTTTGAATGGCAACTTTCACCCCTTTGAATAAAATATTAACAATAAAAATGGTGATTTCAATTGTAATGGGAATCCATCAGTCTTCAGAAGACTATGCATACGCACTTTGGGTGCTAGTTCTGGTTCTAGTACAGTGTTGGGTGACTTCAACAAGCAAAAGAAACAAAACACAAGTTTGCCATAGCAGCTTAATTAAACTGAAAATTTCTGAAATCTGTGTAGCCAAGATTCTTGCAGGTATATATCTGCCTCTGAAAGAAAAAGCTCTATCAGAATATGAGGTTTAAAATGCATAAGCCCATGTTACAGCCACCCTCATTTAAAGGAAGAAAGATCAGAGAAATGGTAACACACTAGATTTTTTTCAGGGAGGGCAGCTGTAACACAGGCTAGTGAATCAAATTCTTTGTCTGTGAATTAAAATGTTGTGGAAACCTCACACTTTTGAATTGTATTTCTGTCCAGTAGCAATTTCCTAAGAAGAACGTTTTAGGAAATTTTCACCTGTACTGACTTAATCATACCTCTATTACAGGGCTCAACCTTCAGGAAAAGACCTCTGGCCCCTACATTTTCAGATTTAATTGCCAGCAAAAGTATCTCAGTGAAAAGCGCAAAAAGTTAGTCACCAGTGAATAAAATATGGTCACATTATTGACAAGCCCAGTGGTCGCAATGTCAAGCTCTGTGGTAAAACCTATATCAGTCTATCTATTAAGCACATCATTTTGTCCCCTCAAACAATTGAGAGCTAATAGGTTGCGGATAATTAAATTTACCTTTTTGATAAGCCATCCCTGTGACAAGAGCCTCTCCCATTTCATCCACAGACACACCAAGAAGAGAACTAGCTGAAAATTTGGAGCAATGTAATCATGCTAGTGGCTCAATGTCAACTAAACTAAAGTGTGTATAACGGATATTTTTTAATTTGCTTGATGGGATCTACACGACATTGTGATATGGAAATTGACCAAAAAATGAATCTTGTTGTTTTTCCCAAATTTTGGCCATCTGATCAGTGCAAAACTGATTGCTTTCCAGCAAAATTTGTCCCAAAAATTACTGCGAAATTGGCTGCTTTTTACGGATCATTTTTTTTTCAAAATTTACCAAAGCATGGTAAAATAACAACAATATCCATTTTTGTTCTATTTCCATGCACATGGTGACCTCATTTAGATTCCAAAACACAAATAAAAACTATCTGACTTATACAATTTCAATTGTTTTGCAGTGCTTTCAATAAGATTTGAAGTACAGTGTACTGGTGGCTACCTCGGAACGGCACCCGCCAGAGTAATATGAGAAGCCCAGGAGAATTTCTCTCTGGAGAATTTTTAAAAGTTTGATATACAACCTGCTGGAGCTCCAGCGGGTGCCAGCTAAAATGTGGTTTCTACTGAAAGCTTTGATTGTATGGTTTGTTCAAGATTGTAGCCGATATAACATGCACTCTGATTGGCTAATAGCCCTGTTCATGGTTAACTTTTCTCATTTGCATTACAATAATATAATTATAAGCACATATGTGAGGCAATTTCAGACTATTCTGTAGTTTCAGCCCGAAATTGCCTCACATCTAGTGGGATCGAATTTACATTGTATATGAGGCAAATGAGAAAAACTAACCATGAAAAGGGCTACATTAATTGAAGGGCATTATTCTCCAGTTATGCCCACGGGCTCCAGAGTCGAGCGCACTAAACATATGAGGCCACTGCGCCTCCCAATAAATGTTGAAGCGACCTATAAACGACTGAAGTCTGTGTATGTGGAATTTTTTTTAGCAAAGTGCAGCAGTTGATAAAGATAAACCTTTTCGTGACAATCACTTAGAGATGAAGTTGTAGCCAAGTCAAACAAATTTCCTTCTGAAATTCTTCCCAGCAGCTAACAGATTTAGTACATTAGTTTAATTATTCTTGTTCGCTTGAGGTAAAGGATGTGACAACCCAGGGATTTGAGAGGTTAGTTCTCCTGTATTTCTAGTTTCAAGTAAGGACAATTTTCTTTTCATTAAATGTAGCTAAATGTGAAGTAGTGAAGTTAAAAGTGTCTGATACTGCATATTAGCTTTTCTGAACTGTACGTGATGATCTTATCAGTCATTTAATCTGGCTGTTTTTGACAGAGAAGAGTCATATTTCAGTGTGTTTGTTTTGTCAGCTAGAGACTATTTATGATAATCTCGATCTGCGTGTTGACATTTTGATGTTTGGCAAGATTGCCAAGATATCTTCCAGTTTCTCGCGAGTTTTTTTTTTGGCTTACGAGATTTTGATATCTCAATGAGAATCTCAGAGAGATTTCAAGATCTCAGCGGCCAAAAACTCGCCGAGATCCTTGGAGAGATCATGCAGCAAGTTTCTTTTTAAATCTTGGCAAGATTCTCTGCAAGATTTTGGCCAGTGAGATCTCAGCAATCTCGCGGGCCAAAAACTTGCCGAGATTCTCGCTGAGATCTCGGTCCAAATTTTGCAGAGGGTTACAAAAAATACTCATTATATATAATGAGTATTTTTTGTAACCTTGCTCCTTATAGTCTGTGATTTACCTTGGCCTGGTAAATATCCATGGCCACTATTCACCTACACTTTGGTAGAAAATTTGAAGTTTCTGTCCGGATGCAGTTATCACCAGATTCTAGATATTTTTCTAAGGCAGACACTATTAAGAACTCTTCTTGCTTGTTAGTCACTTTAACATAATACTTATAATATAGAATTTGGACATTTAATTAACACAGACTCTGCTTTGATTTGAAGGGTAAGATAAGTTAAAGTCTACATATGAGCAAAGTGGCTCATCAGGCTATAGCTAATATCATGGTTTCTGTGACTAGAAGTATTTCAAGACCACCATGCCGCATAGTGTTTATGCAGTTTATTTTCAGCAAAGCACTATTCTATGGCAACAAATTTATCTCACCACATTGGACAGGCTGTGGGTCTTTGACAAATGCTGAGTTTGATTGTTGATTTACTGCACCAAATGAAATATTTCCAATGTGAAGGATGGATGCCAAACACTTTAAAATACTAGTGATTTCCTGTAAAGCAAGACATGACAAACATGTGTCATCTGAAATTCCATGAACCAAAACAGCTCAACAATCAAACCCCTTAGGGTTATAAAGTATGCAAACTCCAGGGGTTGGGGGGGGGTCATGTTACAGGTTGAGCATGCTTATATCAGATAAATTGAAGGAGACCAATTTGGGTGTGGCTTAATTGAGATCCCACTTAAAAATGGACATGTCCTAACAGATACCTGAACATGGCGTTTTGTCTTGAACACCCTAATTAGCTAAGTGAGACCAAAGTCAGTGATTTATACCTCTGAGCGAGAGGGCAAGCATCCTTGACCTTTTTAACAATTGGGAGGTCCTCTCCTTGGGTGCAAACCTACTTTATTTGTTTGAGCACACCTTTCACACCCCTCATATATATTAAAGTTTGGGACCTACAACCGATAGCTGTTATAATAAGTGACAACCCTCTTCATAATTTATTTTACAACTGAGAACTGTTTGATCAAGATCACCAATCTTTACCTTACCTCATTAGTAAAGCCAACAGCTTCCATATAACTTAACAACTTTGAATACTTCTCACTTAAACATTCTTTGCTGGCATAATCCTCTGGAGAAACAGATGGGTCATAGGCAAGGAACCTTGTTAAGGAGTTAGAGACAAATGTTTTCAATAAATGTCAGTCACTCATTAAACAAGTCATATATATTGACATATCTTTGTTATCTACATTTAAATCTTCATATGTAATCTGCAAAAGGGTTTTCCCATCATCGTAAATGTAAAGGAAAAACAGGAAGTCAATCTGCTAGATCACTATTGGAATAAAACAAAAGATGAGAATGGCCCTAGATGCCTGTTCCTGCCAGGTATAGTTCTTGCATAAAAACTGAATTTTGTAAGTAATTTGCTTGCAGAGGTTAAATGTGCAAATTCCATAGAATGGTACTGTCTATTTATTCTTTGCTTGGGTTAACTGATTCAGAAATCTGAAGGAATATCTTCCCAGGGCTCAATTGACAGTCTTATACATCATGGTGAGTGTGGTTTCCTTTTGATGTCATGTCAGGTGGGGGGGGCACTGTTTCCTTTTGATGTTATCCGGGGGGGACACTGTAGCTCATGGGTGAGATGGGTCACATACTCTGGTGTTCAGTCGTAACAATGTTTAACATAACAAAACAAGCAGCTTGTTGTCGTACCCCCTTAATGTCATTAATTTGCTAAAATTGTGTATGTGGATCCCTTCACACACTGTTTGCATATTGAAGGTGTGGTCTTACTAATGAATAATCGGCTTTTTTCTTAATCAGTAATTATGATTAATGTACTGACCGATGGGGGTAGTCAGAAGTAAGACTGTATTCCTGTAGTTGATCTGCATCCAACCCATAAACAAGATAGTGGAAAATGTGGAAATTCTTGCCTCCCTGATCAAGAGTCAATGAAATTCAAAACAAAAATAAACACAGTAGTCAGCCTGTAGCGTACAGACAGTCAGTGAAATTGTAATTAACACTTGTTATCATTTTTAAACCAAAAAAATTTTCTTCAAAGGTGATGTTATACCTGTCAACTTTGTCGTAGTTGCAGGCATGCATGAGATTTGTATCCTCTGGGAGGAAAGGATTTCTGAAGACCCGACCATATTCTGAGACATCCAAATATTTCTGAGGACATTTTGAACATTTGCCAACCCCCGTTTCAGGGCATGTTTTGCCAGCTGTGATGCCTTTGTCATTGCTTTTCAATCGATAATCAGACAATTGGGAGAAGTGTTCTGTCAATTGCTTGCAATATGGACTTTTCTTTCTTGCCTTTTAGCTCAAGTTTACATATTTTATAAAAAAGTCAGTTAATTCTTTCCTGAATCTCATTAACTCCTGTTCTTGACACAATAGGGAGTTTTAGCAAATCACAACGGCGACAGCAACCAGAACATCAGCAAACAAAAGGTTTAATGAGCAAAACAATGGTTCTGCACATGCGTTTTGATCCTTGGTACATTATATTTCTCTGCCGTCCTCTGCAAAACAACAACAGGAAATGACCAAGTTCTACGTATTTTATGAGAACCGCAATGGCTAATTTTTCGAATCTTCCTTTGGAATTGAATGCTGTCATTACGTGTTTAGCCTACGCAGGATTTTAGACCGATAGGCAAACTGAACAGATCTACGCAGTGGCGACATTCAAGGGTAAAATATAAAAACTTTTTTCACAAGGCGTCATCCTCGGCGTTGCCGTCATCAATGCTAAAACTCCCATAAGCTCATCACCAGCTGCTACATGAGACTTTGTGGAGGCGCAGTGACCTCGTGGTTAGTGCGCTCGACTCGGGATCAAGTAATCTGGGTTCTGAGTCCTGGCTGGGGACATTGTGTTGTGTTCTTGGGCAAGACACTTCATTCTCTCCACCCAGGTAAACAAATGGCTATCAGTGAATTTAATGCCATGGACTAGCATCCCATCCAGGAGAGAGTAAAAATATTTCTAGTTACAGTATGCTATAGAAATTGGGATAATCTAGCTCTGGCCTATCATGGGCCACTTGGTTGGTATGCAGACTTATCTTTTACCCCTAACACATGAGAGTTGGCAGGTTCAGATACTCAAGAAATTTGTTTCTCTATATATTTTATACCTGTAATTTAGTTTACATTTAAGATGGTTTCACATTAAAAAGAACCCATACTATACCTTCTCTTGATGAACTACTCGTGATGTCTCCAACATGTAGTGATGAATCTTGCCTATAAAACACGTCAGACATGATACATTACCAATATGTATGCTTGAAAAAAAATGTGTACCAAAGTAATGACTTTCAATGTATGACAAATCTATGATCTTTCATATATTTATTTGCAAAGTGATGACTGCGTAAATTATCTTTTTCTTTGGTTTATACATGCTTCTTGTACTCAAAAATAAAACTCAGGGCTTATAATTTAAGTTTGCACAATGGTCTTGAAGACCATTCAAAATCACCGTAAGCTGCCATCATTGGGGGAACCTACCACTGAGATACAATAACATGTATGTACACTAGATCAAAAATAAACAGTATAAAAGTTATTTTTACAAATTGCTACAAAATTAATATTATAAAAATATAATATTATTTACACCCAAATCACTAACACCCAGTAAATCATCATGAGAGTCCTGAGCTCTGAATTAAATGAATTAATTTAAAAGCCCTTTTGGAATCGCAAATTTTCTTAACAATTGAATAACTAAAATTAATTACAGCCTTCATCGAGAAATAATATTATAGTAGTTTCGTATTGATCATAAAATATTAACTAATTATTCATACTAATTATATTTGATAATCATTATTTGTTGTCCCGATCTAATAATTTTTTACCTTAATGTACCTTACCTCCGGACAATTTGAATTCAGGTGAAAAGTAGACTTCATAGTACACTGCGAATCTGCTTGAGTCGTTGTTTTGTACTGTTACAGCATTCCCAAAAGCTTCAAGAATAAACTGAACCTTGCAGAAGCCAAATGCAAAAAAAATCAAACAAATTGTTACAGAAATGTCACCTAAAATTAAAATACCTTACTTGACGTGACCATTGTGCAGGGGGGGGGGAGAGGGTGGTGATCAGGCCTAATGATTTGTGCAAGTTCTGGCCTCTGGGTCGAGTAGTCGGGGTTCAAGTTCTGGCCAGGGTCATAAATATCCACATTCAGATATCCAAATAAGAGACGGGTCTTGGATCAATGAGCTAATAGTGACAGATTCTTCACCCCAGCAAATTTACACTTGCTTACTATAGGTGTACTGTTTAAAACAATAAGTCTCCAAATAGAAAATATTGGGAGATAACCATTCCCGATCAAGAAAGAAATTACAGATTGAAGTTAATGGCGCCTGTCACATGAGGCTGTTTCCATTCACTTTCGGCCAACGAGACAAACATTCTGAGTCGCCCGGCCATAGCTACCTCCTTTATAAATTTTTTGATATCAAAATGATTAAATCCAGAAAAAGGTTTTGATGGTGCCTTAGCAAGATGATAGACAGATCACATCATTCACTGTTTCTAACAATATTGTCTTTCACTGTACCTGCAAAAACTTTGATTTCAGGCTGGCCTGCATCAGTACAACTACATTGACAATGTAGCCCAGGATGTGCTTCAGAGATTCTGTCTTTCCTGAGGCACTATCACCAGTCAACACACAACACTGACTTTTTGCGGAGTGGCACATGGATTTAAGAATAGTCTTGCATTTAGAATACACATGGGGTGCCAATTGTCTGTCTGCTTGTGAAGTTTGATAAGCTTGTATTGCCTAGGAAGATAAGAAACATCACTGCATGGCTTAGCTAGAGCAGGTTTTTAATTGAGTGTTTACATATTACACTAATTACATATTACACCAGGGTTTGTACTCTTTTGAGTTCTTTAAATTTCATGACTTTCCATGACCTTTCCCATGACGTATTCCATTCTTCATGGCCTTAAGTTTAGCTCATGCATTTTCAAAACCATCTGGCTTCTTTAGGGTCAAATTTGCTTTTTGTAATTAATTTCTTACCAAAATGTGTGTAGTTCAAATTGCACTTAAGAGCATCTGCATCATTCAGTCAGGAAGGCTAATTGGGATCATGTGTACTTAAGGCATCTGTCGGCCGAGTATCGGTCGATACTATCGGTCGATATGTCGAGTGACAGTCGGCCGATATATCGACCGATACTCAGTCGATATGTCGGCCGAAAGTCAACCGAGTGTCGGTCGACATGTTGTTCGAGTTAACAGACCATTGGTCAACACTATTAGTCGGTATGTTGCCATCAACAGTCGCTGGTGTATCGATTGACTTTCCGTAATATCATGGTTCTTACCACAGATTCCATTATGTCCCTGGAGACACCGAGTGAAGATATATGGACAAGTTCTTTCCTTCTCGCTTTCATTCTTGCTGGAATGCTGCGATAACTCTAGCAACTTTCATTGCCCGGCTTATGAATGAACGTAGGAATGAAGAAATGAGGAAATGCAGAAGAAAGGTAACTACCAAATCAATGCTAAAAAGGCAATCACAGTTTTGACAGCTGAAGCAACGAAAAGAGAATGAAAAGAACCCCGAAAGTATTGTCAATTAAACACTTGTGGCTGCAAGCAAATCCCCTAAGTAGCGACCCCCCCGAAAATAACAAGCCCTCTGAAAGTAGCGAGCCCACCCTCAACAACCCCACCCCAACCAAAAATAGAGACCAAGGTTCTATTAATAGCATATTTATTTTCCACTGATCAATATTCAGGTGAATTATGTATGATAATTAACAAATAAAGAAGCCTAAGTGAAGCCTTGGAGCCAAGGCTGGCTCATAGCTGCCGAAGCTTATCCCGGTTTCTGTAGCATGAAGCGGCTGGAAGTATTTCTACTTCCCCTGGACGGGATGCTAGTCCATCGCAGGTCACTCCCCCACAATTTTGTTAGGTTTCCCCAACAAATAGCAGGTACCCATTTATATACACCTGGGTGGAGAGAGGCACTGTGAGAGTAAAGTGTCTCGCCCAAGAACACAACACACTGTCCCTGGCCAGGGCTCGAACCCGGACTGCTCGCTCCGGAGTCGAGCGCACTAACCATGAGGCCACTGGGCCTCCCAAAGAAGCCTAAGCCGTGTATATATTATATTACACTGTGAAAAAACACTACGGGAATTTGAGAACACAAAAGAAATGTGCAAATCACGAGTTGCAGATGAGTGTTTACTACATTTCTCGAGCACTTTTTCTATGTTTTTTACTCGGATAAAATGCACTCTGCAACAAGGAAAGGTATTGCTTATGTCACAAAGAGTTTTGAGATATCACAGGGAAGAGAGGGCAGTTGTACCAACTTTTTATATAATTTTTTGCTCCCCTAAAATAACGAACCTCTGAAAGCAACAAGCCCCAAAAGCTGCTACTTCTGAAAGTAATGAGGGTCGTATATAAAAGCGATGACGAGGAAAAAACATAGCTGGAACATAGATGAATGTTGCCGGAAAGAAAGTCCAAAAAAAAACGTACGACGGCCACCAAAAGCCCCTCTCAAAGGGCTAGAAAAGATTATTAACATTTGAGTATTGGTATTGTATTTTGACTCTGAAAAGCCCCTTGGGGACGAGCCAATAAAGTATGTATGTATGTATGTATGTAACCAACTCGCGCTAGTTGGTTATTTTATCACTTCATATCCAACTCGGGCTCATGGAATAATTGTTATATAAACAGGGCCTGGACTTAAAAAAAGTGGTTTTGGTATCTCTTAGGGTCTTCCTCAACAGAACGTCCAAAGGGAGCTTTTTGATACCTTTTAGGCTATTGAGCTGAATAAAATTATACAACAGTAGATATGTGTTGAACTAGCATTTGTACATCTTAGGGGTGAAAAACATTTCAAGCCATACCCACAACACCAAATCTTGATTCGATCCTCTTAGGGTTTTTTTTTCAACTTGCTTGTTGAGATTAAGAGCCAGTATAATGTGTTAATCACGAGTGAATGTTGAACTGTGTTTTGAAATGGTTGGATATGGTATAATGGTTTTCTACAAAAGGAAATCGTTAAATTTTCAAATTGCGTTCTGGTGATGTGGGTTCACATTGGTTGCTGTTGTTTCTTTTTTTTTCATTTAGCAAAATTAGCTTATTTCGAGGGTGGCAAAGCAAAATAATAATATAAAATGCTAGCATTGATTCTATCATGAATACTGTTCCCTGATTGGCTCTGCTACTCACTACTTATTCTGTTGTAGATAATGAGTTTAAGCCTAGCTGAGTGTGCGGTTGTTAACAAAATTGCAGCTGCTTCTTTGTGTTCTTTTCCATTTTTACCATGAAAAAAGCAATTTACAGGTCCCTATAAGTATGGTACTCCACTTGGCAACCCTTCAGACTGCCAGAGTTCCACTATTATGCCATCAGAATATCATGATAAAATTAACTTCTTAATTGTATCTATAGCAAAAATCGCAATCATGATTGGTTCTCCACATTGTTGCGTAATCAGCACACATGGATGTCCAATTACAGAAATCCAATTTGAACTTTTTGTAATTGGATACCTGTAATTGGACACCCACATGATTTGCACATCAATTACGTGCACTTTAATGGCTTCCTTCTCAATGATTCCTACAGTTTTTGAAACTTTTGAAAAGCGCTACAAACTTTTTAACTCAAAAGAAGTTCTAAAAAGACATTTTTGATTCCGAAATTTCTTGTAGATAAAGCTAATTTAAGGTAATTCCCTTGAAATTGTTCTACTATCAAATTTTTGAAACTTGGCATGGTCAACATTCATGATATGATCATTAAAAAAATGCAATAAAAAAATGGGGTCACTGTGCTTGTAATAATACACGTCAGCAGGCTCTCAAAATAGGGTACTTTTACTGGTTGCACATTGAAAATTTGAATCATCTTCATATAGAATTAAGTCTAGATTACTTGAAAGACAAAATATTATCTTGAAAGTAAAGCTTCTTTTATTCACATAAGTAGTATTGCTTCATTTAATCCGTTCCGGCTTGATTGCCTGGTTGCAGGAATATTGCACTTTTTCGGACAGTTCCGTGGTTAGCTTGAAGTCCTCGCCTTGGCCAAAATACATCCAGTATGGAACTATTTTGCAAAAAAAATCATGTTCTACTATCAAACTTTCTTCCTTCTTTAAATATGTTCTTTGTTAGACTGTTCTTAGCAAATTTTCCCCCCAAAAATCGGGGGTCACCGTGCTCGTTTAATAGAAAAGGAACTTTTATTTCGCTATCCAGCTTATAGTTTGAGGGAAATCTCTTAGGTTTTGTACACGCACGCACTCATGTGCACGCGCTAATGACGCAAACAATTGTGCCCAGTAGGGATGCGCAATGCAATACTAAGGAATTACCTTAAATTGGATCTCATGTGATGATAATTCAGGAAGTAATCATGCTCGTAATTTGAAATCAGCCATGCGCTTCGCGCTCATCCAATTTTGAAGTTACTCAAGTGATTACTCCCTCAATCATAAAAACTAGTAATAACCACAGGTTAGGAAGTGCGGGCGAGGGCTATGCATGATTTGTTTCACTGAGGTTAACGAATTCATTGTAAAACAGTGGCGTTGTGTTCTTTTTCCATTTTGGGCATTTATATTTGCAGGGCAATAAAGGGTTGCATAGTGTGGGTGATTGTTTTCCCTAAAACGAGACAAGAGACCTAAGAGTGGTTTTACTGACCTTGTGAAACAGTAACACCAGTTTGATTATACACTAGTTCTATTTTGTGTTGGGTTTGACAAAATGGTTATTTTTTCACGTTGTAAATAAAAACACTGTTGATTATAAAATGGACATATTGATTTAGTCAAGGTCATTTGATGTAACCCGACAACAACAGACACGGACAGGAAACGTTCCGATCACAAGTTCACACGCTCGATTTTGATTGGACGGCGCGCCAGCTATGCATGAGCTGCACGTGATTCTTCGACGAAATAGACGTCGTCCACGTGATAAAATTGTGTTGTGTGCATTCCAATTTATGGACCGCCACTTCTGCATGAACTGCACGTGATTCTTGACATTCTTAGCTTCAAGAAGGCGAAATTTACATATTATTTGACCCTTCAACTACATTAAAGATCATTGACTATGGAAGGTGAAACAGCTATGCTTTGGTGAGAATTGTCTTCTGCTTGGTGTTGGTTTTTAGCGGTCAGAACGCCTGTGCTCAAATTACTGCTGCTTCGTGTTTGTCTCGCGTGGTCAAAGCGCCTGTGCTAAAATTACGTCCTTTCATTTCATTGGTTCTTAGTGTCCCTAAGGACAAATACTTGGAAGGACGACTTTTTTTGCTAAATTCGAGTCACTGCAAGGCTATATAACTGCCGCGCATGCGTTTGAAACCAATGTTGAGATTAGGATTGCGGGCTCCGCTGGTCGCCCGCAATTACAATTTCATTGATTGTGATTGGTTTAAAAAACTCCTGTTTTCCACTAATTCACTTGCCAAGTTGTTATCAGACAGTTTGTTATAAATTGGACAGTTTGTTATCGGACAGTTCAATAAGCCAATCACGTTCAAAGTTGTGGTTTAAATCAACCAATCACTTTCAAAGTAATCAACCAATCTCAATTTCAGAGCGACATGAAACAATTTACTTCTCGTTTGTCAGTATGTTAATGCTAGTTTTCCCTTTCTTTCATAACTTGACTATTCTTCAAATCTCGGAAGTTGTAATTTTTATGATTAATTGGAAATGTTACTTTGTGTCGTCCAATTTGGTCTATAATCATACTCACGATAAACAAATGACTCCCGCTGCGCGGTCGTCTGATTTTGTTATCACTTGTATGACTGGACTTCACTCAGTCCTATCACCGTTACGAACTCATACTCCACTCGGTGCGATTACTATTTGATTTACACACTACAATTCTGATATGAAATAAGTTTGAGAGTTTTGTCAAAAGAAAGATCTTTACATTCGTACAAGGTCAAAACAGGTTTTTTTTAGAATTCTCGACTGCACTATTAAATTAATACCGATTAAGCAACTGCAAACGATGCGTAAAATTTGAATCTTGCGCGATCTGGCGGGCTTCTATCGCACGAGAGATGACTTCGCTGCTCTATATTGACGTTTTTATTGCATTTGTTCGCTTCAGTTGCAAAACTAAGCATTCTTGCCTCCGCAAATATGGCATGATGTAAGCAATGACAACTTAACAGCACTGTGTATCAACACGCATCAATATTTAACGTAATATGCTAGCTGATTTATAAACAACAAATTTGATTGAACGATCAATATATAAGATTAGTTATTGATACAAGCGATAAAGCTTTTATGAGTAGAGATCGTAAGCTCACCTGAGTCCCATATATTGGTAGACTTTTAAATGGATTCACGGAGAGCAAAATATCGCCGATGGCTGTCTGTAGTTGTACAGATAAGAACATGTTACGATCGTAGAAGACAATCGAAGCTTATAGCAAAATGACATTGCATTTTTTGCATCATTCGAGAAGCAGCTAACAGCTGTTAGCTAAAACAAAAACGAACTCTTGCAGCAAGACCTTTACTCACATAAATTTTGTTTTGGCTGTATCTTCTTCTTATCAGCTCTACTACTGCTCCCTCGTTGACTAGCTTGGCTTCCAGTGAAGCGAGATCGTCAACTTCGCTGCCCGCCATGTTCAACTTCCCTGTTTGCATCCCGCGCGGATCCCACGCGCGCTTCACCCGCACCAGCCCGGGTTCCCTAGCCTCCTCCCCTTTTATTTTTCCGGGGGTGGGGTATGGAGGGGGATTTGGGACAAATGGATTGTGCATTAGGTTAAATCGGTCGTACCTCTAGGTAAGTGGATCGTACTCTGAGGGAAATGGTGGTCTGGATAATAATAATAATAATAATAATAATAATAATATTAATAATAATAATAATAATAATAATAATAATAATAATAATAATAATAATAATGCTTTATTTATATAGCGCTATCAGTCCCTTTAGCCCAATAGCGCTTTTTTCTCTTGAATAATTACAATCCAAAATAGGAAAATTTACAAGTAGCAATAGGAGCCTGGCCATTAAGCGCTTTATAGGTCAGAAGTAGTATCTTATAGTTAATGCGCTGGTTAACTGGAAGCCAGTGCAGCTGCTTTAGGACAGGCGTAGTGTGGTCATATTTCTTGGTACGAGTAATAATGCGGGTCGCAGCATTCTGGACATTTTGTAAGCGATCTATTAGAAAGGTAGGTAGCCTATACAATAGTGAGTTGGCGCTATCAAGCTTAGAGGCCTGAATGAATGCGTGAACCAGCTTTTCAGTGTCTGCTGGAGATAAACAGTCTCTTATCTTACTCATGCTCCTGAGGTGGAAAAAACAGGCCTTGCAGGTATTGGTAACACGCTTATCTAGTGACATGTGCTCATCGAAGATAACTCCAATGTTCCTAAGGGGATGGCTTGATCCGTTCACTAGACACATCGATGTATTCTATTGATGGGGGTGGGCGGTGTCGTGCGCTTAGGACCAGTTCAGTTTAAGGGCCTGATTACATGAGCCGGGCTG
>OZ026604.1:2544200-2586700 GCA_964020085.1 Micromussa lordhowensis
AAAATAGGAGTTTTTTTAAACCAATCACAATCGAGGAAATTGTACTTTTTACGATTATTAGATTAATATGATGAGTACAAGATTTTTATGATACTTTTTGATATTTTACATAATTTTAAAATATTTTAATTGTCTTTTTTATTATCTATTTAGTTTGTGTCCCCAAATTAGTAGGGGATTTTCCCCAGCTATGTGGCTCTGACACATAAATAAAGTTTCTACTACTACTACCACTACCACCAACCCTCTCCGAATCTCAAAAACTGAGACCTAACACCCCTCCGAATCTCTCAAAAACTAAGACTTGGGTTTGCTTTTCGAAATCAGAAGTTAAATCAACAACAGGCCTGGCCTGCTCAAACTGTGACGTAGATGCTGGTCACTTTTCAAACTTCTCGGGTGGAAAAATCTAGCATGCCAGCAGCAAATTGAAAGAGCTACGATGGTTTACAAGTCTCTGCACGGGTTGGCTCCAAGTTATCTAAGTTTTAAATTCGAGAGGCGTGAAACCGCATATAACCTAAGAGACTCTGAGAATAAACTAAATGTCCCATTGCCGCACACAAACTATTATAGAAATAGCTTTAGCTATAGTGGCGCCATTTTTTGGAACAGTCTTTCTTGCGACTTAAGGGAAGCAGAGTCAATTTAAACGCCTACTCAAATGAGATGTCTAAGGCACGGCATTCGTGGAAAGCAGCTTTTTTATTCTTAACAAGAACCGCGGTGCGGTTCGCGCTTTAAAAAAACGTGGTTACTGCGAAGCGTGACTCTCCTGCCCTTCAGCAAATATACGAAAAAAGGAGTATCTGATTACATTCTTTGCATAGCGCGAGTTTAGCGTGACTTGTAATCGGAGAATTTTGTTTACGTCTAATGAAAATAAATCCGTCTTACGAACGGATATAAAGAAAAACTCTTTTTTGTTACTTCTTCTTATGACCGGATATAAAGAAAAAGTTCACCGAAACACAGCGTTTGCCTTTCCGCATAAGGTAATTTATACAGTTATGAACGACATGAACATACACTTAAAATACACAGAAACAAACCTCAAAAAACAGATCTAAAGCAAAACAAAAAACCATACCTTCCCAACTAAAAACTGGGAAAATAAAACAGAAGTATCCAAAAACCGATCATTGCTACAAAAAACGGAGTGACAAACAATACGAAAAGTACTCGGACAATTACAGTTCAATCAATGACTGTAGCGCATTGCCAAATAAAAGTTCAAAACAAGCACAATCTTCTTTAACACGCTGCACAATATGACATTGTTGCCCGAAAATTACGTCAAGCACATCACTGTACATATACTCCAGAACCGATCCTTAAAAAAGATAAGGGGTATTCTTTCCATTCTGGCACGAAATAGTTAATTTGATATAAAAGCCAATCCTCATTGAACAAAAATTGGCATAGTAACTTTTAATCTAGACAAAGGAAACAACAAAATGACTATAAAAACTCAGTCATCAAGTGAGTTTCTAACAAGAGCAATACACTGGAAACAATGCAGTCTTTCCACTTTCTGAGAATTTTTACAGCAGCTCAATGACTGAAGCTCATTGCCAAATAAAAGTTCAACTGAAACATTTAACACGCTGCACAATATATCATTGTTGTCCGAAATTCATGTCAAGCGCATCACTCCACAAGTATTCCAAAACGGATCCCAAAAGGCGATAAGGAGTACCTTTACATTCCGGCACGAAATGATTATTTGTTATGAAAACACATCCTCATTGAACCGAAATTCGCAAAAATAAATCTAGAAAAAACGAAACAACAAGATGACTGTAAAAATCGATCAAGTGTTTTTCTAACAAGAACAATACAATGGAAACAATACAGTCTTTTCACTTTCTGAGAATTTCTAACAATCCCTAAAATGCCTCACTTAGAAATTAATACTGCCTACATATCAGTGACAGATGTACTCTTACTTCTTAGATCAACCTGAACCAAACATTTAAGCAGCCAACAAATTCCAGCTTTTGAAACTGTAGCAACACAAGCACAGTACAATATAAAATCACTAAATCACCGGCAATCCGATATTTTCCTCAAATTTAAGGAATCGAAGGAACACATTGAATTCAAATTATGATATGTCGATTAAGAACTACTAAGCGATCCATAAGAACTATTTAGATAGCGAATCTAATGCTTGGTTCGTGTTCCCACAGCATTTCTCGTTCTCCCAAACTTCTATAACTCGATAGAAACACGGCACACGCTTTGTATTTCTTAATTAGAGGTCACCGTGGTCTGCATAGTTTCCGCCGTTATCGGCATGCCGCTTTGCAGAGTTTGACACCTCTGTAATTTGTCATGTGTTTTGCTTAGGCTCATTTCTAAAGCAACATATGTCTCCAAGAATTTGCTTTCGAGGGACTAAATATGAAATTTACCGTGAACATGTTGCTTACTTGCATCATATAGTGTGACGCCGGGCCCGGCTGTTTGATTATAACTACATTCAACTACAGTATGTAGATTCTTATCAAGAATATCATATTTGTCCTCTTACGTTTTTCTTCGGAGACGCTTTAGCTACAATTCGAGAAACCTATAAGTTCATCTAGAGGCGAAGTAAACACAATCTCATTTATCACTGTAATGACATTATCCTTGCAAATGTCCTGACGTCTCCGAGGAATTTTGGCCCGACTATGAATAATATATTCAATTAGGTAACAGACCAAACTTTCATGAGAAGAGGTATGACGAAAAGAGTTGAGAAATGGCACATCCTACTCCGCGACATTGCCATAAAAATTTAAAACGTCTTAGCTCTGAGAATTGTAGCAAACCTTCAACAATACGGCATTGTTGTCCATACTGAATTAGCGTATAAGTTAAACTACGAAACAAGAAGTTTAGAAAACTTAAAACCGCGCTCTTTTAATTCTTTGTTTTTGTAAAGACATTATGTATTATTTAGCAACAACGTTTTTCTTTTAATTTTATTAATCAGCGTAATGGCACTACAGTAAATAGGGTCTTATTTATCACTGTCAGCGCATTCCATGGCTTGTTTGCATGTATTTGAAGTCTATAAGGAGTACCTTTACATTCCGGCACGAAATGGTTATTTGTTATTAAAACAAATCCTCATTGAACCAAAATTCGCAAAAATAAATCTAGAAAAACGAAACAACAAGATGACTGTGATCAAGTGTATTTCTAACAAAAACAATACAATGGAGACAATACAGTCTTTTCACTTTTTGATAACTAGATAGAAACTTGGCACACATTTTCTATTTCTTCATTAGAGGTCATTAGTCTGCATAGTTTCCGCCGTTATCAGCATGTCGCTTTGCAGAGTTTGACATCTCTATAATTTGCCATGTGTTTATGCATTGCTTAGTCTCATTTCTAAAGCAACATATGTTGATTTTAGCTTTTTGAACCTTCACTCACAGGCCTGTGAGATACATGTAAGCTTAATAATGAGGAATAAACCAAGGTAACTTAAAATATTTCTATTTTCTTTATATATCTTGATTTACGTGCTAGTGAGTGTACTGCCGGCTATACTGTGTCCGATTTTTACAGTCAGTGGCTTCTGTGCAGAATAACTTTAATGGCGGTCTATTACAAATGGAGACTGGCAGACCAAAAGACTTTCTAGGACATTACCAAGGGAAGCGCTCTTAACGGTAACCAAAACATTACATAGACTATTAGAAACTGTAGTACCACTCTGCAGTCTGTATTTGTCACACACTGTCTTAATGGGGTAGGTCTCAATAATTAGACTGTAAGGCAAGCAGTCAATGTTAAGACCATCTCGAGATAATGAGTATTTCGTCATTTTACATGTTTTAAGTGATTGTACACAAACTTCACCACCATTATGCATTTCATCATCAGCTAAGATTTGTATTTAAAGATTTATCTTCATTTTGAATATCATACGTGAATCTCTTTGTAAAACAAAAACCACACTCTAACTACTGAGCTGAAAAGTAACTAATGACTGTCATGCAATAAGTAACACAACTATTTTTTAGCAAAATATATTTGAATTTTTCATTTATTAAACTTATAAAACTAGTTTTGCACACAAAAGTACTAAAAACTAATTACATAGTTGTGGCTTCCTTGTTGAGAGTACTCCATTTAAAATATACCATAGACTAAGGCTCTTCCTTGTAAAACTAAAGTTCAATTTGCTACCAATATTCACATGATTGGTCACTTTGTATTCCGTTCACAATTTATGTAAATTATGTAATTTGCGAGTACTATAAAATACTTTTTGTTTTAATTTTTGACATTTTTATTGTCCATAGAGACAGAAGGCTGACAGCAATAAATAGTAAATTATACAGCATATAATGTTATCCAAATACTCTATTGAATATTGTTAATCTGATCAAAATGATAGCATCTTTTAATAGTAGCTTCAAGTATAGTTGTTAATCTGCTAAGCAATGATTAAACATTTTACGTTCCTCATAGAGATCTAGAAAAATGTGAAAGTTTATGGACGCAAATGTCTTATGGAATCAGTTTAGGACTCAGTCATTGTTGAAACATAGCTACATGTAAGGACTGTAAGGTGGCAGATTAATACAGAATATAATTCTCCTAAGAAAAGGGCGATTCCAGTAGCCTTAAATGTCATTGTACTTTGGATTGTGACTTCATCTTCACTTTGTTTTATGTCAAATAGTTTCTCTATAGAATTTCCTTTGTGTTGTCTTGAGGTAGACTGGACCACCAATTGTTTGACTGAAATAAGTCTTGAAGACTTCTACATTTGGGATGTACCAGTAATGCTTCCGTGCTGATTGACATGTTCATTGTATTCATGGCACACTTGATTTTCACTTGCTATTGGTTACATGTATACTTTATCCATCACTGACTAAGCGACACAATGTGGTACAAATTCCCCCAATCTGTAAGTTATAACAATCAGAAAACAATATATTTAACGTTTGATATTTTGACAAGGAAGACTATTGAATAACAGGTGTATATATGAAAGATCATGATAGAAATCAAAAGTTATAAGTATTGTATTACACTCTCTACGATTTCAACAGCTAGTAGAGTATTTGTTCCAATTATTAATAACAACAAAAAACAACCAGCCAAGAAAGTATATGAATCAAAAGTGTCTTAGATAAATATATGTGCCTTCATTTAAACATAAATGGCTTCATAAGTAAATGAATATAATTCAAAACTTTGCAACAGTTTCAATAATCCAAAGCACATTTTGACTTTAAAATGTCAGTATTAGTTGTGAATTAAAGATGAGACTTACCTTGGTCATGGTCCAGGCCTTGGTCATGGCACAGCACTGACTGCTGTGCACTGGAATGGGATTTCTGTTTTACTCACTACATACACCATATTCACTTCATTTTTCAATTCAATGCTCACATTAAATGATATTATTTTATGTTTCTTTTATGTAAAATTAAAAATTCACGCAACATGTATTTTATAGCCTTCAGAAAACTCTTATCTTCAGCTGTAAATTATTCTTTACATCGTAAATGAAAGAGGATTTTAACTGCATCATGATCTGAATAATAGACCCCAATTACAGTATTACCAACATCTTTAAATTTATGGGATTTGATGTAAACATGATCGAGAAGACTTCCTGATAAAAATGTTGGTTTGGTCACAATTTGCTGATAACCCAATGTCCTTTCCAATATATTTTTTAAATTGTGTGATTCTTTTTCATCAAAGTAATTAATATTAAAATCTCCAAGTATCACATCAACTGTGTACCCATTTATGATATGATTTAGATTATTAACAAAATCATGTACATTCGAAGCTTGTTTTCTATAAAGGAACAAAAATCTCATTTCACAATTCTCTCTGCTAGTAAAAACTGTTGTTAACATCAAGCCGTTTATTACTGGAAAGTACTCTTTCTCTTTGATGTACGTTGTTATTTTGTTACAGAACGCTAGGCTGGAATATCTATCATCACTGTCTTGCCTGTTCAATATAAAAGGATATAGGTGATCTTGAATATCATTGTCTGAATCAGATGCCGCAAGTTGAGTCTCTGTTAAAAGCAACATATCACAGTTCAAAATTTTAGTGTCAAACTTAATGTCAATACTGTGCTTTCGAAGTGATCTAATATTTAACAAGACAATAGGTATGATAGAGTCATCTTCCTGTACTTGAAAATTAGCATTCTCGTCTAGCAGTGATGTATTTCGCAGTCTCTCATACTCTTCAATAACTCTTGGATCTGCTTTGATATGTTTGTGTTCTAATTTTCCGAGAATATAAAGACCTTGAAGAGAAGTAGCACGACTCAAGGCAACATAAATTTGCCCATAATTAAATGACCTTTGTTTAAATAAATCAAAACTTATAACAATTTTGTTTAAAGTTAGTCCCTGAACTTTATGAACAGTACATGCCCATGCCAAAGCTAATGGAAACTGCAATCTTTCTATTTCTGGCGAAGAACGCTTACCAGGATTCAACTTTATTTTAGCTAAGATTGGTTTAATTGGGACAACTTTGTTTTCTTTAGCAAACATATCAGCAGATTTATCAATAACCAAATTACCGGCATCTTCGTCATCAAACTTAATATACACTGTAGTGGGCTTCTGACTTACTTCGTTCACAAAGATTCGTGCCACAGTACCTAACTGTCCATTTATGAGTCTGTCAGAAATATCAACATTGTTTGTTAACATGACACGGGGTGTTACTAAACAGAGTAACGAAGTAACGAGTAACGAGTAACGAAGTAACGAGAAACCGAGTAACGGAAAAAAAAATCAAAGGGTAAAAAAAATAATAAAATGCAGAAAATTAAATGTAAATCAAATTTACAGATTCTTTTCATTATTAACTTACTCATAACAGAAATAAGAATCATACAAGCACCGTTTTCGGATGCTTTGTTTACTTTAGTTCTCGATTGTAAGGTCTTTTCGCGCCATTAAAGCCACGTGATCAAACGAGCAGTCGCTTTCCTCGGCACATGGCATTATGGCTTCTGTACATGTAGCAGAAGGTAAGCGCAAAGGTTTTCTCTCATTTTTGCACAGTCTCGTTTTGACTACAGCGATAGCTACGCTACTGAGGACAACAGAGAAGGAAGTAACCTTTTGACCGCTCTTAAGGGATTATTTTGTAGGCTAGGTTAAACGTACACTAATGCAAATCCAACTAGCGTTAACGCTAAAATTACATGTAGTTGTCTCGAGATATAAACATCAAACTCGAAAGGTTATTATTACCGTAATTCGATCTATTCGTGACAGCGTAAAGTGTTCTCGCTTTTTGGATTTGCACAGTAAATGTTGTGTTTATATTTCTGAAGCTATCTGTTGGTAAAGCCTTCATATTGCTTAATAAGTTTGGCTTTTGCTCGCTCCTGGACAGACTCATGGCATTTGTATAGATTTACTTCAGTTACGGATGTTAAGAACAAAATCACTTTGAGTTTCTGTATGTCGACAGTAGAAAGGGGAAAATAAACTAATTTGTTGTTCACAGTTACCGCCGACTGAATAAACATTTACATGTATCTCGATAAACGTGCGTTGCAACTAGAGACATAGAATTAAATCACGTTGCATTTTCTAAGAACGTCTGAATTCGCTACTTGCACATAACCCATAATCCCTTGCGTTTTGGGGGGTTAACCAGTAGAAGAAATGTATGGTATCATGACAAAAATTAGTTCGGTGAGCTCGCAAAACCAGCTACTAATGCTTAAAAATGCACCAGAATTTACCAAAATCACGATAGGAGAAATTTGTACTAGTTTATAACTAAATGTAGAGAAATTTTTTTTTTTGTCCATACATCGTCTGTAAAATTACAAGACGATGTATGGACAAAAAAAAAATTATCTGCATTTAGTTATAAACTAGTACAAATTTCTCCTATCGTGATTTTGGTAAATTCTGGTGCATTGTTAAGCATTAGTAGCTGGTTTTGCGAGCTCACCGAACTAATTTTTGTCATGATACCATACATTTCTTCTACTGGTTAACCCCCCAAAACGCAAGGGATTATGGGTTATGTGCAAGTAGCGAATAGTTTTTAGAATATCGATGTGCTGGAAAGCGAGCTGCTTTAAGTTATCGTTCCACGACAAATACTCTTCAAATCACAATGTGTAATATTTGCAACGTCAATAGGTTAGCTGAGAGATTTACCTTCCTCCAAGCTTTACCAGTGATCTGTTTGCGGCAGGCGATGATCGAGTAACATGGAAGTCGTTTAACAGAAGTCGCACAAGGCCAGAAAATGGACGGAATAGTACTTCCATAACCCGTGAGAACAGACTTCTTTCTTCTCGGGTATCTGTCTTGGCGTTCAAAACAATGTGAAAAATATTTGCTCCCGCGTGTTTTGGTCACCTGACACGTATTACGAAATGCTTTCCTGTCACAATTCTATTTCTGTCGTGTTCTACATGAAAAGAATCTGTAAATTCGATTTACGTTTAATTTTCTGCATTTTATTATTTTTTTTACCCTTTGATTTTTTTTTCCGTTACTCGGTTTCTCGTTACTTCGTTACTCGTTACTCGTTACTTCGTTACTCTGTTTAGTAACACCCCATGACACGAGCCCCTTCTTTAACATATATCTCTAAATCTAAGCCACCTGTGTAAGAACGTCCTTTTGAAAGAACTCTTTCAATTTCATGTGTTGATACATTCTTTGGATATTGGTCCACTGCCTTAAGAACATGTAAAGGCATTAAAATTTCTTGAAGTCGTTGATTGTTGTAGTCCATTACAGGTTTATTTTCAGCCCATACATGCAATTCATTCAAAGGATAATTATTTTTGTCATTTACAGAAACTTTTCTAGATTGAATAGTGCGTATATCAGCTTCTGTGTGTTGAGCAACTCTCAATCTGTTTAAGAGTTCAATAAAAGGCTGATCGTCCTTTTGCCTCATGATTTCAACCAGTTCTATCATCTTGAATTTGTGCCATGGATGTGACAAATTATAAACATCATTACTATATCTGCAGAAAATAGGTTTTTGTTGAATAGGTGGTAGCTGATGTAAATCACCCACAGCAATAATGCTTATACCAGCAAATATCTTTGAACTTGAAGTTCCAAAAATTTCTTTCAGTCTTTGATGGATATGCAGTAGTCTATTATTTGAAACCATTGATATTTCATCAATAATCAACAACTTTAGTTCAGTTAAACTGAGCCTTAATAACGTTTTCTTTTGATCTGGTAACGGAGGTAAATTAATTCCAACGTGTTTCGGAATAGCTAGACCTGTATTTACAGTTGTGCCACTAATATTAACAGCTGCAACACCTGTAGGTGCCATTAACAAAACGGTTGGTAAAGACGGATTCACCGCACTGTACTTAAACATATTCACTGCAGTATGATAAATTGTTCTTATCAAGTGGCTCTTACCACCACCACCACCACCAGTCACAAATATATGTATTGGCTCAATACTTTCATTAGTAAGGCAATTGGCACTTTTGATTAAGTTTCTACACCAAGACAACACAACATCATATGTAATACGCTGTTTTACATTTAACGATCTCACAGCCTTACGTAGTTCGTCATCTCTAATAGCAGATGGCTGGTTGTAGGTAGTTATTCCTAGAAATGTTTGGCTTATTTCACGTGGCAGTGATACCAGTTCCTCACGTAAATCGTCATCACAATCATCATCTATGCTATTCATTGCTTCCCTTGACAAGTCGTCGTTTTCTTGGTCATTAATAGGATCATATGATTGAAGATCTCTCACCCGATTTTCGCTAACCATCTGTAATGCGGTGACGATAGCCTCGGCATTTGGTTCAAACGTTCTCCTGTTTGTTTCTACTTTACTAAAAACTTCAGACTCCTGGAATTTTGTTGAGTATAAATCATCATCACCAAGAAGGTCAGTCTCTGTTCGCCATGGAAAGTAAAGCATTAACAAATGGTGGTAAAATTTTTCAGGCTCTTTTTCCTTACTTGGTGTGTGGAATCTTATTACAGCCTTAATCTTACGACACTTCATTATTTCTTTTCCGTTATTGAGCTTAATTGTTTGTGGAAGAACTGATTCACAATTAAAGATATGGTTCGATTCTACTAAATCATCAGAAAGTACATTAGGTTGAACATCATTAAATTCGTCAGGGTCTTTTTTATAGTCTTTATAGTAGTAAGCTGCAAATTCCGCTAAGCATAACTGGTCAACAATATTTGGCCGATCACTGTATCGTTCGATTATATTTGACATGAAAATGTCAGTACTGTCATCTTCCAGAGCTTCAATTTCTACTTCAGATTTTGCCACTCGGCATCTTTCTTCCGGTAAACCAGTATTTACAAACACTGTGCAAGGAAAAGTCTTTCGTAACCAAAGCTCAGGCATGCATCTGTAAACGCATTCTTGAGCGCTAACTTCTCTACAAGACAAAAATGCTGTACCAACCTTTCTCAAGCTTTCTCTAATATTCAGATTATTGTCTTTAGCTTCCCTTGCTGCGTTCGTTATTGCTTGAGAACATTCGGTCTCGTCTTTTGAGAAATACGAGCACACGTACGTTACACATTTGTAGTGATTAAAAACAGGCTGCAAATCCACATTAGCTCTGAAACCTTTTATTCCTGCTTCAAAGTAGTTATTGATGAAGCAACTGTCAACTGCTCTTTTAAGATGCAGCTCAAAATCGGAATCCGCAGAAATAGATAAAGCCCAATTATACTCGTCTTTGGAAACTTTGCACATAGCCAACACGTCCTCTGCACTTGTGCTTGAATCATAATCAGGTTTACTTGGATCTAACTTTTCGTTAATCTTTTCTTTTACACAGCATAAGATTTCATTTCGCCTTTTCAAGACAAGTACCTTTTGTTCATCAGGCATGTCATCGGCTAGTGGCTTGGATACAATTGTTTCGTTAGTGAAAAATTGCCCAAAGTTAAATCTGCATGGAATGTTCCTATACTTTTTGCAACTTTTAGAATGTGTATGTTTTTGGTACATGTTTACCAAGTCATGAAATTCGCAGTCATTTTCCCTATTAGGAAGACTTCCTTGTACATGCTCATCAATGTACCTTATGTAAGTTTCTTCGCTGCCATCTTTCAGCTCAGGACAATCTGAAGTCCATATTAATGAGTGTAAATGTGGAGAACCACGCATTTGAAATTCAATTCTAAGCGCATAATACACAATCTTTCCGATAGGTTTCGCATTGCTCAATAGTACATCCTTGAAAAATGTCTCTACTCTGTGTTGGAAGTGCTTAGCAACAATAACAGGATTTAAGTTAAGCAAAGAACATTTCTCATTATATGACAAATTGCCTATTTCCTCATCCGTGATATTTTCTCCTCTCACACGAGACAGTATGTGAAAAAGTTCATGCCATCGAAGGTCAGCGCATGATAAAGTCGTAAACCACGTTGGGATTCCAAGTTGTTGTACCATTGCTATTACTTCGTACATAAACTTTTGCCAATACGGTGGACTACCTGGGATACCTCTCAGAAAAAGATATGCCTGGTCCTTGAAGATAAGATTTTTCACACATTTTTCATTTGATCTAAATTGTGATGCTGTTAGGGGCTGCCCGTGTAGCTTTTTTAAAGCAATATTGATGCTATCTGAAACTTTTTTTTGTTCAATGATAAACTGTGCAAAGAAAAGATATTCGGGATTCATAGCAAATCTCCCGCTATAATGAAGTAAACGAGCATTAAAGTATCTGACCGGTGTTAATTTCTCTTTTCTGTCCATTTTATACCCAAATCTACCTTTAGGAAAAAGAACTGGAAAGGCTAATTCCTCACAATGTCTGTCAGTCATCATAGACACGGGATGTTTATTTTCGCCAGGAGCAACACTGAATATTTCATTTCCTGCAGATGTCTGCCTTCCCTCTTCATTAGATATTATAGGATAATCTGGGATAATGGACTGTAAACACGTTTCAGAAGTCGCTGCTCGGTGATCACAATCGTCATCATAATCCCCAGAAGCATCACTATCTAAGTTTCCATCCTGAGAACAATGTCCCTTGTCTTTTCTCGCTTGTTCGTTAACTCCCTGTTCCTTCCCACAGTCGCCATCATTTCCATCACAATGACCAGCTAAAATTCCAGTCTGAGAACAACTGGCAAAGCTCGATTCCATTTCTTGTTCCTGATCACAAAGGCTCGACATTTCACGATCAATGTTTTCAAGGTTAATGGCTACATTTTCATATAATTCATTATTCCGTTGAAGCCACTGGAGGGCATGTAGCACTACCTCTGGACGCACTGCCTGAAAGTAAACATGACCTCTAAATTGCAATTTCCTCTTTAATTTTAACATAATAATTCCAGAATTTTCAGGTGGCCTTGGTAAAACATGACACGTTTCTTCACAGGATACTGGGACATTACAAATTGCTCCCTTAATTTTCTTTTGCTGGCCTTTTGGCATAACAACAATTTTCTGAAATACGATTCGTTGAGAAACCAATATTTGTTCAAGTTTTTCTAAACTTGCAAGCTCAGGTGGCACATCATCAACTGCGAGATTGTTGTACACTGCTTGACACGGACTTTTGTTTTTCTTCTTGATTGAGACGTGACAAGTGTTGCAAATGTACATATTTCCGTTAAATGACGTGACACTTGTAAACAAACAGGAACTGAAGTTGTAATTGTCCTTCTTAAATTCCAATACAGTTTTTCTGTACAAAAGTCTATTGCACACTACACAGATATAATAAGGACCTTCCCTTATAGCTCGATTGAATTGCTGGATGTAATAGTCCAGTGAATATGTAGAGAAACATTTTTCCTCCTTTAATTCTTTTCGCCTAGTTACTATTTGTTTTATTAGGTCTTTTTTTTCGCCAGAATCCATTATCCTGTATTTCTCAACATTTCGAAGGAACAATTTTTGCTTTTTATTCGCCTTCATAAGTCTGTATTTCTCAGCATTTTGAACACTCAATTGTTGCTTTTTGTTCGCCTCCATAATTCTGTATTTCTCAGCATTTTGAACACTCAATTGTTGCTTTTTGTTCGCCTCCATAATTCTGTATTTCTCAGCATGTTGAACACTCAATTCTTGCTTTTTCCGCGCCTCCATAAGTCTGTATTTCTCAGCATTTTGAACACTCAAATTTCGCTTTTTAGTCGGCTCCATATGTTTGTATTTTTCGGCCTTTCTAATCCTTAAGGCTTTCTTTTGACAGGATTCCATGTTGGCATACTTTGCAGCGCAATTATCTAAACAAGCTCGTTTTTTCGCTGGTTCCATTGCAGCATAGTTTTCTCTTCGTTGTTTGGCAAGTTTCTGCTTCTGTTTTACTGACATGTATCTTCTTATAATTTTCTGGCGATCTTTTTCTAACAGGTCACAACTGCATTTGATGAACTGCATTTCATACGTTTTTGCCTCTGTCGTTTTATCAGTTAGAATTCTGACGAGAAGTTCGATTGCCCTAGCTACACTTTCGACAATTTGATAAACATAACCTTTCGACTCTTTATTGTCAAGTCCAAATACAGCGTAACTTTTTCTCCCCATATTTCCTTTTTTAAAAATGCAGCAAACGTAGCACTTTGACTGAGACGTGGACATCAAAAAACCGGTATTGTGTTCTTGATTTTCTGTTATAACTTTTTTCATTTCTTGTATGACAAATAGCGATTCTTGCTCTTTTTTTCTTCCTTTGTATACTACATTAAAACGTGCTTCGATGTTAGCAACCTCTATTGCAATAGAATTTGGAAGATCAGAGACCATGCAACGTTCTTTCAACATCGTGTTCTCGTATAGCTGGTTACTATTCTCGATTATGGCATCCAATGTATTTTCATTCCAATATCGAATTTCCTTTAATATTGAGAAACAAATTGCATAGAAACAAATAAAACAACACCGTCTACACGAGCAAAACGACTTATCACTTTCTAGTGAACTATCTGAAATTAATTCATTTCTATTTAAATTCTCAATATTTACTGGTGGAGAGATTTCGGGTGTCGTTAGACCAACACCTCCAGCTACATTTGTTGATATCTGAACGCCTCTTAATTCATAAACTGCATCTATAATTCCAACGTATAAGTTTTCAAAATACTCTACTACTTTGTCAAGAGAAGCTATCTCTAATAGCACACAGGTTCCACAGGAATCAAACATTCCTTCTGAATCACGGCTATGTGAGTCAAAAACTCTAAACGTACCATTGCTTTTTACAAGAATGGCTACCGTACAAGTCGTCACTGTGAGAATAAACGATGTAAAATTTTCTCTTAGCAATAATTCAAACGCTTCAATCAAGGGTAGACAGTGAGCTTCTATTGAACAGTCATTAAAATTGTGCACACTTCCAAAGTAGCTGTCACTGTATTTTAATCTATACATAGTATCCCTTAGACACAATACCTCAGGTAACTCCGTCAACATTAATAAATCCTGTCCTGTAGACTGTGATAGCCGTGTGTACAACTCATTACCAACATTCATTATTTCTTTAAGATCTGAGGATGATCTTATTGAATTGATGAAGTCAAATAGTATTGCTATCAAGCTCATTGCCACACATTGTTTTCCCGCATTTGAACCAAAAACTAAACTGTTTCCTTGACTATATGGAGCATGAATAGTTTTGGAGGGATCTACAACAAACGGACCAGGATTTGTCTCTATATCCCCAGAAAGCTTACTGGCAATATTGTTTGTTTTGTGATTTAAGCTCTTGTACACCATTTTACTTCCTAATGACAAAATTCTGCAACTATTTCTCAAGGGGTATTCCTTAGTCATCCAAAACTCATTGGTTTCTGTTATACGTTCGTCATTACCAAAGACAACTGCTTTGCGAAGAAAGGGAGTTCGAATAATTTGATAAACTTTTGAAGACTTGGGGGCATTTTTTAATACATAATTTCGAATTCTTTTCCTTAGTTTTCTCCTTTTCAAAGCCCGTTTCATCTGTTTCACAGGAAGCCTACTCGGTTCCCTACAGCGTCGTCCTTTACCGTTTCTTTGGCTGTCGACACTACTAATAAACAATGCAAACCGAGATCGACAAGAAGTTTCTTTTACTTCCATTATACGTATCTGGGTTTGATAACTTCACGTCCTCACTGCGCACCCTCTGATGCAGTATTCACTTGAATAATGTTCAATGTATTTCACAACTTCAGTCACTTTTGTTAAGCTTTGTTTGATTGTGTTTTTCTTTGTTTCAACTTCAGTCGTTTTTTAAGTTAGGACGAACAGGGTGACTCGTCACCCATAAACTCGTAGATCAGCTACGGAATCTTGGACCCTATAGAAACAAAAGAACAAAACAATTAATATCAAAGCCATCTACATGAGCACCATTTCATTTTTAGCTTGGACAATGACGTAGACATTATTCAAGGTATAGGTAAGGGTCAACAATTTCACTCCTTCCTTCCATCGATTCATCAGCTAACTTTTTCTACACCGCTAACCAGTATATTCTTTTTGTGTGAGTACGATTTGGTTCAATTGCTGAACTCAATCGAACTCAATCCACGGATATTTAGTTCGATTGGGTTCGATTTGCTACACCGGGAAAATCACGCCGAAACCACGCGTTGCAAAAAATCTCTTCAAAACCCCGATTTCGAAGCAACATATCACTTCCGTATTAATAACGGCAATAGTATAATCTATTTCTTAACAATTCAGCTTCATCGTGTTAAAATTTCGGCGAAATTGAACAAAACCAGAATTAATCGGAATTTTTTTTGTCAACCTCACTCTATTGCTTGAGTAGAAGCGACGGTCGCCCATAGAAACCGAAAAACATAAACATAACACAAAGGGCGTGTTTAAAACACGAAATGGCGAAATGGCACTCCGTTTAACCTAAACAGCGCTTCGGTTAGCCTAAATATCACTTCGGTTAGCCTAAATATCACTGACTTGAAGGTGGTTAGCTCTCGATAATTGTATCGATTAACCGTATCCCACATTGTTAAGAGCCATTTCGCCATTTCGCCATTTCGTGTTTTAAACACGCCCTAACGCAAAGCGATGTTTTGATAAAAAGAATCCAGAATTATTGCCTGAGAGCTGAAAGTTAAATGGGAAAGTCTTTTTACAACTTTTTCTACGTTATATGGACGAAAAAATTACCTCGGCAGGCTACAAAAGAGAACGAAACAAAAAACATAGCAAAACAGCATAACATAATTTATTGTATCAGGTTAAAGCGTGTTACTCTTATCTCCAAGGACATGTCATTTTCTGCTAATTAGAACATACCAGAAGTAAAAACACACACACAGTCACACACACACGCAAACACCAAGAAAGTAAACATTTACCGTACAATAAGCTGTCTCTTAACACTATATATATAACACTACTTTTTAGTAGTTAGAAGAATAACTATATATCTTGTTTGTTTCAAAACAACACTTGCCACGATATCAATCTATCACAACACGTGGCGTTCGGCACGAAAACGAGAAAAAAGCCTATCTCTGGATAATTTCAGCAGGCTCGTGTAAAAAAAGTGGCGCGGAATCGATAGCTGGTTACAGCTCATCCTTCAAATAAGTAGTTTTTGAGCTTGTTCAAGCGGAGGTGAATTATTGTCTATCTGCTAATGTTTCTCATTCGTGCATTCGTGAATCTGTTTGGCGTAATTCGTAACCCAATGGAGCTGGAGTAGGAGGAGACTGACAGTACAACTCGATGTAATTTAGAGCGACTACGTTAGGACATATGAATGGACTCGCTTTATTTAATTAATACAAACTCCATTCTCACCCTTCATAAATCATTATCCAAGCTCAGTGGCTCACAGCCACGTTGATATTTCTTCCTGTTTCCGTATTAAAAAGTACTGTGACAGGTGACAATATTTCAGGCCATAGAACCTTGCAAAACTACACGCTTAAACAGACTTGGTAGCTATACGATAAACAGTTTCTTTGTTATCGCTCCCAGAATTTTGTTTCTGTGACAGAACGTTTCTCTTCTTACCAAACATTTAACTTTGCATAATTAGTAAATATGTTGCGATCAATCCAAAATTCACGGGCAAAAGCATTCCACAACTACACGGTAAACACACTCAAAAAGCGTTTTATCGACGTTTTGATCTAGTCTTTGGCAAATTCTCTTCGGGTAAGCATTTCCGAAATAAACGCCAGAACATCAACCTTCACGTTTCTTGTCTGCAAGAATTTGCTTTTTTTTAAAGCGTTTTTCCTCTTGTCGAACATTTAAGATTTGCATGACTTAAACAAATATCTTGCAATTAAATCACGGTGAAAAGCATGCTAAAAGCAACACTACTAAAAAAGCAAGCGTTTCCAAATAATAGCTTGAACTTCTACCTTCACGTTTCTTGTCTGCGAGCAGTCTTTGTCGATTCACTGATGACTATAGACACAAAATAACCTGATCAATCTGTTGCGGTACAACAGCTAACCACACACCATAGGTCGTATGAAATCTCTCATGACGTAATACTCTTAATCGGCTAGTCATGTGACCACCCAGAAAAAGTGGCAGACCGCTTTGATTATTGCTGTCACAAACTGTGTGGGTTTCAATACCTCAAGCAGCCGCTAAAAACTAGAAGCTCTATTGGGGTTCGAAGTCGAATTTTGCCGATGAAGAATGCTACATTATTTCTGCCGTCTCCAAAGTATAGAAGAGTTTCGTTCAAAAAGAAATTAGGCAGCCGAATGGAGCAGAAATTTTCGACGGTTAGCGCATGTAAAACGTCACTTGCGGAATCGAAGTGAAACCAGTGGATCCGTCTCTTGAATCTTTTAATTCGGAGGTAATTTATTTTCTTCTTTGTACGGTATCTTGGATATTAAAAGTATTTCTGTCACACGGCCGATTAGCCGAGAAGATCTGTATTTGATTTTATACAGCAATGCAAAATGATTGACAGTTTTGTTGACCGATGCCCGGGTTTATATTTCATCTGCTATCAGGTTGATGCAAGTTTGTATTTAGGCAGATATTTAAACACTGTTTTTTGACATAGTCAAGAATTGTATTTTGCAAAATGGTAAATAAAACATCGTTTTATGTAGCGAACAATGTGCCGTGATGTTTATTCAGGCAACATAAATCAAAACAGCGAAACAACTACCGCCTGTGATTGAAATCATAGTGATACTTCAATACACTGGATACATACAAATATATTCGCACATTCCAAAACAGTCGTCACTGATTACTGTAGACAGCACATCCCTTAATCACCACAAACAGTAATTTCGCGCGACTCTTTTACATCAATAAAGGGGATAAGTTTCTAAAGGAACTGTGGTGCTGCGTCGGCGGGGAGCAAGATCTTTTAGATCTTATAACCGCGCTTTTAAAATTTAACTGTTTTCTAAGTTGCATATGTTCAAAGGGTTTTGGCGAGCGCCGAGGTTTTATTTTTCTCCCAGAAAACTCCACCATTGCTTCTGGCAAAATAAACACGATCTTATTTATCACCGTAAGGGCATTACAGTAAATACGGTTTTATTTATCACCGTGAGCCCATTCCATGGCGGACGCCAGACGTTTCTTTAGCGCATTGAATATTCCATTCGAAGGTGAACATGCAAGCAAAGTTTGGCCGAGCAGAGATCTGGTTCAGCTCTCCGACATGACAAAACAAGAAGATCGTAGATCTTTTAACCGCGCTTTGAAAGTTAAACTGTTTTCTTAGCACTACAAATGCAAAGCAGGGCACTTCCAAGGCAGAAGGCAGTCCTTTTTTAAATCTATTCAATGTTTCACCCCCGAATTTCATATGTTGTCGTGGCGCAGTCGAGTAGGCGTTCGCCTGCCATGCTAGAGGTTGTGAGTTCGAATCCTGTGGAAGTTGAATTTTTTTTCCTTTTCTTTTTCTTATTGCCGAATCGAAGTGAAACCAGTGGATCCGTCTCTTGAATCTTTTAATTCGGAGGTAATTTATTTTCTTCTTTGTACGGTATCTTGGATATTAAAAAGTATTTCTGTCACACGGCCGATTAAGCGAGCTGATCTGCATGATTTACAGTTTTGTTGACCGTAGCCCGGGTTTACATTTCATCTGCTATCAGGTTGATGCAAGTTTGTATTTAGGCAGATTTTTTGACATAGTCAAGATTTGTATTTTGCAAAATGGTAAATAAAACATCGTTTTATGTAGCGAAAAAGAAAAATTACCCATTGGAAACAATAGAGATTGCGTGATTCAAAGTTGGCTCAGTGCCTGGATTGAAAGAATTTTTTTTTCACATTCTTTGCATAGCGTGGTTGCGTTATTGGTAATCGGAGATTTTGTTTATCTGTAGCTCGAAGGAGAATATATATTTGCATATGTTCAAAGGGTTTTGACGAGCGCCGAGGTTTTATTTTTCTCCCAGAAAACTCCACCATTGCTTCTGGCGAAATAAACACGATCTTATTTATCACCGTAAGGGCATTACAGTAAATACGGTTTTATTTATCACCGTGAGCCCATTCCATGGCTGACCCCAGACGTTTCTTTAGCGCATTGAATATTCCCTTCGGAAGTGAACATGCTAAACGAAAATACAGCTTAACTCTAGATAATTTCAGCTTTAGTAGCCAGCAACAGGTCCTAAATTACATTATTTATCCTTGCAAATGTCCTTGTGGTAATATTTCAACAGCTTTTGGCGAATAAACATTACCGGTTGCGTGATTCAAAGTTTGGCCGAGCAGTGATCTGGTTCAGCTCTCCGACATGACAAAAAAAAAAATAAATAAACCCCGTGCAGAGCAAGAACCGCGCTCGGCCCATGGCCGCGCGGTTAAAAAAACAAGAAGTTGAAAACAACTTAAAACCGCGCTTTTAAAATTGAACTGTTTTCTAAGTATTTAGCAACAGCGTTTTGCGAGTAAACATTACCCATTGGAAACAATAGAGATTGCGTGATTCAAAGTAAGCTCAGTGCCTGGATTGAAAGAGATTTTATTTCACATTCTTTGCATAGCGTGGTTGCGTGATTGGTAATCGGAGATTTTTGTTTACCTGTAGCTCGAAGGAGAATTGACCTTTCAAACGAATATATGTTTGCAAAGGTTTTGACGAGTGCCGAGGTTATATTTTTTTCCCAGAAAACTCCACCATTGCTTCTGGCGAAGTAAACACGATCTTATTTATCACCGTAAGGGCATTACAGTAAATACGGTCATATTTATCAGCATCAGCGCATTCCATGGCTGACTACCTTCTTTAGCGCATTGAATATTCCCTTCGAAAGTGAACATGCAAGCAAAACGAAAATACAGCTTAACTCTAGATAATTTCAGCCTTAGTAGCCAGCAACAGGTCCTAAATTACATTATTTATCCTTGCAAATGTCCTTGTGGTAATATTTCAACAGCTTTTGGCGAATAAACATTACCGGTTGCGTGATTCAAAGTTTGGCCGAGCAGAGATCTGGTTCAGCTCTCCGACATGACAAAAAAAAAACAAGAAGTTGAAAACAACTTAAAACCGCGCTTTTAAAATTGAACTGTTTTCTAAGTATTTAGCAACAGCGTTTTGCGAGTAAACATTACCCATTGGAAACAATAGAGATTGCGTGATTCAAAGTAAGCTCAGTGCCTGGATTGAAAGAGATTTTATTTCACATTCTTTGCATAGCGTGGTTGCGTGATTGGTAATCGGAGATTTTTGTTTACCTGTAGCTCGAAGGAGAATTGACCTTTCAAACGAATATATGTTTGCAAAGGTTTTGACGAGTGCCGAGGTTATATTTTTTTCCCAGAAAACTCAAAAAAAAAAAATAAACCCCGTGCAGAGCAAGAACCGCGCTCGGCCCATGGCCGCGCGGTTAAAAAAAAAATAAACCCCGTGCAGAGCAAGAACCGCGCTCGGCCCATGGCCGCGCGGTTAAAAAACCCCGTGCAGAGCAAGAACCGCGCTCGGCCCATGGCCGCGCGGTTAACTAGTGTATAATCAAACTGGTGTTACTGTTTCACAACGTCAGTAAAACCACTCTTAGGTCCCTTTCCTTTGTCTCGTTTATGGGAAAACAATCACCCACACTATGCAACCCTTTATTGCCCTGCAAATATAAATGCCCGAAATGGAAAAAGAACACAACGCCACTGTTTTACAATGAATTCGTTAACCTCAGTGAAACAAATCATGCATAGCCCTCGCCCGCACTTCCTAACCTGTGGTTATTACTAGTTTAAATATTATTTTTGAGCCTTAGGACTTTTCAGATCCGATATGCCTGGCCATGTATTTTCTGCGGGACAGTTTTTGTCTGTCCGCAGTCTCCTTTATCGAGACAACGACGTGATATTCTGTTTTTTGCCTATTGTCCGTTGTCTTGGCTTTCAGTTTGGACTCTATCATGTCGTTGTCCATTCTTTGCTCCTAAGCTGCTGGCAACTTATACTCCTCCCCCCACCAACGAACCCACCCTCCTCGTCTCCCTTCCTCGTCTCCCTTCCACACTGCCCTGCACTCCCCACCGTCTCCCTTCCCCACTGCCCTTCTCCACCCTTCCTGACCTGGTTGTGATTGGCTCATTTGAGAAAGCCAAACATCTTGAGATATTTAGGGTGTTGATAGGGAGTTGTCTTCTAAGCGAAAGTACGCTTTCTTCTACACAAGTACATCTAAAGGAATCGGTTCTTTTCTGTTATCGCTGTCTATAAGGTAAGATTTAACGTAAATGATATTCAGACAGCATTTGGGTTAAGCTTGCATATAAACGCCTGGTGCATGGAAATGTCGAGCGCTTCTTGAAGTGAGATCAAGTTCGGCCTGAATTCCTTGGAACGGAAACTTTGAATATTGAAGTTTGTCACCCTATTTATGGCCTAACAACAGTGAAAACAGCGAGTGTAACTTGTAAAAGTACAAGTGAAAGTTTGATTAAGCGAAGGTTGCTTGTTTAAGTTGAAGCCGTGAAGATTTTGAACGCAGTTGTCCGACTCCGGGTGGAACCGACGATAAGCTAAGAGGTTTGTGTTCAAAACGTCTTCTAAATTTAATCATTCTATTTAATAAGAGCTTCTTGCAGGCTATGTGAATATTAATACTGACATTTATTTATAATTTGATATTGTTTATAGCCGATATATGGTAGCTAATAAACTCAAATTCCTTAGCCTAATTGTTATGTGATTTCTACCAGATTCCTCCCGTATGTAAAATCGCTAGAAGCTTCGTGAATTGATTTTTGTTTTTATGTTTTTTCAGATACTTGTGAATTAACCATTCAAACGTTTACTGTTGTAAGTATCACGGTAAAAATTGAAGATGGAGAATATTACAGCCGAGAGCCTCAGGAAGCTGATTTCAAGTATTTACGAAGAGAGGGTTTTAGATCTGAGAGATAGAGGGTTGTCAAAAGTTCCTAAAGCTATTACAGACCTGACTGAATTGGAGGAACTTTACTTGCGAGGTAATTATCTAAAAGAATTACCAGCAAGTATTAACAAGCTGAAAAATCTCAAATGGCTGAGATTAGACAAAAACCAGTTGAGAGAACTTCCTCGCAGTATTGGTGAGTTGAGTAACCTGACCTGGCTTAGTGTGCGTGACAACAAGTTGTCTGTTCTACCTTCAAACATTAAACACCTCAAGAATCTCTGGAGACTGTACTTGAGTGATAACCAGTTGACTACATTGCCTGATGAGATTGGTGAACTGAAGGAGCTGAAACAGCTAGATGTGAGTAGCAACAAGCTGATAGTTTTATCACCAAACATAAAACATCTCAATAAACTCCAGGAACTGGACTTGAGTGATAACCAGTTGACTACATTGCCTGATGAGATTGGTGAACTGAAGGAGCTGGAATGGCTGAATGTGAGTAGCAACAAGCTGACAGTTTTATCACCAAACATTATAAAACATCTCAATAAACTCCGGAAACTGTACTTGAGTGATAACCAGTTGACTACATTGCCTGATGAGATTGGTGAACTGAAGGAGCTGGAACTGCTACATGTGAGTAGCAACAAGCTGACAGTTTTATCACCAAACATTATAAAACATCTCAATAAACTCCAGGGACTGTTCTTGAGTGATAACCAGTTGACTACATTGCCTACTGATGAGATTGGTGAACTGAAGGAGCTGGTATTGCTGTTTGTGGCTGGTAATCCTCTAACATTGGAAGAAACGAGAAAGGTTGTGAAGCTACAGAATAAGATGAAGTTAGATATTTCAGGTAAAGATATTAAATGTTGTTATTTGTATTTATGTTATGCATTGTGAATGAAATAAATATTGGAAGATGCAGTTTAACTTAGAAATTACAAATGTGCTGCTGACATTTTAGTGTATCTTTTAGAAGAAGTATATTTACTAAGCTTATATAATAATATGAAGCTTATTTAGATTGTTATTGTGGAAAGTTTTTTACTTTAACTGCATGATGTAGGCATCTTCATAACTGTTCATGAATTGTGAAACATTTTTAAAATAATTGTCAAGGAGTAGTATCTACATTCGAAGTTTTGTTTGACACTGACTCTTCTAAAACATAAAAAAAAAAACATTTTTAGCTACCTTAACGAAGATGTTTTGAACGTTTGTCAAGCAGTATAAAAAATCTTGATTTTTGTGAAAATTAAATGTGGTAATGTATTACTCAAGTACATCTTTCTCCATGCTTGGTTGTCAATATTTGTGTCAATGCTTTTGAGTGAAAATGAAGGCTAAATCTAACCAAAGGAGTATCTTATGTTTAATAATTTCATATGATCTGCACAGAATGTAGAAAAATTCCAATTGGCAGAAAATGGAAATACTTTTACTGTATAAACTTATAATTTCTTTGTTTTTAAATCTGAGCTTTCAACTTGGGAACCCAGCTCATTCATGACTGCAACTTTTACACAATTAATCTTCAAATGACACAGTCATAAAAAAGGTTTAAAAATATATTAATTACAAGGTGTGAAATTCCCTTCCTCTTCATTGACATAACAAAGAGTATTTTTATCATATTCATTTTTTTTTGGTACTAATGCAATTTTATTTACAAACTCCAACACTTACATTACTTACAGACTTACAGTACTAATATTACACTTACATTTACACTTACAATATACATTGTACTTGTTAATTTTACTACTGATACTCTCTTACACTACATTATACATGCACTACTTTACAATACGATCGATACTAAAAAACATACGAAAACACTACGAAACTACTTACAATGCGATACTAATGCTAGGAAGAACGATATTAATACTACAATGCAATTGCTTACATCTACTAATGTAATTAATATTTAATTGCTTAGAAAGTTGGACCATTTTTTATTAGAAGAAAGTAGTTTGTTTGTCGAAATCGCAATGTATTTTTCTAATTCAATTTTTTCGTTAACGAGGGTTACAAAATCTGTGAACTGGGATCTTTTTTCATCATGTACTCCGTTAACATAAAGAAAATATTTTCCAATTATGATCAAGTGATTTAGAGTTAAACAAGACGAAGTGTATCGTAAAACACCATATATAATTTCGTTTTCCTCCACACGTGGCGTTGTACCACTTTGTAAATTTATTCCATTTTTAACGATTTAGCAATTTGAATATTCCACAAATAAATGGAGTGGCGTTTGATCAATTATCAAACACGGATAATTTTACTTCATTTGTAACACGAAATGGAAGTGAGTAGATTTTTTGTCTTTCTTGAAAGGTAAAGCCATATTCAATCGATCTTTTCTCTGCAGTTGGAGGAGGGAAGTGCTGGTGATTGAGTAAAGTATTGTAAACTGTTTTACATGTGAGTTTTTCGATTGCAAGTGGGAGGTATTCAGTTGCGGGTAGAGAGCATTCCTGCTTTAACATTGTTTTCCATTCCTGTGGTGTCGTGATATCGCTTAGAAATTAGTATTTCCGGCCTGCGGTCGTCGCATTAGTGCCAGGCCGTTCGGTGTGTATATAAGGCCGCTAATTTATCCATCGTGTACTCTTTTCCCTTCGCTCAGTAGTTTGTAATAAACGTGTGTGCATTCAACTCACGTCTCCGAGTCCGTGTTCGAATCTGAACCACAACATGGTGTCAGGAGCGGTGCCAGATTGTTGAATTGGAAGTCTTGGATACCTTCGCCGTATCTTTCAGCGAAACCTGGTCGGTTAAAAAGCTTCTCTTCACGTTCGTCGGAATCAAGATGGCGGAACTTGCTGGTTTACCTATTCCTTCTATGGACTGGCATTCACCGGACGCCCCGCAAGCGTTTAAAAAGTTCAAAGCCCGTTGTGAGCTTTACTTTTCTGGCCCACTCAAGGAGAAATCGGAGGAAGAACAGGTTAGCTATCTTCTGATCTGGTCGGGTGACGATGGAATCGAATTAGTTTCCACGTGGGCTTTAACCGCCACGGAGAAGAAGAAACTCGACACCTACTGGACACGCTTTGAGAATTACCTATCTCCGAAGAGCAACTTTCGCCTCGCAAGGTACAAGCTCAGGACCTTGAAGCAAGAACCTGGTGAGACTGTTGATTCATTTGTTAAGAAAATTCGAATTCTTGTAGAAGAATGCCATTTTACAAGCCCTGACGAGCATATCATTGATGCCTTGATTTGTGACCTCTCACGCGAAAACGTACACTAACGGATGTCCGTTCGAACGGCTAAAACGAACGGCTGACGAACGGATGGAAACGGATGTTCAAGCCGTTTAAACGGTTTCAAACACCGTTCAAACGGCCGAGGAAAACTTTCGAACGGATGCTGTAAACGTTCGAACGGCAAAGGAAAAATTTCGAACGGATTCCGTAAACGTTCGAACGGTTCAGCAAAAGTTTTGAACGGATGCCGTAAACGTTCGAACGGTACAGCAAAAGTTTTGAACGGATGCCGTAAACGTTCGAACGGTACAGCAAAAGTTTTGAACGGATGATGTCAGCCGTTCGAACGGCAGAGCAAAAAATTCAAACGGATGATGTCAGCCGTTCGAACGGCAGAGCAAAAAATTCAAACGGATGATGTTAGCCGTTCAAACGGCAGAGCAAAAAATTCAAACGGATGATGTCAGCCGTTCGAACGGTCAGAGATTTTTGTCGAACAGATAACGCCAGCCGTTGGAATAGCAAAAAATAATTTCGAACGGATGATACCAACCGTTCGATGGTTGCAACGGCTTGGCGGGTAAATAATCTTTTACGAACAGATGGCGTATGGAATATGATTTCATCAAGAATGTGACAAGCAAACTCGGAAATTGCGAGAGGAATCGAAAATGTGACCTTTGACGCAATGATATAACCGGTTGTTTTAATTCGGGATGTGTTGAACATTTTCATTTTTTTAGTTGCTCGACAAAGTGAAAGGTACCTAGCAGGTTAAAGATGTAAATATCGACTCCAAAACTAATTGTTTAGTTGATGTTAGCATCGATGTTATTTAGCCGTTCGAAACGTTTTCCGTCAGGGTACGTAATTCGTAACTTGTTGCGGCGCTAGAGGTTCTTGCGCCTTGTGCGTGCATTATTTTTGAGCTCTACTGAATTTTTTGTGCGGTGTTTCGGTGAATAAAATCACACCTTGCAGTGTTGCGGTGTTCGATGTTATATGTTTTTAATCTACGGTGTTCGGTGAAACGAAATTATTTGCGGCGTTGCGGTTCTTTGTTTGCCACCTTTGTCAGAACTAAATGTGACCCAAATTCAGCTGTCTTTGTTAATTCGTGCTGATTAATTTTAAAGAAACCTACCATTGTGACTTGTGCAATGTCTGCGTTTAATTGACTGTCCCGAATAAATAATTTATCATCTGTAGGACATTAATTTAGTTCTTAACGGATGATGGTTTATGCTTTAATAAAAATGCTCCTAAGACAGAGTACATGGTATCAACCGTTCGAACGGCAGAGCAAAAAATTCAAACGGATGATGTCAGTTGTTCGAACGGCTAGAGATTTTTTTTCGAACGGATATTGAACGCCAGCCATTCGAACGGCACAGCGAAAATAATTTCGAACGGATGATGCCAACCGTTCGAACGTATGGTTTCAACGGCTCGGAAACAAACTCTGAAACAGGAATCAAACCTATGACCTTTGACGCAATGACATTATTAGGTTGTTTTTATTCGGGATGTGTTACGTTGTACATTTTCATTTTGTAGTTGCTCAACGAAATGAAAGGTACCTGAAGGGTTAAAGATGATGTAAACATCCGTCATCGACTCCAAAACTCAATGTTCAGTTGATGTTGTCACCTTGACTGAAATGTCTGTAAGCTGTTAGGGCTACGCAAGTTTGATTATGGCTTATTCAACATTCACTCGTATCGAGCATTACCTTTCTGTTTACACTCTCCTTCCATAACTCTATAGCTGTAATTCTTATTACACACTTCTAAAGACTACAAGCTTTTCATAGGATAAAAAAATAGAAACCACATTGATTATTGTTACTTTTTTCATCACTCTTTGTGTACGCACTGAAGCATGTCTCTTTGCGACAGTACTGAAATTTGCATTTGTATAACCCTTGGCGATGACCTGTAACACAAGTTTTGTTTCAGGGGCCAATCACGTAAACCGAACTCAATAGAAAACGCGTTGTCCTGGTAACTTCGAGGTTAAATGCAAAATATTCTTGCGATCCGTTTACAATCCATAAATGGCGGAATCCAGAGAAGAGACAACTTGTGATCAAGCTGACAGCGAGTCAATTATCACCAGAGTTAAAAGATTTCTCGATAATGGATGTGGATGTTCGAGGGGGTACAAAGGTGGCCCGTGTTCGCAACAACTTCTGGTGGAAGATGTGCTTTCCAATTTGAACAACTGCCTTGAACTAACTCATGCAGAACTTGACTTGGTCGTACTTGCGAACATTCAAGTGTTTACGAGCATCGATTTAGAACCTGGCGAGAAAAGAAAGAGAAGTCCCCGATGCAGCTTCCTCTACCATTCAAGACCTATTTGCAGGGAAATGTTTTTAAACCTGTACGGAATAAGTTACTCTCGGTTTCGTAGACTTAAAGATCATTACGAAGCGCACGGAATTTGTCAAAGGGTGCATGGCAACAGTAAGAGACTTCCTCACAATACACTACCACAAGTCGTGGCCGAAGATGTCAAAATGTTCCTAAGTAATTACGCTGAAGAAAACGCCGTCTTACTACCAGGAAGAATCCCGGGCTTTAAAAGTGATGACATTAGGCTTCTGTCGTCCAGTGACACAAAAATGAATGTGTGGCGCACATTTACGAGGACGTGTGAAGAAAGTGGAAAACGAGCTGTTTGCTATACGAAGTTTATCGACTTCTGGGAGCAATTTCATCCTACCCTTGTCGTTGCTAAACCTATGACTGACCTTTGTTTTACGTGTCAGCAAAACACGTCCAAGCTCATCCGATCGGCTAACCTTCCAGACAGAGAGAAGTCGGATTGTGTCCAGGCACAGCAAGAACATTTAAACTGTGTCCAGGAGGAACGCGAATTTTACAAGAAGGTTTGCGAGGATGCCAAACTGAACTTTCAAGCAACGGAGGATGAGCTTGAGTTGGATGAACGTCACGAAGCTTGTTCTTTAGACACGACAATGCACTATTCATTCGACTTTGCGCAACAAGTTCATGTTCCCAGCAACCCAATGCAGCCTGGACCGATATATTTTAAAACACCGCGTAAATGTGGTATTTTCGGTGTAATGTGCGAAGCAATCCCAAGGCAAGTCAACTACCTAATCGACGAGGCGTGTGAAGTTGGTAGGGGGGCAAACACGACCATAAGTTTCCTTCATCACTATTTTGAGAATCACGGACTTGGTGAAAATCATGTGCATTTGCATGCTGACAACTGTTCAGGCCAAAACAAAAATAACTATTTCATGTGGTACCTGGCATGGAGAACAATGCTTCAGCTTCATAATACTATTAATTACTCTTTCCTTGTTGCTGGCCACACAAAGTTTGGTCCTGATCGCTGTTTCGGCATAATCAAGAGGGCCTACAAAGTTACCTACATCTCCTCACTGTACGAACTGGCCAAGATGGTGGACTTTTCAAGTACTATTGGCGTAAACAAAGCTCAGCTAGTTGGAAAGCATGATGGCAAAGTGATCGTTCCGGTATATGACTGGTCAAATTTTCTTTCCCATTACTTCACCAAGATCCCTAACATCAAGAGCTACCATCACTTCAGGTTTTCGAAAGATGAGCCTGGAAAGGTCTATTTCAAGGAGTTTAACTCTTCTATCGAACAATCTTTAACGCTACTCAAGAACCGTGTGATCTTGCCGCCTGCCTCAGTGCTTCCAGCCAAACTCAATCCAGAAGGGTTAAGCCAAGAGCGGAAACAATACCTTTACAGGGAGATCAGACAATTCTGCAAGCCAGGTACAGAGGATCTCGTCGCTCCAGCGCCATGAACTTGTTAACGGTATGCTACTGTACTTCAGCATGTTAGACCACAGTAATTGTGGATAGTTTCAGTAGGATAGTTTCTCTTAAGGTGGCTTACTATAGTATAAGAGCGCAACTTTTAACTCTTTTGAAAAAGGTTCCAATCTGTTTTTCCCTACACTATTTACTGTTTACTCAAGTCTTTTACCATTGTATGTGAAATTTGAACTATTAAACGTCAACAAATGGCCAAAATGAGCGAACGAGTACCCAATGAGAGACTGGGCACTAGAAGGTTAAGTCACGTTTTTCTCAAAATCTACCCGTATGACCCCACCTCAAAATTTCAGGAATAAGAAATTGGGTCTGATTTAACATTCATGCAAAGTAAAGTAAAAATCTGTAAGACAGAATTTTTGCAAACTAAGAGAATGTGAAGTCAAAAATAGCTCAAAATCTGTCAGACAGATTTTTTAAAAATTTTGGCTCTAAACGTGATTCACCCCAACAAATCAACTGTGAAAATTTCATCATAGGTTGTACTGTAGGTTTTCGAGCAATCCTCGATCAATGACAAGTTTTTACAACCTTGGACGAGAATTGAATTGCGCACGCCCTTTATTTAAGCGCGAGCTCATGTGACGCCATATATCGCGTGCACGAAAGCAAGAGTAAATTAGAGCTCTTTCACCGGATGTTTATCAAACCTTTTTGCCGTGTTTTTTGACCCTAGGCTTGAATTCATGTTTGAACGAAGTCTGAAACTATCGCCACGTATACCAAAGCGAGTTAACTCCTTTTAAGTGCTGAAGTGGTTTTCGCAACTTCTCGAGGTTACTTGTGTCCTGTTTGCACGCGTGACATATACTGAAGTGTGGCAGGCTATCGTAGCGCGTGCTACTAAGTCTAGGAAAAACTGTAGTAAGCCACCTTAATTTAAAAAAATTGCCCGACTTTGTAATTTCAATAAAGTGAGGATAGTTGAAAATTTGTGTAAATATTTCCGTCGTTTTCTTCATTGTAATTATGACCACGATAAAAAGCTTAATTCAACAACTACAGAATTTTTTAATGATCAAGAAAAGAAGTGTAAAATTTCCCTTTAAACTAGCACAAGAACATCGATAAAAAAGGGGTTACCGTAATGAACTAAAATCTATTTACAATTCTTTCACTGAATGCTTGCTAGTGCGGCACTTAGAATTAATCTTCCCCTTAATGAATCTCCAGGATTTATCCTTCTCTTCGCTGGAGGAAACCGGAAACTTGGAAAACACTAAAAGTTTAATGGTATTAAGTTTGTTACTGTCCAGGCTTTTTTTCTGGTGCGAACCTTCCGTGTTGCTGCTTGCAAGCTCATCCCTGCTGAAGAAAAAGGGCAGCAACTTTAAAGCACACAAGTGCCTCTCCTTTTCCTTTTCTAATGTTTGCTGCACTTTCTTCGCTCTGCTGGGCGTCACACAGGTGTTTATCAGCTCCTCGCCAACTTTTTGCGGGGTACTCGATTCTTTCACCGGAGCGCGGTCTGGAGTCGTCGCTTGGTCTGGGTCCTCGCATAGCCTGTTCAGAGTTTCCAGGTTAATAGTGGAGAGATCAGGGACTCGGTCTTCCTCAGAGAGCTCGGTCATAGCATCTGTGATGTCGTCACTTGCACAAATTACATCTGGTATGGGGTCAACGGGGTCATTGAGCTGGTGAAAAAGCAAAAACACTCTTTAACCTTAAAAGTCACTTTTATGAGTGTGGCCTTCCGACTCAGAACTCGGTACGAAATTGGACAACTTCAATTATCAATAAACAGCCTAGTTTCCTTGGCGACACATAATCACGCGGATTGAGATATTTTGGTAGTTATGCTAGCTTTTTGAAGACCTTGTATACGTACACTCATACTGGCATCTCTATGCAAATTTGGCCTAACAGATTTGACAGGGCAAGGTAGTTATTAAATCTCAGACCTACCAACGCAAACGGATTAGCGGACTGTCCCTCTAATGTCTCAAGGCGCTCATCAAGCTTTAAAAACGAAGCGGCCATTTTTTCTTCCATTCCAACCATGGTAGCTTGTATTTTCTGTAGCATCTGAAAAGATTCACATTGGGATTAAATATTGCTTAAGGTAATTTGCGAAAAGGCGCGAAACGAAAATCTGTAATTTGGGAAATGAACTCAAAATCTGTATTTTGTGAAATGAGAATCAGCAATTGGGCGTTTGCAAAAGGACTAGTTGGCGAAACGACCGACATTCCATGTCAGAAGATTTTTAAGAATTGTAAAAAACGGTAATTTTGAGTTAAAATGAAAGATCATAACTGCTATAAATAGTAAGACCATGTTATCTTAAGCGGCACTTCAGATATTAGATAACTGTTCTCGATGTAACAATTGAACACACCAAAATAGTTGATGCTCCCCAAAGAAACCTCACCTTGAAAACACTTTCCTGTTTTTGCATCTGGTTTTGAAGGGCCTCTTCCATGCTGTCCAATTTTGCCTGCAATTTGCTGCACTCTTCAGTCTTTTTTGCAAGTTGCTCTCGCAGTTCCGAAGAAGAGTCCTGTTCGTTATCACTGTATGCAGCATGAAGTTTTGTTCGCTTGGCTTCGCGGTTAACCTTCCATTCTCTTTCCCGCTTTCTCTGAGTGGACAAAAATTCTGCGTAGGGGTCTGACTCTGCAGTGGCTTTCGGGGGCGCAATTTGGATATCAACAGGCTGTAACAAACAAGCGGAAACAAGAGCTGTTAAATATGTGGCAGAAGGAAAGATTAAGACCGATACAGATCGTAGAACTTTCTGGATTCTTTATTTTCAACTGCCCACGCTCTGTAAAACAAACTGCCTAAATTTCGGTGCTTAGTGGCTTCCTGATTAGGCTAAACGACGAAGAAATAACGGTGAAATTATCATTCTTCGCTCGGGGTCCTTCTGCGTTGCCGGACTCCTAAAGAATTGTTATTATTTATGTATAAAATTATTATACACTACAGAGTAAGACAGCAAACAAAATACAGATGACAACTATAAATTTAAGTTTATCACAGTGACCAAAGTGACTATTTTAGGTCTTTCGAGTTGGTCACTACCACGTTTCGAAACAGGCGACCGCATTGCGGCATCAGACAAAGTCTCCGAAAAAAACAGCACTTACGCTCTCAGTCGGCTTCTCAACGCTAATCTTCTTGGTCGCTTGTCCTGAGAGGTCGTTACCAACTGTGGTTTGGTTGCGCCGTACGCGAGATGACCGGTTATCAAGGGTCTATCAAGGACACCAAGAAAACATTACATCTTACAAGGCTGTAAGGCCCGGTTTAAACGTCGCATTTTACATGCACCGAATCAAATACTAATTTTAGTCGACTCGAATGAATACGTTCGGCTGATTTGATTTAAACGTCGCATTGTTTTGCCGAATAAAATTGCTGAGCGCGAGTGACGTGTTTTAAATTCCCATTCGAGCAAACATAAATTATTTAACATAATTTCAATTCAATTCGGCGCATGTAAAATGCGGCGTTTAAATCAAGTGTCGAAGTTCGATTTTTGCGTCATCAGCGCGCGCACATGAGCGCGCGCGCGTACAAAACGTAAGAGATTTCCCTCAAACTAAGCTCGATAGCGAGATAAATGCTCCTTTTCTCTTAAACGAGCAAAACAAGCACGGTGACCCCATCTTTTTATTGCATTTTTTTTCAATGTCCTCTGCATGGGTATCAATTGTGCCAAGTTTTAAAAAAATCTGAGTAGTACGTCATTTTCAAGGGAAATTACCTTAATTGATTTAGACGTCGCATTTTACATGCACTCAATCTGGCAATTCGATTCGGCGCATGTAAAATGCGACGTTTAAACCGGGCCTTAGAAAGATGCTGTTAAATGCAGTACATATCAAAGATGGCTTACTTTCAAAACGTTATCGTTACAGTAATTAAAACGAAACTTACTTTTTTTTCCTGCCTTTCGTCGTTGGCCCTCTTTGCTGTTGGCGGTGGCTCACTGTCAACCTCAACTGCACTTGTCAGGAGATGCTTGTTACTGGCCGCAAACTCTGCGTCCATACGTATCAGTTTTGTCTGATCATCTGAAAGGCAAAGAGCATAGAACTGAATTATTTGTAACATCATTATTTTTAAATCAATCACGGCCAATCACGGCATCATATGAAAAACTCGGTGATTTTAAAGATTAAAAATAAGCTCTCTCTTTCTTTAGAAATGTCAAGCGATCGTAAAAAGTATTTTAGTTTTACATTCGATCTATTTACTAAGCTTGTGTATACCGTAAAAATCGCTCAGTTATCGACTGGACCATTTGTCAGACTGCCTGCCACGGTCTCAAATAGACTAAATGCCCGGCAGTCAAAAACTTCAACATAAGCTCGGTAAATTCGTCGAATGTAAAACCACAGTTTGAAAGAATGTTTCAGTGGAAATTCTGTGAAAATTTCTGACTGCCGGGAATTTAGTCCATTTAAGACCTTGCCCGGCTTCCGGGCATTTAGACACAGCGTTAAAAATAATATTATCTCACCTGCAACTCCAATTATGGTTGCTGCAAATTCCTCTTTGCCGAATGTTACCATAACTTCACTGCCTTTGGTTTTCTTGTCCCCTTGTATCACTTTCCTAATTTCTTTAGTTGCAACGATGCTTGTCGACTTATCGGATGCAAAATAAAATAAACCATACTTGGGTACTTTAAGTAAATTTCTAAGAGACATGTTTGATTCTCTTACAACAATGGACATGTGCTAGCACGGGTGAAACTGATAAAGTGTGTAACTTATGGTTAGATTGCAAGACCTTTTTATGTGCTGTTGTCAACTTTTTTGGATCGAAATCAAAGCCATTTGATTGGTCAAAGACTATTTCTTTGTTTCTTATGTTCGATCATATACAATCACAAAACAATATAGACCTATTCAATGTGGAAAGTCTCACCTACCCGATGCTAATTACTATTAATTAATAAACTTCTTTGCGGTAGGATGTTCGTGCCGCAAGAACTGCTTTGCGGTTCTTTGCGGTGACACCTCGAAAGAAACGGAGTAGTACTAACAGTGATGTAAGTGTAAAAAGCAAAGCGAAGCAAGAAACACAGGCGAGTTTCAGCAAATTGTTGAGAACAATCTTTCCTTTGCCGAAGATAGCCAGTATGTAACAGCTTTTTTCCTTTCTTTGCCGTTCGTGGTCACCCGTTATGTGCGAGCTACCCGTTCACGAGAAACTGTGGGCTACTGTTTCAATACAATTCGCCAGCCGATGAAATGGCTCGAGGTAGAAGCACTTTTTACAAACACCTCATGAAAAGTCACGGTTCTTTTCTTTTCAAGGAAAAAATTGCAATGTTTTGACAGTATGCAAATTTTTGATGCGCGTTTTTGGTCAAGATCCCAAGATCTGTCCCGTGGGAATACACTGGTCGGTTATGCGCTGCAAATTTCTTACAATACAAACTAAATTCGCGCAAAGTCATGGGGTTTTCGGAATTCTGTGTATCATAACCTTCAAAAGACACGAATATCAAGATAAACGTTGTCCACGAGATAAACATTTTTACCGCGTTGCGTGACAAGACTACAACTGTTGCGAACTTGCGGACGGCACAAGAAATAAACGGCGCCCTATAGAAGACACTGCATCTCTAAACTCTGCTCAAATTTACAGTTAATTGATTTTTGAAAGTACAGTGAAAGCGAATTTTAAAGGAAAACAGATCATTAAAAATTACTTAACGGTATGTGCGAAGAAATGTTAATGCATCGATGTTATTTAGCCGTTCGAAACGTTTTCTTCAGGTCAAGGTACGTAATTCGTAACTTCTTGGGGCTTCTTGCAGATTGAATTTTGAACTTATTGCGGATAAACAGCAATTCAGCTTCTTTTGACCGCTTGTTGCAGCGCATGAACCTCTTGCGCTTTTTTGCGCGTGCATTATTTTTGGGCTCTACTGTATTTTTGTGTGCGGTGTTTCGATGAATAAAATCACGCCTTGGACTATTGTGCTGTCGTTGTTTCGTTTACTTTTCTTGTGGTGGTGCGGTGTTTGCTGTTAATTTTTTTTGGCGGTGTTGCGGTATTTTTGACATTGGAGACCTTTAAGTTACACGGCTTATTGTTTAATTTTTTTTCTTTGTGAACGAATAGCAGCAGCCTTACGAACGACTGGATTTTTTTTCTGAATGAATAACGTCAGCCTTTCGAATGGATAAACAAATATTTTTCCGAACGGATACCAGCAGCCGTTCGAACGGATGAATTTTTTTCGAACGGATAGCAGCAGCCGATCGAATGGACTTTTTTTTTTTTTCGATAAACCGCAATTCAGGTTTTTTTGACCGCTTGTTGCGGCGCATGAACCTTCACTTCTTGTGCGTCAATTATTTTTGGGCTTTACTGTTTTTTTTTTGTGCGGTGTTTCAATGAATAAAATCACACCTTGCGGTGTTGCGGTGTGCGATGTCTTACGTTTTGAATCTGCGGTGTTCGGTGAACGAAATCATTAATTTTGCGGCGTTGCGGTTTCTTGTTTGACCCTTGTCGGAACTAAATTTGGCCTAACTTCAGCTGTATCTTTGTTAATTCGTGCTGATTAATTTTATTAAAGGAATCTACCATTTTGACTTGTTCAAAATCCGCGTTTAATTGATTGTCCTGCATAAGAATTTTATGATGTACGGACTTTTTCCCTTTTTCAAAAAGCCATTCAGACTATGTAAATCCGTTGGACTATTGAGGTGTCGTTTTCGTCTACTCTATTTGTGGTGATGCGGTGCTTGTTGTTAAATTTTTTTGCGGTGTTGCGGTATTTTTGGCATTGGAGACCTTTAACTTACACGGTTTATTGTTTATTTTTTTTCTTTGTGAACGAATAACAGCAGCCTTACGAACGGCTGGATTTTTTCCGAATGAATAACCTCAGCCTTTCGAATGGATGAACATTATTTTTTGTGAACGGATACCAGCAGCCGTTCGAACGGATCAATTTTTTTCGAACGGATACCAGCAGCCGTTCGAACGGATGAAATTTTTTTCGAACGGATAACCACAGCCGTTCGAACGGATCAATTTTTTTTTTCGAACGGATAGCAGCAGCCGTTCGAACGGAGCAATTGTTTTTCGAACGGATACCAGCAGCCGTTCGAACGGATGAAATTTTTTTCGAACGGATAGCAGCAGCCGTTCGAACGGATGAAATTTTTTTCGAACGGATAGCAGCAGCCGTTCGAACGGATGAAATTTTTTTCGAACGGATAGCAGCAGCCGTTCGAACGGATGAATTTTTTTGCGAACGGATAGCAGCAGCCGTTCGAACGGATCAATTTTTTTTCGAACGGATACCACAGCCGTTCGAACGGCCTGCTACTGATCTTGAACGGATGGCAAACGGTAAGCGAACGCTTTCAGCCGTTCGAACGGATATCCGTTAGTGTACGTTTTCGCGTGAGAGGTCACATTTTTGGATCGAATTCAAAGCGTACACAAACCAAGCTCCTCGACAAGGACGCAACTCTCACACTTGATACCGCCCTGAATATTGCCCGCACAGAGGAGGTGACAAGTAACCAAATCAAAGAAATCTCACCTGATAGTTCTACTCATGTTGATGCTCTAAAGCATGGAGGAAGTGTTCCCGTCAAGCCCCGCGGCCCCACCATTCGTGTTTGTGGATGTTGTGGCACTGAGCACGATATTTCCAAACGCTCATCTTGTCCTGCTTACGGTTCAAGGTGTCGTGCGTGCGGTAAAGAGAATCACTGGGAAAAAGTCTGCCGCTCATCCAAGCCTGACCCAAAGGGAAAGTCAAGCGGTGGTCATCAAAGGGGTGGTCGTCAAAGGCATCCTAAACCTCCGAAGGTGAAGCAGCCTCCTGGTAAGGAAAAGCATCATCTTCATAGCCTCGAAGGTTGTGATCAAGCAGGCAGCTCTGAACTATCGGTTCCAGATCAGTTGTATTTCCATACCTTGTCAGTAAATCAGGTCACAAAGAGTGCAACCCAAGCCTTCCTGGCAGTGGAAGTGGATTTAGATCACTGCAAGAAACCGCTTTTGTGTAAAGTTGACACTGGTGCTGAGGGGAATGTTATCTCTTTGAGCACCTACAAATCACTCTTTCCACAGTCATCATGTAACCCTGGTGGTATTCCCACTTGCTTGTCGCCATCAAGCACTATCATCACTGGTTTTGGTGGACATGTCGTTGGTCATCATGGCATTTGCACACTCAAATTGGCTTATGGAGGCTCCTGCAAGTCATATCCGTTTCATGTCGTGGATGCAGACGGTCCGACCATATTAGGTTTACCAACTTGTGAAGATTTGAACTTGATTACCATGAATTTCTGCATCACAACCCAAGAAGAGATTTCTGGACCAACTACAAGTACAAACCTTGCAAAGCCAGGGTCCGACATTGCGACTGACTGGTGGCCAATGCGACTAACCTTTTGTCCCCTCGGCATTTGAAATTCCAAGGTAAATGGGCTTTTTTTAAAAGAAAGCATAAAGCTGCCGTGGAGAATTGTAGTAAAACAAAGCGACGATTTTACGATCGCCATAATTACCCGGCGCCATATTGTTTCATCGGCTTCTCACAATTCTGATATCGCGGGCGAAAACGTGACGTGACGAAAATCGTGACGAGTCGTCAGCCAAAACACGCGTGCTTAAGGTGGTTCGAAATAGTTTTATAGTGCGCGCAAACTGGGTTCTAATCTCGCAAATTCGGCATCAAGTCGATCCAAGCCACGAGGAACAAAACATCTGGCTACTTTGGCAAAAATAATAGAGTATTTTGATAAAAACTGATGTTTTAAACACATATTGGTCCCCGAGAAAGGTAAAATCGCCCAATTGTAAGTTGTTTTAGAATCTTGTAGAACAAAACATCACATGTAGAAAACACTGCCAACTGCGAAATCTCGCGTGTGCAGTTGACGCACATGCGCAAATGCTGATCTTGTCGTGTCGAAATTTTGGAGTTTTTATAACTTTAATCGCTCATATTTCCGCTTCCGCTCGGTGGATTTTTTTCATTTTTTCGGTGATAACCAGGATCAATTGGCTGCATACATAGTTCGATTTTTAAAAAATTCTGTAGGCAGGAAAAAAAATAAGAGTACAATAGTCAAAAAGAGGATTTTTTCTTAATCTACCCTACAGATTTTTTTAAACTGAAATATTTTGAAGGTCATTTCTGGTGACATATAATATTGCAGTTTGAGAAGATTTCACTGACCAATTTTTTAAAAAAGACAATAGATTTCGATTTTAGGGGCTCAACTGAATGCGTCATATGGTTGCTATGGTAACAGGTTTTCTGAAATGAATGTCGTGTAATGAATCTACATGTATGATGTTTCTTTTATTTCTGTGCCAAATTTCATAGTGATAGGATGAACCAAACATAATTTAGAAAAGAATTTGTGAACTTGTCTCTCGAACCACCTTAATTAATCTTTTAATACTTTACCTAAATACCAGTAAACAGAGTAAATGCCAGTAACAAAACAAGAGGCCCAAAAGTATGGCCACTTCTAACTAATGAACAGTATATCGTGCAGTCATTATCCAACCAGAAGCCAAGAGCTGCTTCCGAGCAATCGAGTTGGCTTGGTTGTGTTTTTGTTGCATTTCGGCGAAGAACAGATACTTGAGTTCCACACTTGATTAAATCTAAGTATTGAAAGAGGGTCCCCATATGTCTAGTACACAGAACTTTACAGGAGACCAGCATAGTTCCTGCTAAATGGAAATAATAAGAAAAAGAAATCTGAAGCCTTCGCTTGAACGTTGACGAACACGCTCATTGAGATGTAGGACTTAATGTTATTGTTCTACGGCTGTTGTGAGTCTGTCCTTTAATAGCTGTATGTAATAATATCGTGTTAAATGGAAACATTTTGTTTAATTGTAGTGAAAGAAAGTTTAAATTTTGTGCTTTTACTATAAATTAACGTAAATTAAAACTATTGGAGTAAAACAAAAAATTGATACAACCAAACCAACACTTGTCATTGGCAAACAAACCCTTCCATTTGGCGACCAAAATTTTTAGGTTAGTCGCCAATTGGCTCCCTTAGAAAAACGTTAATTTCGGACCCTGAAAGCCTGTTTGTGATCCTGACCCGGTTGCTAAGGTACAGCTACTCAAACAGTACAAAGATTGCTTTGAGGGAATTGGCTGTTTTCAGGGTGAATATCATATCACCATCGATCCGGCTGTTCCCCCGGTTGTGCACCCTCCTCGAAGAGTACCAGAAGCCCTCAAGGAACCCTTGAAGAAGGAACTTGATTCGCTTGTTGCACAAGGGATATTAGCTAAGGTTACCCAGCCCACCGATTGGGTAAATTCTTTGGTATGTGTCACAAAGAGCACTGGTGCATTGCGTCTTTGTCTAGATCCCAAAGATCTGAACTGTGCCGTCAAGAGACCACACTACTTCACACCTACACTTGAGGACATTCTTCCGAAGCTTAACGGTGCGAAGTGCTTCTCTATCCTTGACGCACGTAGTGGCTATTGGAACATCAAGCTCGACCAGAAGAGTTCCCTGTGTACGACCTTTAATTCGCCCTTTGGAAGATACCGGTTCCTGCAGTTACCATTCGGTCTAGTCTGCGCCCAGGACATCTTCCAAAGAAAGGTAGATGAAACCTTTGGTGACTTACCTGGTGTTACCGGAATTGCAGACGATATTGTTGTGTATGGCTATGAGGAGGACTGTAGTGACCATAATGAAAACCTTCGTGCTGTTCTCCAGCGTGCTTGTGAGACTGGCCTTCGCTTTAACCTGGACAAGTGTAAGTTCAGATGCACTCGAATTCCCTTCTTTGGCCATATCATAGGTGCTGAAGGTCTCCAGCCTGATCCACGGAAGATCGATTCCATACTGTCCATGGATCCCTCAACCAGCCTTGCAGATCTTCAATCGTTCCTCGGGATGGTCCAGTTCCTAAGTTTCCTAACTTGGCATCCATAGCAGCTAATCTTTGGGCGCTCACCAAGAAAACAAGTGACTTTGTTTGGAGCCCCGAGCACCAGTCATCCGTTGATCGTATCAAGAAAGCCATTGTGGCCCCTACCGCACTGCAGTACTTTGACAGTACTCAGCCCGTAACCATTCAAGTGGATGCCTCTCAGAAGGGCTTAGGTGCAGTTCTCCTACAAGCCAATGGTCCAGTAGAGTTTGCTAGCAAGTTGCTGTCTGATACTGAGAGTCGATATTCCAATATCGAGAGAGAGATGTTGGCTGTTCTTTTTGGTTTGGAGAAGTTTCATTATTACGCCTATGGCCGACCTGTTGTCGTGGAATCTAACCATAAACCGCTGGAGGCTATCTTCAAGAAGTATCTGTCAAGCGCACCTCCCCGCATCGCTCGGATGATGTTGCGCATACAGAAGTATGATGCACAAATCAAATATGTCCCTGGTAAGGACATACCTGTTGCTGACGCTCTTTCAAGAATCAGCTCCTGTTCTGGTGAAGATGTGCAAGGGCTAGACGTATCTTTGCATGAGGTCCATCTCCATCTTAACGCAAGCCCGTTGAGAGTGTCTCAAATACAGGATGAAACCGCCAAGGATACAGCCTTGTCAGCTCTGCGTGAGATCATCATGCATGGATGGCCTGAAAAGAGGTCCGATTGCCCCACTTATCTTCATGCTTACTGGAACTATCGCGATGAGCTCACTGTATTCAATGGTTTGATACTGAAGGGGACACGTATTGTCATCCCTAGGTCCTTGCAACCTGACGTCCTTCGACAACTACACTATGCCCATCAAGGTGCTGAGAAATGCAAGCTTAGAGCAAAGGGGTCAGTATTCTGGGCAAACATCAATGGTGATATTGAGGAGCTGGTTAAGAGTTGCCCACCCTGCCAGCGTCACCAGAAGCTGAATGTCAAGGAACCCCTACTGCCTCATGATGTGCCGCAAAAGCCGTGGCATACGTTAGGTTCAGACATATTCTATTGGAACAGTGCCAATTACTTGGTGGTAGTTGATTATTATAGCAAGTTTCCTGTTGTAAAGAAGCTTTCCAACATCTAGTCGTCCGCAGTTGTTGCGCAACTCAAATCTGTTTTTGAAGAACATGGAATTCCTAGCAAGCTTGTAACTGACAATGGTCCCCAGTACTCATCTGCAGCTTTCCAGGAGTTTAGTCGTAATTACGGATTTGTCCACGTTTCATCAAGTCCGCTCTATCCTCAGTCCAATGGTATGAGTGAGAGGACTGTGCAAACTGTGAAAGATCTTCTGCAAAAGTGCAAAGAATCAGGCCAGGACCCTCATTTGGCTATGCTTTGTCTACGTAGCACCCCACTCAGTCATGATTTGCCGTCACCTGCAGAACTTCTGAACAGCCGGGTATACCAGACAAACCTGCCAGCTGTCTCCAAACCTTCGTTATCTGCAAATGGAGACATCAATGTGAAACTCCAACTCAGACAGGATAAGCAGAAAGTGCAGTTCGACAAAACGGCCCAACAGCCACTGCACCCGCTCTTTCCAGAAGATCATGTTCGCGTCCTTGATCCAGCTACTAGTACATGGAAGCCAGGCATTGTCCAGGGTGTGGCTAGTACCCCACGCTCCTATTTGGTGAACACTGAAAGAGGCGGCACGCTTAGAAGAAACCGTCGTCATCTTCGTGCGACGGGAGAGTCTTTTAAGTTCCAAAGTGACCAGATCCCTGTTGATATTCCAGTTGACGACTCTGTTTCACATGAAGCCCAAAGTGCTGCCTGTGCCTCTGCTGAGTCAGCCGAGCCTGTGTCTTCAGGGCCGACCTCAGATCCCTCTCCTGTGCTGCCACTTCGACGCTCCAGTAGACAAGTTAAAGCTCCAGATAGACTGAACTTATAAGCATGCAATATGCATTTGCACTTGAACATTTTCTGTTTGTTTTAACCAGTGTGTTATCCTTAAGAAAAGGGGGATGTCGTGATATCGCTTAGAAATTAGTATTTCCGGCCTGCGGTCGTCGCATTAGTGCCAGGCCGTTCGGTGTGCATATAAGGCCGCTAATTTATTCATCGTGTACTCTTTTCCCTTCGCTCAGTAGTTTGTAATAAACGTGTGTGCATTCAACTCACGTCTCCGAGTCCGTGTTCGAACATGAACCACAACATGTGGTATATTGCAGATAGGAGACTGTAATACTGTAGAAA
>OZ026604.1:2589200-2591700 GCA_964020085.1 Micromussa lordhowensis
AAGGACAAAGAGCACAACTGGCTTATGAAAAGGCTCTAAGGGACGGCTTTGTGAATGTTTACCGTGGTCGAATATTACTAATTGGCCAGGATCGTGCTGGTAAAACCAGTCTGAAGAAGAGTCTGTTGGGTCTGCCATTTGACCCTAAAGAGCAGAGTACTGAGGGAATTGAAGTACAGGCTTCAACATGTCAAATTGAAGTTGAACAAGTTAAGAACTGGCGTTCCACCCATGAGAACAAACCAGGATTGCTGGAATATTCAGAAGATATATCAAGGATAGTGGCAAAGAAACTGTGTGACAGAACAATGACATTTAAATTATTTAGTGCTGATAGAAATGATCCCAACAAGCATCAGGTTTGATTAAACTTAAATGTTTAGAGGTACTAAATATATTTAATGAAGACATCTCAAATGTAAAAGAAACATTTAACTGTTACAGGGTTGTCAGTAATTTTTCAAGTAGACGGGGAATTGTAAAAAGTAGCCGAGGTACCAAAAAAGTCTGTCACCTGTTATTTGTAGTTTGCAACATGTAACAAACAACCTTAACTGATGTATTTGTTGTAGGTTAGCTTCTATTTTACTATCTTTGGGCTAATGTCAGGTCACCTCTTTCAGCTAGATAGTTTTTGCTTACCTGTCTTAGAGAAAGTCAACTGTAATTAAATATTTGTAATGATGGAGCATTTTAAATCAGAGGAAATTTCCATCTGAAAGCGTGGTTTGTAGAAGACATGGAACTGTCAGCTAGGGTCTTTTTCTGAGTACTAGTGGCTTACTTTTAATTGTTATGTCGCTGATCATTCTTTTTGTTTTATACTTTAATTCTAGGTTGAGGAGATTGTAGACTGGGAAATTCCCTCACCATCAATTAAATCAAAAGCAATGTCAAAGCAGTCTCATGTTAACAACGGTGAACATTTCCCAGAATGTGGAAGTGAAATTGAGTTGAACGAGCCTGAGGTAATGATCAATGTCACTTCACCTCCTGATCATGTCACAAAACATGTTCATCAGTTGCTAAAGTATGTTAGAGGTAAACATGGCAAAAGTGATATCATCGAAGGAGAATCTGTTGTAAGTATGGATGTTTGGGATTTTGCCGGACAGCAGCTCTACTATGCATCTCACCCTCTTTTCTTATCATCGCGTGCACTGTACATTTTAGTGCACAACCTCAGCAAGCCATTACTTGCACAAGCTCAGCCCTGTGTTAGACAAGGAACTAGTGATATTCCTTTGAAAAACCCAAAGAATGAAACAAATCTGGAGAATTTGCTATCATGGCTTGCTACAATTCACAGCATTACACAAGTGAAAGGAGAACAAGATATTGGTGCTCAAAGTAGACTGTCCTATCTGCGACCTCCGGTACTCATCGTAGGCACACATGCTGACAAACAATCTCCTCAATACATTGCTGGGGTGAAATCAGAAATACAGAAGAGGATTTCTGGTAAGGAATACGGGAAACATGTGGTCCCACCATTGTTCAGCATTGATAACACAAGCTCACTGATCAGGAATAGGATAAAGAGAGTTTTCAGACAGGGTCCAAAGGAACAAAAACATCAGACAGGTATTAACTAGTACTAATGTATGGTTGTGTAAAATTGATTTATAGCAATAATAATAACTACCAAGTTATTTACTTGCACAGTGTTCCAGCCAGAAAATTTTACTTCAGGGCCAAAGTGGCCCCTGAAAACCTTTTTTAGGAGCCAATGTTTCAGGAAAGGGAGCAATGAATTGAAAGCTGCAGAAGAAAAAAATGCATCATGGTACCAAGGAGAATAGGATCTATGATAAAATTTAACAAGTACTACTCAATTTTTTTTTTTTGAATCGGAAAGTGGCAGTTTTCGTTTTGTTCATGACTGGCTGTTCAGCTTCATTTGTTTCACATCAAGAAGTCTTGGAAAAGTTACACTAATGACTATGCACTACAGAATATATGCTAGGTGAAATGAGAACTGGGCTAATTCCCTAAACATATATCAATGTATGGCTTGCGAAAAATTCTCCTGTCTTTCTCTGCTTTCCAGATAGAGAGAGATTGTGCAAAGTTGAATTCCTCCAGTGATCTCCCTTCAATGGAGATCATCATTAGGCGATTCAGGGCTGCATTTTCAATTATTTTGTGATTTGCTTTTTATATGTTTTTTTTGTTAGATAACCCCCTTTCCCAGTCTGCTGTGTGTATTAGCAAGATTAAAGCCAATTCAGCCGAGTAATCAGATTCGGAAGGACATATTAATTTTGTGATTCTGATACATTATCACCCAGAACAAGGACGTTTTGTCACGAGGGTACTTCTGCTGCAGTACTAGACGCTTGACAATGCTCCACTTCCTCCTACATGCTGGACCATCAATTACAGCTGCAATAACACCATTCTCTGTTTTGCTTTTTTTTTTCCTGTAATGTTCTATGAGTATTTCTAGCTTGTCATTGCCATAATCATCACTTTCCTCCCTTGGCACAAGTGATAAGGA
>OZ026604.1:2596700-2664200 GCA_964020085.1 Micromussa lordhowensis
GGGAAAAGATACCAGTCAGGTTAATAATATATAATATAGTCTTGTTTGTGGGTCTGTGTCTAGGTATTGTTGCACTGACATTGGTGGAGAAGAAATAGGCCAATATCGATATATTATAATTCTAACTTGGCTCTGAGGCTTAAATAAAAGAAATAATTCACCCCTCATCCTCGGTGCGAGTTCTTTTTGGTGGGCAAAAATGCTTGTTGCAGCTCAGTTAATTTACCAGATGCCTGGCCCTTATTAAAACCCCTGTTCTTGACAACTTTTGGATGGCTTTCGTAAACTAGCAAATCAAATTCCAAGAACTGTGGCAGGTAGCTGGGATACATGTGTGTTGTTTGAATACAAATGTACCATCTTGGCAAATCTGCTTTAATTTACAGTTCATGCACTCTCATTGTTGGCGATTTGAAATGAAAGCAATGAAAACATTAATATTATATGGCGAGGATTTGAAGTAGCTGGTAAAGGTTAATCAAAACTTTTTAAAGTGGTGACGGTATGCCCTGAATGACAATCTTTGTGGTAAATAATAGAAATAATGGCTTGTCGTGAAATGTGATTCATTATCTCTGATCTCTTTTAGATGGTTTCTGTTTGAAAAGGTGATTGAAGATTTGATAGCCCAAAAGATTTATCACAGACATCTAGAGCAACTTCAAAGCTATGCCAAAAAGCATTGCTTTATAGAAGATGCGGATGAGTTTGCTGGCATGATCAGTTTCTACCATGGCCTTGGTATGATTATCAAGCATCGCAGCACAGTTGTTCTGAAGGCTCAGTGGCTGATTGATCTATTGAATCAGCTGATAACCATTCCACACTTTAATAAAAAAGTAGGAAAATAATTTCAATGTTAGAAATTTAAGAGGTTTTTCCTTTACCTAATCTTTTACCTCGTCTGGTTCTAGTGACTGTTTTGAAGTGGTACTATGATCAAATTTTTACCCCTTGATATTTTAGGTTTATCACATAGAATTCCCTGAAAGAATAAAAACGCTGTTTACCATTTGCAAATACCTGCATTAGTTCCGGAGATATTTAAGTTTGAAAATGTGTAAATTATGCAAATGAGATGACTGATGACTCCATATACTCAACCCAATATTATCTCAAGTATATAATTAGAGCTATCTTGGCCAATTTGCACCGCAGACCATTGAAACTTGGCAGGCTAATAGTTCTACAGGAAGCACACCTATGGCTATAAAAAGTTCTGTTCCCATGGCAACCTACTCTTTTCCAGTCCCCACCCACTTTATTTTGATATGTTAGTGATTTTCAGCTCGAAAAACACTTAACAGGGCTATAAACCCTAGCTAACATATTTATATGCCTGCTGGATCATGCATATGAGGTGCCATTTGCAAATATGAAAATGGAATGCTGAGGTGTCCAGAAATTCCTTTAATTTTGGGGATGTCTGGAACCCAGTATGTTGCCATGGTAACAAAACTTTTAAGCTTGTATTGTGGAGTACCTCTAGTAGAATCTTACTGCAAAGAATCAAACATTTCTGATACAAATTGGCTGAGATATCTTTTTTCATCACATATGAGCAACATTTGCATATTTTAAAAACTCGAATATCTTTGGAATGAAGAGAGATATTTGAAAAAAGTAAACAAAATTTTTCTTCTCATACAGACTACTTGTTTATGTAATAAAATGGCTTCAATAGGAAAGATGCGATTTTCATCATAGTACCACTTCAAATATTTGTTTAGTTGAAAAACATTAATCTATGGTATGTACACAAACATGTATTTGTTCCTCTTTCTATGAATTTGGCCAACCCTTTAGACAATGATATCATTGTAGATGATGCACTTTTTATTACTGTAGATGCATGTACATTAATTGATTAACTACCAAGTAAGTAAGACCAAATAGCAGATATAAATATTTCAAATTGTATAGCTGCAGCTTTCATAGACCCTTTGCATAAATGGCGCCTGAATTTGAATAACAATACTTTTTACATCCTTAGCCTTGTACTTATGTTTCAAGACAATGGATTTTTCACATGAATGTGAGACTTGGGATGTATAAGTATTGTTCTTTAAATATCGGCACCATTTATGCAAAGGGTCTATGGAATGTCAATTTTAATTATAACTTGTTGGCACAAGTAATTACTTAGTAAACGGTCGTATACTTACACTTAACGTTTTTGTTTTCTAATTACAACATCACAAAACCAAAATATGTCCCAACCACATATTAGAGCAAACAAATAATACATATGGGTGGAGGTGATTAAAACATTTGGTCATTGCATTGTTATATCTACATTGGAGCAATTCAGTAAGCTTATCATATGCTAGGAATGTCAGTACTACATGAAGAAACATCTGTCAGTCTGTTTTAAACGAATGTATGTCCCAGAATTTCTGTTTTGATAAATAACAGTACCAATGTACATGTAGTTTTGACATAAAACCAGACTGCTACTTTATGAATGGACTTACAAGGATGCCAATGTCAACAAAGAATTAATCCTCATGTTTGGCTGAAGAAGCCAGGTTGCTTTATGCATTACTTATAACTGCATGCTAAAATGTCATTCTGATGTTTTCTTAGGATCCTGTACACACCAAGTATTGGGATGAACTGAAGAAAAACGGCATCCTTTGCATGGAACATGTTGATTATGTTTTTTCCAAGTTTATTCAACAAGGCAGTATCAAAGATGACATCTTGGACATGATGGAGCAATTTGGTTTAATTGCCAAGTTCTCACCCTCCCCAAGTGATGTAAAGTACTTTGTACCAGCTCAACTTGAACCGTCACCTGAGGATTTTTGTCAAATGGAGCCATCCCACACTGATCCATGTCCTTTGTATCTCCACTTTGTTCATGGTTTTGTCCCTCATGGTCTTTTCTCACAGCTTGTGTCGCAAACCATTCGTTGGTGTTGTAAGAAGACTTGGCCCATGGAGCACCCCATGCTGTACCAAAATGGAGCTTGTTTTTTTATTGGAAAGCAAGTCCATAATTTCATTCTCATTTGCAAGAAGAGTTTCATTAAGATCGTCTTAAGGCAAAGAATGCAAAGTCATCAGTTGTCAGCAGAGAAGTCGGAAGAACTACCTACGCTAGTTCGGGAGTTTGTAGAGAGAACTTTGCAAACCTTGTCACAGGAGCTGCCATACCTAAGCGGACTGCAGTATGAGTTGTGTGTAGCCTGTCCATACTGTCATCAAGGCAGAGACGGGGTTGGTCAAGAGTGTTCTAACCATGGCAAATTGTCATGTGATGACGAGGAGTGCTTCCACCTCCTTAAAATGAAAGAGGATCAACCACTGATCTGTACTAGGAAGCCCTGGGGTGAAGAACACCCTGTCCATGGACTGGAGAAATGGTTCTTCAAGAGAACAAGCCAGGTACATCATTCATACAGTCTTTATGTTTACTGAAAATCTACTTTGCTTATAAAGGCAATTCCTGTTTCACCTGGGTGGAGGACTATACAAGCGAGCTGTGTCTGAAAGGACGTAGTGATTTCAGAAGTTGAAGAAGAAAATGCCTTAAATATGACCGGATCCTGTGAGATCTTATTGGTTAGGATCATGATAACTAGGAATGGTGTTTTAGTGTTTAGTGGTTGGGTGATTGGACCTCATGAATACCGCCCCCTTTTTGAGTAATACTCCCTCCACCCTCCACTCTCCACCCCCCCCCCCCCACCCTAGGATTTATATTGCCTGCCGGTCTTTAATTAGTATAATTATGCTATATATGATGGAGGTTAAATTATATCTCTGGAGAAATGATTTGATTAAGGCCAGTGGAAAAAAAGCAATTAAAAAAATATATTAGAATTAACCAGTTAATGTTGAAAATAATCATCAACAAGCTACATCACAAGTTAGAGTTTATTTAATTGCTAATTGGTTACCAGCTTTAATTGTAGGTGTGGTTCTCTTGTAGGATTTGAGTCCTTCTACCACCATTCCCACTACACAAGATACACCAGCAAAAGAGAATCAAAGGAAGTCAGGTACAGCATTGAGTGTTACTCAGTTGGCCAGTGGGTGGAACTCGTCTAAGGGAGGCTTATCAACCATAAACAGACAGCTCGCCACAGAATTTGCCCAACACGAACAAGTAAAAGTCACCCTCTTAGTCCCACAATTTTCCTGTTCTGAAGAAGAGAAAAGGAATGCTGAAAGCTGCAATGTTTCCATTAGAGAAGCAGAGAGACGTCCAGGCTACAATGACCCCCTTGACTGGCTGAGTTCCCCACCAGCAGACCTTACCATTGACATCATAGTGGGCCATGGAGGGAAGCTTGGTAAACAAGCCCAATTCATCAGAGAATCTCACAAATGTAAGTGGGTCCAAGTACTGCATACTGCTCCTGAAGAACTTGGAATGCACAAAAACTATCCAGAGGCCATATCCAAAGGGGAAGAGAAGAGCAGAATTGAAATAGAATTGTGTGAATTGGCAGATGTTGTTGCAGCCGTTGGACCCAAGCTGACAGAGGCATACTCCTCTTACCTGCGCTTTTGCAAGAAACACCAAGACATCATTCAGCTGACACCTGGCACATTCAGTGAGTTTTCAGACATCACACAAGCAGCAAGTGAGCGTGACAAGTTTAAGGTGTTGACCTTTGGCCGTGGTGATCCTGAAGACTTCAGTCTGAAGGGATACGATATTGCAGCTAAAGCAATAGTTGAACTGAAAGACAGCTCATATCATCTGGTGTTTGTCGGTGCACCAGATGGGAAACAGGAGGACGTCGCTGAAAACTTGCTGCTAAGTGGAATCTCTCGAAATCAGTTGTTTGTCCGAAGATTCATCCAAAGGAAGGAAAGATTGAAAGAGTTGTTTTGTGAAGTTGACCTTGTGATCATGCCATCCAGGACAGAAGGATTTGGATTAACTGCACTGGAGGCCTTGTCTGCTGGTCTTCCCATTCTTGTTAGTGGAAACTCGGGATTTGGAGATACACTGCGCACTCTACCACGAGGCAAGCCATTTGTGGTGGATTCTGCTGACCCTAAAGAGTGGGCCAAGGCAATTAGAGCTGTACGTCTGAAAGACAGAACAGAGAGACTGCAGGAGATTCAAAGACTGCGGACATCCTATGAAGAGAAGTTCAGCTGGAAGAAACAGTGTGAAGCCCTTGTTGATAAGATGTGGAGTTTGGTTCATGGTAAGGCTTTGGCTTAATTGATTTTTTTTTTATCATTATGATCAATAATTACAGTCGAACCTCTATTAAGCAGCCTTCTGTTAGTGACCCTCTGTTAAACAACCCTCCATTAAGCGGTCATCTCTATTAAGTGCAGTCATCATTTGGGTTTGGCTAATTGGCTATTAACTTTATTGTAACTCACCTCTGTTAAACAGTCACCTTGTTACATTAGGTGGTCAACCAGAGCACAGTGTTATGGTCATGAAGAACTCTCGCTGGCGCTGAACCAAGTCAGTGACTTGCTTCACAAATTAAGTTACGCAACCCTACAGATGATCATAACTGATTTTTTCTTTTTATGTTGAGTAAGATGCCAGCCAAAACTGTCAGTGATCTGCCTTAAGACAGAAATGCTCGAAGCTTGACTAACGAACAACATTACTTTAAAATCTGTTGCCTAGCTATGCATGAACTCTTTAGAACATCCAAACACTAAGATAATTCTATTTTGCACCACAGTTGTTACGATCAATAAAAGTAGATTGTGTGCTTACTGAAGCTTTCTTGTTTAAGTTTTGCCCATAACGTGCTTGAGTTTTGTCACTTCGTTTAAAGGGTCAACCTCTATTAAGCAGTCACCTGGCTTTTTCCTGTGTGTGACTGCTTAATAAAGGTTTGACTGTATGTTACCTTAGTAAGACTCACCTGATTTGCTTTGTGGTGTTGTTTTTTCCTGTTTGTTCATATCTGTTTCACAGCATTTCTACAGATGATGCAGTAAACCATGTCTAGTTTTTGTTATCAAGGGTTATAGAACAATTTTTATTTTAAGTGGATCCAGATATGGTCTGAAGTTGGGAGATGAGGGTGATAAGGATCTTAACAAAGATATAAAGCTTATTCTTTCTTCAAAAAGTGGTCCTTCTGAAAAGCTGGGGGACTGATTCTAAGTGTGTTTTGTTACTTTCCCTCTATATTTTTTTAGCTCTTTATCAAGTGTTTTGATGAAAGAAATTGTACCTCTCAAAAATTGGTGTGGGACTGCTGTGTGTCAAAGTGAAGTTGCCTTGTCTTCCTATAAAATGGGAGAGGGGGCATGCGGAGATGCTAGTGAGGTGTGGGGACAGATTGATGAATCTGATTAATTCTTTTTCGTAGCTTTGGAAAAACCTGTAAGTCATGAAGCATATTCCACAAGTCAGAGTAGTGATTCTGTAGAGTCAGTAGCGACACAGATCACAAGTGAATCTCCACTGCCCCCAGGTAAGCATGTAGCAACAGCACTAGGATGTTGCAATATGTTTTGGACTAACATTGTTCACATTGAACTGGAACAGGGGGAGCTGTTACTCAGAAATGAGCTATATGAGTGCATGGGAGCCAAAGGGTTTGACTTTTTTTGTTTTTTCAAGGCCTTGTTTTGGTTTGAAAGTTTGTCAGATTTTGCCACATTGCTCTACAGTAAATGTTTTATCGGTAATTGAATTAAGGTTGGAATTAGGTGAATTTCTTTTATATGCAAATCTTGTACCTCTTACTAACCAAGTTCAAGGTCCGTACTGTAAGTTATGGACCAAGTTTTTTCCCCTTGGTTTTATGGCCCATGCAGGAAGCACACAGGCCATAAATCGACGGGGAAAAACAAGGATCCGAAACTTACATTACGGACTGAGAAAATGAGGTTAGTAAAATATTTATTATATCTCTACAATGTGCCTGACGGGTTTGGCAACCATTTCCATTCACGTGGAACAGCTACAAATTTCTTACGCACCTCGAAAGCAAAAAAAATGCTTTTAATTCATTACCACACTAACACACAATTTAGAGCAAAAAAGAAAGTTTTAAACTTTTATTTGCTATTAAAATTAAGAACACTTGGCAATAAATCACTAAACAGTTTGGCAATGAAACCAACTTTAAATTTTAGCGAGCCATACAGGAGAATATGGCCCGCTAAATTGACCAATCACAGCGCGCATACTATCTGAGAGATATAATAAAAAAGCTTATTTACATGAATGTATTAATCTTTTTCCGTGGAGCTGTGGATGTGATGCATGCGATAAATCATGAAACAGTTTGGCAATAAAACCAACTTTAAATTTTAGCGGGCCGTACAGGAGAATACGGCCCGCTAAATTGACCAATCACAGCGAGCATACTATCTGAGAGATATAATAAAAAAGCTTATTTACATGAATGTATTAATCTTTTTCCATGGCGCTGTGGATGTGATACTACATACTGCCATTTTCCAACTCATTTAATGGAAAATAAAAGTTTTAAAAATGAAATATTTTGGTCTCAAATAGGATTTGAAGTAACAGATGTCGCTTTCCCTTCCCACCAAAGGTTCCAGTGAGTAGCCCCTCTGCAATAACCTTAATTTATATATGTTTCTTTTTAGATCTGCTTGGGCAAATGTTCATGAATCTTCAGCAAATGCAAGGTGATGTAAGCAAGGTCAACAGTAATACTGACCTGTCAGCAGAGTTGGAGAAGATTGCATCAGACAAAGGATTTGTGATTTCTGACAATGAAGGGTCGGGGAACTGCATGTTTTATGCACTGTCTGAACAACTGAACCTTGTGAAAGGAATCAAGATCTCGCATGGAGAATTAAGACAATCCTTAGTGCAGTACCTCAGAAAGAACCCAAAACGGGTAGGTTTAATGTTTTATTTTGTTGGTCCGGTTTAAAATATCTTAACATGTGGTTTGGGAATATTTGTTCCAAGTGATCAGACTTCAGCATTTGTGTCAGCATTTGAATTGAACATGCAGTCTGATAAGACGGCAGAAAACTGGGAATCGCCATATACAGAGATTAGTTATCTTAAAATAATTTGCTGTGAAAAAAGATTTCAACATTTGGTTCTCCATTACACTGGTAACTTAAGGAAGGGACATTTCTGCCATCACCTTGTTAAAAGTTAGTGTTTTTATTCTCCCTTCTTACAGCCTGATGGAACAGATCTGTTTAACTTCATCAATGGATATCAGTCTTGGGCTGATTATCTTACAAACATGGAGCAAGATGGCACATGGGGTGATCATGTGATTCTGTATGCGACTGCAAACTACTATAAAACGTACATTCAAGTGATTAGCGGTCAGTCAAATCACTGTGACCTTACTATCAGGCCTGATGGTCATGTGATCAACACCAACCCACTTGTGCTGGGCCATGTTCATGAAGTCCACTACGTCAGCCTGCAACCCAAACAAGGTGAGGCTTTGTGCAACACACTGTGTTATAAGACAGTTTGTTGGTAATGTATATTATTTCAATTCATACAAGGTAAAGCTTAGTACGTCACACTGTATACATTAAAGTGCATATGAAGTAAAAAAATTTTTGGTCGTAATTTGTAGCTAAGTGTGTATTATTTTTTATAAGAAAGAACAAAGATATTTGAAGCAAACTTCAGAAAAGCCGATAATTCGAAGTCAAAAATCCTAAAATTCATCAAAATCGTGCCGTAGGGGACTGGGGTCGAATTTGGCTGGTGTTTAGCTTTGCTGACGTCACTAGTCGCGCACATTCATTTCGCACGTTGGTGTGAGTGAGGCTCTTCAATATAACTCTTGTTGTGTCACACCGTCATAATGTCTGAAAGCGAAGAAGTGCGTACACTGATCACAAAGAGTCATCTTCAAATGAAAGTGGATCTGAAAGTAGCAGCTGGGATGAAATGGAGGTCGTTGGCATCGTCCAGCCTTACGCCAAAGAAAGACGATGAAGCTGACGAAGATGGTCTTACTCCTGCCACATTACGTACACGATTTAAAAGCCAGGTTGCTGTAAATGATTGGTTAGTAATTTACTCATTCATTTTCTAACTTAAGGGCAGAATAAATTCTTATTTGAAGAGCTTTGTGGCTTATCCTTGCACAGTGTTTTTCTTGTTCGTTTCATCAGTTCTGCGTATGGTTTGTAGGTGTACATGTACAGTACAGCCCAAAAATAATGCATGCGCAAGAACTTCTTTTTGCGTCCACAAGAAGAAGTTCTTCTTGCGGCTGATTGCAGATCGCTTGAGCTTGAGTCCTGGAAATCGCAAGAACTTCTTTGCGGTTGCATGATAAAAGCGCAAGAACTTCTTTGCAGTAGGATGTTCGAACCGCAAGAACTTCTTTGCGGTTCTTTGAAAGGAACGAGAGAGGGTACGTGTAAGTGAAAACGCAAAGTGAAGCGAAAGACACAGTCCTGCTACTTTTTTTAAATTTGAAAACCCTGCACTTTGTAGTATATTGAAATGAATCAAAATTTGAGACATGGAAAATTATAAATTCCTTGAGTCCAAGCCAAATTAATCAGAGCAAGTCTGTTTCATTCTGGTGTTTGCAGAGGTTAGCTTTATGCCCCTTTTTTGACTTTCCACATTTTGGACATGTAGGCTTTTTCTCTGCTTCTTAGGTGGTGCTTCAGATGTAACTGTACTTATTGCAACTGGTCTTGCTCCTCACGTACAAAAAGTTTAATAAAATGCATAATTGTGTATTAAAGAGTCTCGTGTTATTTTTTGTATGACCCTCTAAGCAAAATCTTGTATGTCATTTGGTGTGGTATGACTGTCTGGGTTTGGGCCTTATCCTGAAATAGAGAAAGGGCTTCAGAACCTTTGCTGCACATACCCGGTACGTATTTAAAACTTAAGGGAGTACCCCCCCCCCCCCCCCAGGGTGCTAGTGTTTACATGTTTTTCAGTTACTATTCATTGTATATTCATGTCTTACCTGCAGGATACAGCTGCGTAACTTCTATTATCTGTCTCTCTTAGTTGCTTTCTACGGCATCTGCTAATTCACCCTATCTTTAAACTGGGAACTGAGTGAAGGTGGAACCTTTGCACTGTACTTGTCTACAACATTTTTAAGCTCTACCCTTGAGATGTTGAAAAGTTTTCCTTTTATTTCTTGTACATAACCTATCAAAACACAAACAATGATTAAAATGTCAACAAGGATTGTTACTGTACTGTATGAGCATGTGAAATTAAGGTAATATATATACAATAAAAGCAACTGAAGGCAGGTGGTAAACATTGTTGAAGTGATGCCTGGAATGAAACTTCAAGTGACAGTTTCCTAGATTGTCCTTCCTGTTTAGGTCTGCACATGCTTGTATAACAAAATGAAAATTTCGTACTAGATCAGTCACTTAGGTGTGTATCCAACACACCCCACTATTCTATTTGTCATATAAAATAATGTAGCTAGAAAGAAACATCCGTTTGCATTTGAAACTGGAAACATACCATAAGTTGGTGGCACTGTAACCTCACTTACAACCTCATCGCCCAACTTAAATTTAGGATAGGTTTAGAGTGTTACTTCCGGTGCATTCAATCATTATTCATACATATCGAAACTCTTCAAAGAGTTGGAGAGCAAATATTATGCAAATAAGTGGCCCTGTTATTTTGCAGAAAAGCCAAATACGGCATTTTAATCAACAAAGAAAGCACTCATCTTTTGCACGTCTTCGCATCACATAATAGTCATCTCTCCTCCTACAACGAACCGGAAGTGTCAACAACTGCCTCCAGCAAAGGGGATCGAAGATCGTGCCACCAGTTGTGAATAGTTTGTTTGACCCGTTCAGTATTAAAGATTTAAAGACCCAAAAGTATGAAGAGAACCTTACAAACTAAACACATCGTGCAGGAAAGGTCAGAACTGGCTTTTACGGAAATTACTGGATAACTTACACCGATGTGTTTTCATAACAACTGCAACTGTAGGCTTAGCTTATGTATAGATTATTGTTGTCTACTCATCATTCGTCGTTTTCGCAAGTTTAAGGGAGACGTGTACAGCACAAATGTATCTTTGAAAGGAATAGATCCAGGACTCAAACAATGTTTTGGTTTACAGGGTTTCCACTCTCGTCCAAAGCAGCAATGCTCCTAGAATGAAAGCACATTTCATCAAAACGCACCAAACATAGCGCTGAAGATTTTGTCAGGACGAGATCTTTCCTGTGAATTCGGACAAGCCTAATCCACTTCTGCCGTAAAGTTTCGTCCTTCTGAAAATAATGCATAGTTATTCGTGGCGTGCCAGTCTTGTTAGCGTAGGTATTGTGCCACAAGTGGCACAATACGTTTTTCCGGGACGACGTTTCTTTGTCTTTGCCATGAAACTTGTGTCTTCTGCGCAACTTATGACGTCACATCCCTGTAATGGTATCATTTTGGCCGAGCGGAAATGGCGACACTATCCGAGCACCAAATTCGAACTTTGCGCCCCGAAAAAAGTTGTATAGAAGGTTGTAATCACTGAAAGTTACATTTTTGTACTCAGAAAATACGAAATTATCATATCAAATACTTTTTTTTTTACTTCATATGCTCTTTAAGTCTGTCGTGTATAGCATTTCCTATATTTCTCCTGGGTACTGTATTGAACTCCCCCCCCCCCCCCCGTCTTTTTCAGAGATTTATAATTTTATCATGATTGTAAACAAATTTGTACGTCTGCTAGGAGTGTAAAATAACCTGTTTTATTCAAGAGAATTATCATTAATTGATTTAACAAATAAAGCCACCAAGTCTGAAGTATAATTTATGATTTTGATTGAACGCGTCTTAATATTGAAACAAGGTTTATTGTTTCCTGCATGGCTTTTCAGCTGATCAGATCTTGCAACCAAGATCAAGAGAAAATAATGATAGAAAACTGTTCATATTATAACAGGGATTATGACAAAATTGTGAGTAGATTGAAATAAGTTTGGAAGATGTGGACCTTTAATCCTCCACTGTGTTGCATAATAATAATTATGAATCAGCAGGTTTTTCTTAGTTTCTATGATTCTCACCAAACTACTCAAAGAAGGTTACCTGTACTCTCATCATCAGAGAATGATTTAACGCTTCTTGTCAAATGGACCTAAACAACAATTTGATAGCTGCTACTGGTATCTGATTATTCAGTTTTGTTTTATTCTCTTTGCAGGTTTGCAGAGAAAGCCTCATTAGAATCAAATTTTGACAATGAAGCAACTTAAAGCAAACTTCAATTAAGAAAGCATCAAAGAGTTGCAAGACAGTAGAACTACAAATAGTGGTAGTAAATAGATTTCATAGTAATAAGCCAAAGGAAACACAAGAGCTTCATACTTGCAAGCATTGGTGCTAACAATTGAAAATGTAAGTTGTTTTATGATTATTTTTATTTTATAACGTGCAAGACCTAAACAAACATTAAAAAAAAAAATTATGTGTTCCAATCAAGTATTAGTATACTAGGTTTCTATCAGAAATGCCGTTCTCTGACTGGTTATGCTACTCACTATCTATTCAGGTGCAGATATTGAGTAGCAGTGTGCACATGTTGACAAAATGGTGGCTGCTTCAAACTTTGTCTTTTCGAGGTGTCTGTGAAAAGGATTTACAATAGATAAATTGTTGTACAACTAGTGAGACTTATGCTAAAAGCTTTGTGCAAAAAAGCTTATTGCGAATTGCTGTAGCTAATTGATTAACTTCTGCTAATTGCTTTTTACATCTGAAGGGGCTACCTTGAGCGGTATAAATCAATAAAGGTTTATATCTATCTATCTATTTATATATCTAAAACAATTTGATTGTTTGCTCTCGATTTCTACGCATGATAGTTCGCTCGGACTGTGCCCTCGTCAACTATCACACATTATAGTTCACTGAATTTTCTCTGATTCTAATTGGTTTAAATTGATCACATGTTGCGATAGTGTTCATCCGCGGAGAGACTATCAGCTCATAGTGCCTGTCCAAGGAAAAGTACCCGGATAGATTGTACTTGTCCATGAAAATTTTTCTGTAAACAAGCGGGCTTATAGAAAATGAACAACTGAAATTGTATTGAGTGGGTTTTTGTCTGTATTCTTTTTCAAATTTTACATTTGGCTTTCACGCTTTTCATCTAAAAAAGTTAAAAATAACTCAATGTGATTTTTGAACTGACGTGCACCAACGAAAATTTAGTGGTCAACAACAGAGACAACAGAGACAATAGAGTGTTTGTCTCGGAACTATCGGTCTGCCCTTGGAAATTTCATTGCACTTAAAACTAGCAATTTCAAACATCAAATTACCGCGAGTTCTATAGCTCTATAGAAATACGGATAAATTTTGTTCTATTTCCTGTTGAAAACACAGCAATAAAAAGATGAGATAGTCACTTGTGTTTTTTTTTGTTAATCGAAATTTAAATTATCTTTATCTTTATCTTTATTAATTTAAATTAAATTTAAATTATCTTTGCGTGCAGCACTGTTTTCGTATGATGGGACTCCCATATTAAAAAAGTTGGGATGGTCATCACAAATTTTGAAAAGAACGTCTAAGAGGTACAGGTGTATGCAGATCCTTTTTTGTGGGCATGACTTTAAAAATCTTGTTTTTTCACGTCCTTTCTCATTTCTTCCAATGTTACAGGATTTCCAACCACAAGCAGCATTTTCCAGCCCCTTCAGTTCACCAATATCGTCAGGCAATATAGTCAACTGATTGTCACTCAACAACAGTACCCAGAGTTTATTGAGATGTTTTATGTCAGCTTGTTGTTACTCACACTCAGCCATATCAGCTCCTTCAGTTCACTGATCTCATCAGGCAATGTAGTCAACTGGTTATTACTCAAGTAGAGTCTCTATTCTCACATTTAGCCATTCCAGCTCCTTCAGTTCACCAATCTCATCAGACCACGTAGTCAACTGGTTACTACTCAAGTACAGTCCCCAGAGTTTATTGAGATGTCTTATGTGTGATGAAAAACTGTCAGCTTATTGTTACTCACATTCAGCCATACATACCAGCTCCTTCAGTTCAAAAATCTCATCAGGCAATGTAGTCAGCTGGTTATTACTCAAGTCCAGTCTCCATTCTCACAGTCAGCCATTCCAGTTCCTTCAGTTCACCAATCTCATCAGGCAATGTAGTCAACTGGTTATTACTCAAGTCCAGTCTTCATTCTCACATCTAGCCATTCCAGCTCCTTCAGTTCACCAATCTCATCAGGAAATGTAGTCAACTGGTTACTGCTCAAGTACAGTCTCTTCAGTTCCTTGAAGGTAGAACAGACAACTGGTTGTTACTCACACTAAGCACTGTCAGGTTACTCAACTCAGCAATGGCTTAAGGAAGTTCTCTCAACTGGTTCACCTCTGATGTCAGCCTAAAGAGATTTTACAGCTTGTTAATACTTGTTGGTAATTCTTCCAGATAATTATCTGGCAAGTCAAGTCCCTCCAATTCAGTCAGGTCAGAAACAGCTTCAGGAACTTTTGACAACCCTCTGCTGCTAAGATCTAAAACCCTAGCTCTTTCTGATAACATTTGTAACTTCACTTCATCAATCTCATCAGGCAATGTAGTACATTGGTTATCACCCAACAACAGTACCTGGAATTTATTGAGATGTTTTATGTCAGCTTGTTGTTACTCGCATTCAGCCATTCCAGCTCCTTCAGTTCACAGATCTCATCAGGCAATGTAGTCAACTGGTTATCACTCAAGTCCAGTCTCCATTCTCACGTTCAGCCATTCCAGCTCCTTCAGTTCACAGATCTCATCAGGCAATGTAGTCAACTGGTTATTACTCAAGTCCAGTATCCATTCTTACATTCAGCCATCCCAGCTCCTTCAGTTCACAGATCTCATCAGGCAATGTAGTCAACTGGTTATTACTCAAGTCCAGTCTCCATTCTCACATTCAGCCATTCCAGCTCCTTCAGTTCACCGATCTCATCAGGCAATGTAATTAACTGGTTATTACTCAAGTCCAGTCCCCATTCTCACAGTCAGCCATTCCAGCTCCTTCAGTTCACCGATCTCAACAGGAAATGTAGTCAACTGGTTACTGCTCAAGTACAGTCTCTTCAGTTCCTTGAAGGTAGAACAGACAACTGGTTGTTACTCACACTAAGCACTGTCAGGTTACTCAACTCAGCAATGGCTTGAGGAAGTTCTCTCAACTGGTTCACCTCTGATGTCAGCCCTAAGAGATTTTTCAGCTTGTTAATACTTGTTGGTAATTCCCCCAGATAATTATCTGGCAAGTCAAGTCCCTCCAATTCAGTCAGGTCAGAAACAGCTTCAGGAACTTTTGACAACCCTCTGCTGCTAAGATCTAAAACCCTAGGTCCTTCCAATAACATTTGTAACTTCACTTCATCAATCTCATCAGGCAATGTAGTACATTGGTTATCACCCAACAACAGTACCTGGAGTTTATTGAGATGTTTTATGTCAGCTTGTTGTTACTCACATTCAGCCATACCAACTCCTTCAGTTCACCAATCTCCTAAGGCAATGTAGTCAACTGGTTATCACTCAAGTACAGTCTCCATTCTCACATTCAGCCATTCCAGCTCCTTCAGTTCACAGATCACATCAGGCAATGTAGTCAACTGGTTATTACTCAAGTCCAGTCTCCATTCTCACAGTCAGCCATTCCAGCTCCTTCAGTTCACGAATCTCATCAGGCAATGTAGTCAACTGGTTATCACTCAAGTCCAGTCTCCATTCTCACAGTCAGCCATACCAGCTCCTTCAGTTCACCGATCTCCTCAGGCAATGCAGTCAATTGGTTACTACTCAAGTACAGTCTCTTCAGTTCCTTGAAGGTAGAACAGACAACTGGTTGTTACTCACACTAAGCACTGTCAGGTTACTCAACTCGGCAATGGTTTGAGAAAGTTCTCTCAACTGGTTCACCTCTGATGTCAGCCTATTAAGAGATTTTTCAGCTTGTTAATACTTGTTGGTAATTCTTCCAGATAATTATCTGACAAGTCAAGTTCCTCCAATTCAGTCAGGTCAGTAATAGCTTCAGGAACTTTTGACAACCCTCTGCATCTAAGATTTGAATTTTTTTCCAATACATTTGTAGAAATGTGCTTTCTGAGCTCTTCTGCTGAAATGTTCTCCATCTTCTACTATATACAGTGTTTATACAACTGTTTGAATGCTTCCTTAACTTGTGATAAGTATCTGAAAACACATGAACCAAAAATCACATTCAATTTTACAAAGCTTCTAGTGAATTCAACTATTGTGGAACAGATAGTTGATCTTGGAAACCTAATTTCCTCTGCGTCACCTGACACCAAAGTGATAATCTCAGGTCTGACTCAAAGGTATGACAAGGACTCTCTCAGTAAGAAGGTAAATGACTGTAATAAAGTAATGAAGACATTTTGCAATCAAAATGGTTGGGGTTTCATCGCACACCCAAACATCGATAAAACTTGTGTAATTACCATAAATCAACAGTATTTACCGGAGGCTTATTTCAAATTTAGGAGAAGATGCAGGTCGCTTATTCGAGGGGGGCGCTCATTTAATTTTTCCCAAATCCTGGGCTGACATGACATCATTTTTAGCACGGGTAATGACGATATAGTTATGGGTGGAACATGGCACTCCTTCCTTCCTTCCTTCCTTCCTTCCATCCTTCCATTGATTCCTGTTAACTTTTCTACATTCCTACCTAAATTGGTATACATATTTTCTATCCTCTCACCTCCCTCTGAATTTATATTGCTGATACTTTTGTGTCATAAAAAAGTAATTAACAAATGATTACGCCATAGCGTGTACTATTGAGTTATGGATGAACGCGGAAGGTTGCTAAGCACGAAAGAAGCGTAAGAGTCGCACGAGGCGATAGCCGAATGCGACTCTAGCTTCTTGAGTGCTTGGCAGACCTCCCAAGTGCATCCATAACTCAATAGTACACGCTATGGCATTTACCATTTGTTTTATAACATAACATTGAGACATTGGAACAATTTTTTCGTATTGTTTCTGCATATTAAGCGAGTTTGTAAAAGTTTTTGAAAGGAAAGTCTGACGCGTACAAGCAGCTCAATTGCATAATGCGGCGCATGCACCGTAAAGTCCGAATCCGTGTTTTCAGTTGTCGAGACAAATATTTATTTTGTTATCCTTGATATTGTGGTAAAACAAATCGAATGTGGTTTATCGTGGTCTGTACTCTTATCGACAACGATATGCGGCATCACAGTGGTCAAAATTGAGCTACATCACAAAGCGCGCGCTTTGCTTTAGTTATTGAGTACGTCAGCAGCATACACCCATGGGCAAATAGTAGATGCTGAATTAGCGAATCAGAACGTGCGCTTTGCTTTAGTTATGTTATAAAAAAAAAAGATTGCCCTAAAAAAAATCTACATCTGCTGACCAGTATATAAAGCGGTGGCAGTTGCTTGCGACCAAGTCGGAAAAGATTTATTCACCAAGTAATTTTTTTCTGTGACAATGGTTCTTATCCGTCAATCATTTCTGCACGGTCGGCAGGGTATGTTTTTACCTTGAAGTTCTCGCCGGCTGTTAAACCAATTCAATGATAAATCTGAACTTGACACCAATATATGATTTTAAAGGAAAGTCCTCAATTCGATTGAGAGGGAAAGTTTCCATTGTTTTTCTTTTGCAGTCCTCTCTGACACTTGTGATAAGACTAACATACTTGAATAAGGCTAACATACTTTGAGTTCGAGATCAATCGATGTGCTTCAGATGATTTTTTATCGGAAAGCAAACGCTGTGTTTTGGTAAATGTATTTTTAAGCAACAACATAAGCTGTTTATCAGCATAAATAGCCTGGGCCGAGTTGGTCAAAGCCCGGTTAAGCTAACCCAGGGTTAGCGAGAATTTGACTTTAAATCTGCAACTGTTTGTTCCGTTTTTCTGTTTATATGGTTTATCCTTGAGTATTGAGTGTGAATAATCTGAAACTACCCAAAACATAAGCGGTGAAAAACATTTTTAAGCAAGAAAATTAATACGTTGGTTAACTTTTAATCCTGGGTTAGCGTTAACCGGCTTTCGAACAACCCGGCCCTGATCCTAAATTGCAGCACTGTTCGTGCTTGTAATTTTTCCAAAACTTAATATGTTCACAAATTGAAACTATACATGTTTTGGTGTCTCATTACTCGTCCAAAAAAGGGGGGGCGAGGGGTGGGGTGCTAATTTGCAGGGGGGCTTATTCGAGGGGGTGGGGACTAATTTGATGATTTACATATGAGATCAAGAAGATTCTGGTACAAATCACATAACAAAGTTGACCAATTTCTGTCATTGACCAAAACAATATAAAATTGGAAAGAATGCCCAGATATTCATTAGATTATTAAACACAATAATTAGATCAAGAATACATTTTCAATACAGATGCCTGAGCTTATTGTCAGTTCCATGGAATGATTGAACTGAGTTCGTCCAGATCCGTTCAAATTCTTGACGGCTTCAACTTAAACGGTCTGACTTTCACTTGACTGTGCTTTATAAGTACCACTCGCTGTTTAACTGTTTCACTCTTTATGCCATAACTGAGGTGACAAACTTAATTCCAGTGGAAGAAGTTCTGCATGATCATTAGGTCAACAGCTGATGCTGGTTTCTGTTGCTATCAAGTCATAGAAATATAGCTTTTAGCAGGTGCTCTCTTACCTGACTTGTCTCCAGTCGTCTTCATACAGCGCCCAGCACAGGGTAAAGTGGGAGCACAAGTAGTAGGGCTTCAGCAGAATTATCCCCGTCACCGTAGAGTTAGGTAGAGTTAAGTCATTAATATTCAAACTGTCTAGGTAAAAATGGGTTCCTCCATACTTGGGCAAGCCTATTGTTTTTATTGTTTTAGAGCAACGCTTATTAGTAAACCTATCCAAATTAGTATGCAGGAAGGCGCCTCATTAGTATGGGGGAACCCATTTTTACCTAGACAGTTTGAATATTAATGACTTAACTCTACCTAGCTCTACCTGGCTCTACCGTGACGAGGATAATTCTGCTGAAGCCCTACTACTAGCACACTGTGAGAGAGGTTTTCTTTTAGCTTTATTAGATTACTAACAAAAATTTTATACAATTCAATTACTTACGCACTACTTACATTACCTACAAGACGATGCAATTACAGATGCTACTAACAATACTACAATTTGCATGACTTAATCTATAAAACAATAGGATTACTTATTTAATTTACGATACTAATACTTACACTATTTACAATATAATACCATTACTGGTGCTACTTACATCCTTATTATAATAACGAGCAACAAAATAAAACAAAACATTCATATTAAAATAAAAAAGCAATAAAATAAGATGGGTATAAATAATTGCATTGGAGTGAGCACCCACAGTGTGAGATAGGTACTCCTTGCTCCTCCTTGCATTTTTCCCAAAGAAGACTGGAGGTGAGTCCGCTCTCTTACAAGGTTCTTTCTTGGTGTGGCATTTACAGGGAATTCTTTTGAGTTTTTGTCATCTTTTTTACCTGACGATTCTGGATTCCTCTTCTCTCAGAGACAATTAATTAAAGATTAAATGGCAACCTTAATTCACAATAGGATTTCCTCTTTCTAAAACCTTTCGGATATTAAGGTCAAAATATGCCTTAAGGACAATTGTTTCTAATTGCTAATTGTTTCTACACATCCTTACTGCGCACGCAAATTCACACGCCACATCATGCATCGATGCACACGCTAAGCAATAAAATAAACAATAGTAGGGCAGATGGCAATTGCTAAAGCTTTGCCTGGATTTAACAATCTTGGACGTTCAGTGACCCCTATTTTCCTTTTGATGGATCATATTCTCTACCGATTTTCTTCGTTTTCTAGCGAATAAATGAAGAAAATCTATCGATCAGAAGTTTGAATTTGTTGAAAAAAGCACCATTGAATTCTGTTTTTTTTTTTGCTTTTTTTTTATCTGTGCGGTGATTTCAAGCACCTCTTGAAGGGTTAAGTTTTGTGAAGACGTTGGCAACATTTGGAATTATTTGCGCAACATAACCATTTCTACAAAATATGACTAAGATCGTTTGCCTCTGATGACTCACTTTCGATGTTTTTAACTATAACCCCTGTAGACCATGCTGAATTTTGTGCGCCAATTTTTCAAAATCAGGGTAGTTTTCCACAGGCTTTATCGCTGAAACAAAGTCGGTGACCCCATTTTTTTGGCATTTTTTATACAAGTAACTCATTATCTGACTGCAGTAAAAATTTTAAAAAAAATCTATTGACTGGAAGATTCTGCACGAACGTCCTTAAAGACTAGAAATCATTTTCTACTCCCTTAAATATGATACATGTTCCATATCGTTCTGTTGTGTTAGTTCTGTGTCTTACAGCAAAATTGTGTTTTCATTTCAGCAAATTAATGTTGGTAGTCAGAGCAATGGCCTGGGTAATTACGCCGCCTTCAGTTTAAGAGCTCCAGCTTGCTTCCAGTCCCTCTCAGAAGTCTCTGCATTGGTTTTTATCTTCAGGAGAGAGAGAGCCTGCGAATGTACCATGGCTTGCCTTTATATCCCACACGTGAGTCAGTGAGTGTGGAGACTGTTGCGGAAGCGTCAAGGAAGTGAGCCTGCCTTGATCTCAGATCTGTCTAATTCTCAGGGTCTTCTTTCCACTTCCAAGAGCGAGAGAGATTTTGCATAGTGTGCGTTCCTTTAGCCTGAGCCTGTTCGCAGGCTAGGAAAGAGAATTCCTTGTCTCATTCAAATTTATTTCTGAGGGATCATTTCCTTTTCTCTCTCAACTTTTCTAATGAGTTATGCTTTGAATTGTAAATAATAAGAAGCAAACAATAAATGGATAATCAATGTTTGATTCGGATTAGAAGATTGTACATAAAGATATGTCCAGCCCTATCTACATGATTGTATTAACAGGGCTCAAAAGAGATGCTCTCCGGTTATCAGGGACAAGTAGATTTTCCTTCTGTGCAAGTAACTTTTCAGTACCAGTTGCCTAGTGGGCAAGGGAACAGGCAAGTTGTCTGCCAATTGAATCATTAAAAGAGCAAACTATTAAGACTTGCCCAGGGCAAGCTGGAATTCAAGATTTTTTCGAGCCCTGATTAATTATTTTACGTATTCGTTTTACTAAAATATTTGCCGAGATGCCACATTTGTGAGATACCTTTTGTAGATAGTTAACAATTAGACCCGTACTACTACGGGTCAATAGCCCATGAGGCGAAGCCTTATCTTCAGGAGATAGGTTCCCTGTACCTTGCCTTTCCAGTATTTGGTAAGCCGGTTTAGTTCATCCTCTGTTTTGTATTTCCTTTAGTTTTTGCTCTTTTCAGTCAGTTATTTTGTAGTAATTCATTTTATGTTCATTTCTAGGAATTTAACTTCTTATTTAAGAAAGTTATTAAATTTACTGGACCGTTAGTAAAATGTATCTAAGTTGTGTTTACAAGGCAGGTTCTGACTACCGTAAATCATCAAATTAGTCCTAAGGCAATGTAGTCAACTGGTTAGCACTCAAGTACAGTCTCCATTCTCACATTCAGCCATTCCAGCTCCTTCAGTTCACAGATCACATCAGGCAATGTAGTCAACTGGTTATTACTCAAGTCCAGTCTCCATTCTCACAGTCAGCCATTCCAGCTCCTTCAGTTCACGAATCTCATCAGGCAATGTAGTCAACTGGTTATCACTCAAGTCCAGTCTCCATTCTCACAGTCAGCCATACCAGCTTCTTCAGTTCACCGATCTCCTCAGGCAATGCAGTCAACTGGTTACTACTCAAGTACAGTCTCTTCAGTTCCTTGAAGGTAGAACAGACAACTGGTTGTTACTCACACTAAGCACTGTCAGGTTCCTCAACTCGGCAATGGTTTGAGAAAGTTCTCTCAACTGGTTCACCTCTGATGTCAGCCTATTAAGAGATTTTTCAGCTTGTTAATACTTGTTGGTAATTCTTCCAGATAATTATCTGACAAGTCAAGTTCCTCCAATTCAGTCAGGTCAGTAATAGCTTCAGGAACTTTTGACAACCCTCTGCATCTAAGATTTGAATTTTTTTCCAATACATTTGTAGAAATGTGCTTTCTGAGCTCTTCTGCTGAAATGTTCTCCATCTTCTACTATATACAGTGTTTATACAACTGTTTGAATGCTTCCTTAACTTGTGATAAGTATCTGAAAACACATGAACCAAAAATCACATTCAATTTTACAAAGCTTCTAGTGAATTCAACTATTGTGGAACAGATAGTTGATCTTGGAAACCTAATTTCCTCTGCGTCACCTGACACCAAAGTGATAATCTCAGATCTGACTCAAAGGTATGACAAGGACTCTCTCAGTAAGAAGGTAAATGACTGTAATAAAGTAATGAAGACATTTTGCAATCAAAATGGTTGGGGTTTCATCGCACACCCGAACATCGATAAAACTTGTGTAATTACCATAAATCAATAGTATTTACCGGAGGCTTATTTCAAATTTAGGAGAAGATGCAGGTCGCTTATTCGAGGGGGGCGCTCATTTAATTTTTCCCAAATCCTGGGCTGACATGACATCATTTTTAGCACGGGTAATGACGATATAGTTATGGGTGGAACATGGCACTCCTTCCTTCCTTCCTTCCTTCCTTCCATCCTTCCATTGATTCCTGTTAACTTTTCTACATTCCTACCTAAATTGGTATACATATTTTCTATCCTCTCACCTCCCTCTGAATTTATATTGCTGATACTTTTGTGTCATAAAAAAGTAATTAACAAATGATTACGCCATAGCGTGTACTATTGAGTTATGGATGAACGCGGAAGGTTGCTAAGCACGAAAGAAGCGTAAGAGTCGCACGAGGCGATAGCCGAATGCGACTCTAGCTTCTTGAGTGCTTGGCAGACCTCCCAAGTGCATCCATAACTCAATAGTACACGCTATGGCATTTACCATTTGTTTTATAACATAACATTGAGACATTGGAACAATTTTTTCGTATTGTTTCTGCATATTAAGCGAGTTTGTAAAAGTTTTTGAAAGGAAAGTCTGACGCGTACAAGCAGCTCAATTGCATAATGCGGCGCATGCACCTTAAAGTCCGAATCCGTGTTTTCAGTTGTCGAGACAAATATTTATTTTGTTATCCTTGATATTGTGGTAAAACAAATCGAATGTGGTTTATCGTGGTCTGTACTCTTATCGACAACGATATGCGGCATCACAGTGGTCAAAATTGAGCTACATCACAAAGCGCGCGCTTTGCTTTAGTTATTGAGTGCGTCAGCAGCATACACCCATGGGCAAATAGTAGATGCTGAATTAGCGAATCAGAACGTGCGCTTTGCTTTAGTTATGTTATAAAAAAAAAGATTGCCCTAAAAAAAATCTACATCTGCTGACCAGTATATAAAGCGGTGGCAGTTATTCACCAAGTAATTTTTTTCTGTGACAATGGTTCTTATCCGTCAATCATTTCTGCACGGTCGGCAGGGTATGTTTTTACCTTGAAGTTTTCGCCGGCTGTTAAACCAATTCAATGATAAACCTGAACTTGACACCAATATACGATTTTAAAGGAAAGTCCTCAATTCGATTGAGAGGGAAAGTTTCCATTGTTTTTCTTTTGCAGTCCTCTCTGACACTTGTGATAAGACTAACATACTTGAATAAGGCTAACATACTTTGAGTTCGAGATCAATCGATGTGCTTCAGATGATTTTTTATCGGGAAGCAAACGCTGTGTTTTGGTAAATGTATTTTTAAGCAACAACATAAGCTGTTTATCAGCATAAATAGCCTGGGCCAAGTTGGTCAAAGCCCGGTTAAGCTAACCCAGGGTTAGCGAGAATTTGACTTTAAATCTGCAACTGTTTGTTCCGTTTTTCTGTTTATATGGTTTATCCTTGAGTATTGAGTGTGAATAATCTGAAACTACCCAAAACATAAGCGGTGAAAAACATTTTTAAGCAAGAAAATTAATACGTTGGTTAACTTTTAATCCTGGGTTAGCGTTAACCGGCTTTCGAACAACCCGGCCCTGATCCTAAATTGCAGCACTGTTAGTGCTTGTAATTTTTCCAAAACTTAATATGTTCACAAATTGAAACTATACATGTTTTGGTGTCTCATTACTCGTCCAAAAAAAGGGGGGGTGGAGGGGTGGGGTGCTAATTTGCAGGGGGGCTTATTCGAGGGGGTGGGGACTAATTTGATGATTTACGGTAGTCAGAACCTGCCTTGTAACACAACTTAGATACATTTTACTAACGGTCCAGTAAATTTAATAACTTTCTTAAATAAGAAGTTAAATTCCTAGAAATGAACATAAAATGAATTACTACAAAATAACTGACTGAAAAGAGCAAAAACTAAAGGAAATACAAAACAGAGGATGAACTAAACCGGCTTACCAAATACTGGAAAGGCAAGGTACAGGGAACCAAATAATGTTGCAAGGGTAATGGACGATTAACTGACATGAATGAACATGGAAAGGTAACACTAATATATACTGGACAAAATTTACATACGAAACTGAAAATAAAAGCATGCACAATGCAAAAAAAACGGCATTAACATACAGAATAGAAAAAACACAAAGGAAAAAGAAATAGCCACAACAGTATTAATCTCTGGAATGATATCATGAGACAACCATGGGATGTTACCAAAGAAACGAATGATCCTAATGAGGTGTGGAAGAATTGGAAAGAATTATTCCTAATAATTGCTTAAAACACGCCCCGCTAAAACTAAACATCAATCAATCAATATGACATATGAGATCAAGAAGATTCTGGTACAAATCACATAACAAAGTTGACCAATTTCTGTCATTGACCAAAACAATATAAAATTGGAAAGAATGCCCAGATATTCATATAGCCTGCATCAAACTTTTATTAAACACAATAATTAGATCAAGAATACATTTTCAATACAGATGCCTGAGCTTATTGTCAGTTCCATGGAATGATTGAACTGAGTTCGTCCAGATCCGTTCAAATTCTTGACGGCTTCAACTTAAACGGTCTGACTTTCACTTGACTGTGCTTTATAAGTACCACTCGCTGTTTAACTGTTTCACTCTTTATGCCATAACTGAGGTGACAAACTTAATTCCAGTGGAAGAAGTTCTGCATGATCATTAGGTCAACAGCTGATGCTGGTTTCTGTTGCTATCAAGTCATAGAAATATAGCTTTTAGCAGGTGCTCTCTTACCTGACTTGTCTCCAGTCGTCTTCGTACAGCGCCCAGCGCAGGGTAAAGTGGGAGCACAAGTAGTAGGGCTTCAGCAGAATTATCCCCGTCACCGTAGAGTTAGGTAGAGTTAAGTCATTAATATTCAAACTGTCTAGGTAAAAATGGGTTCCTCCATACTTGGGCAAGCCTATTGTTTTTATTGTTTTAGAGCAACGCTTATTAGTAAACCTATCCAAATTAGTATGCAGGAAGGCGCCTCATTAGTATGGGGGAACCCATTTTTACCTAGACAGTTTGAATATTAATGACTTAACTCTACCTAGCTCTACCTGGCTCTACCGTGACGAGGATAATTCTGCTGAAGCCCTACTACTAGCACACTGTGAGAGAGGTTTTCTTTTAGCTTTATTAGATTACTAACAAAAATTTTATACAATTCAATTACTTACGCACTACTTACATTACCTACAAGACGATGCAATTACAGATGCTACTAACAATACTACAATTTGCATGACTTAATCTATAAAACAATAGGATTACTTATTTAATTTACGATACTAATACTTACACTAATTACAATATAATACCATTACTGGTGCTACTTACATCCTTATTATAATAACGAGCAACAAAATAAAACAATACATTCATATTAAAATAAAAAAAGCAATAAAATAAGATGGGTATAAATAATTGCATTGGAGTGAGCACCCACAGTGTGAGATAGGTACTCCTTGCTCCTCCTTGCATTTTTCCTAAAGAAGACTGGAGGTGAGTCCGCTCTCTTACAAGGTTCTTTCTTGGTGTAGCATTTACATGGAATTCTTTTGAGTTTTTGTCATCTTTTTTACCTGACGATTCTGGATTTCCTCTTCTCTCAGAGACAATTAATTAAAGATTAAATGGCAACCTTAATTCACAATAGGATTTCCTCTTTCTAAAACCTTTCGGATATTAAGGTCAAAATATGCCTTAAGGACAATTGTTTCTAATTGCTAATTGTTTCTACACATCCTTACTGCGCACGCAAATTCACACGCCACATCATGCATCGATGCACACGCTAAGCAATAAAATAAACAATAGTAGGGCAGATGGCAATTGCTAAAGCTTTGCCTGGATTTAACAATCTTGGACGTTCAGTGACCCCTATTTTCCTTTTGATGGATCATATTCTCTACCGATTTTCTTCGTTTTCTAGCGAATAAATGAAGAAAATCTATCGATCAGAAGTTTGAATTTGTTGAAAAAAGCACCATTGAATTCTGTTTTTTTTTTGCTTTTTTTTTATCTGTGCGGTGATTTCAAGCACCTCTTGAAGGGTTAAGTTTTGTGAAGACGTTGGCAACATTTGGAATTATTTGCGCAACATAACCATTTCTACAAAATATGACTAAGATCGTTTGCCTCTGATGACTCACTTTCGATGTTTTTAACTATAACCCCTGTAGACCATGCTGAATTTTGTGCGCCAATTTTTCAAAATCAGGGTAGTTTTCCACAGGCTTTATCGCTGAAACAAAGTCGGTGACCCCATTTTTTTGGCATTTTTTATACAAGTAACTCATTATCTGACTGCAGTAAAAATTTTAAAAAAAATCTATTGACTGGAAGATTCTGCACGAACGTCCTTAAAGACTAGAAATCATTTTCTACTCCCTTAAATATGATACATGTTCCATATCGTTCTGTTGTGTTAGTTCTGTGTCTTACAGCAAAATTGTGTTTTCATTTCAGCAAATTAATGTTGGTAGTCAGAGCAATGGCCTGGGTAATTACGCCGCCTTCAGTTTAAGAGCTCCAGCTTGCTTCCAGTCCCTCTCAGAAGTCTCTGCATTGGTTTTTATCTTCAGGAGAGAGAGAGCCTGCGAATGTACCATGGCTTGCCTTTATATCCCACACGTGAGTCAGTGAGTGTGGAGACTGTTGCGGAAGCGTCAAGGAAGTGAGCCTGCCTTGATCTCAGATCTGTCTAATTCTCAGGGTCTTCTTTCCACTTCCAAGAGCGAGAGAGATTTTGCATAGTGTGCGTTCCTTTAGCCTGAGCCTGTTCGCAGGCTAGGAAAGAGAATTCCTTGTCTCATTCAAATTTATTTCTGAGGGATCATTTCCTTTTCTCTCTCAACTTTTCTAATGAGTTATGCTTTGAATTGTAAATAATAAGAAGCAAACAATAAATGGATAATCAATGTTTGATTCGGATTAGAAGATTGTACATAAAGATATGTCCAGCCCTATCTACATGATTGTATTAACAGGGCTCAAAAGAGATGCTCTCCGGTTATCAGGGACAAGTAGATTTTCCTTCTGTGCAAGTAACTTTTCAGTACCAGTTGCCTAGTGGGCAAGGGAACAGGCAAGTTGTCTGCCAATTGAATCATTAAAAGAGCAAACTATTAAGACTTGCCCAGGGCAAGCTGGAATTCAAGATTTTTTCGAGCCCTGATTAATTATTTTACGTATTCGTTTTACTAAAATATTTGCCGAGATGCCACATTTGTGAGATACCTTTTGTAGATAGTTAACAATTAGACCCGTAGCCCGAAAGGGCTACGGGTCAATAGCCCATGAGGCGAAGCCGAATGGGCTATTGACCCGTGGCCCTTGAGGGCGAAGGGTCTAATTGTTTTAGTATCACCCAACTAGTCGGACAGAAAAGGGAATAATAAAGTTTGCAAATGCAAGTTGAAAAAATATTTATTTGGCGAAAAAAGCGAAAGAAAAACCGGCGAATTTCGCTACTGGATGACTATTGCTAATAGTCCCCTAGTAGCGTAGCCAATCAAAATGCAGGATTTGCATTAGTCCACTAGTTGGGTGATACTAATTAATATTAGGCATCTCTGTTGAGCAAAACGGATCTTTTTAAAAAGCAATAGATCTTTATTTCTTAGACAGAATTTTTTAAGTGTAGAAAAAAGTCTTTGTCACTAAGAGTACTATACTTTTTATTGTTATATTGTAAGTAATGAATTTTTCATATTGTAAGTAATGAATTTTTCATTGCCTCATCTATTTATTAGTTTAAAGTGATGGTTATTTTGGCATGTACATGTTTTCCAAGTGTACAATAAGTTCCAACTTACATACTTCATTATTGCAAAGGAGATCAGGAGCCCATATGAAAAGGTCGGGGATTCTCATTGTGTTGCTCAAGGCATTTGCTCTCACTTGGAGTGTTCAGAGTGACTAAAAATTAAAAACAACGCTCTCATTTCCATTTTTTAGGCTTGATTCATGCTTCTCCCTCTTGAGTCCCTTCTACTAACCCGGGCTCCTATCCTGAACTGGGGCTGGTAATCGAGCCTAATCAGCTATAAGTGGTATCTTTCAGGGGTCATGCCATGCCCAGATTGGTCTCGGCTTTAGGGGTTTAATTCAAATTTTCTGACAAGCATCCCTGACCTTGACATATGGATGCCCCCACCCTCCCGGGCAGTTTCTCATTTTGTCCTAGCGATAGAGTGGTTTTCAATTGTATGTCCTAAAACCAAAGTTAGCCTTCAGAACCGGCAGATTAGCGCTAATCTGCCTTTACTTCAGGCTAAACCAAAGTAACCACTTCAGCCAATCACAAAGGACGGACAATCCAGTGAACCAATCAAAACTCAAAGTAATTTACATGAAGCAGATACGAGTTTTAATCCAATCACGTGACATAGAAGTGCAAAACCAATTACTTTCCATCACTCAAAGGAAAAACACTACAAATGATCACTTGAGAAATTGTCCGGATATTTAAGGAAGTTTTCTTTCTTCCGACTAGCACAATAGGCAATATAAGAAGACCAGTAAAGTGAATTTGTAATTTTATAATAATGTACTTTAACCTCTGTGAGTGTTAGTTGATTGTACTACCTGGTTTCACTAGCGCATAAACATAAGCATAAGCGAACATACGCAGACGCAGTAAGATGTTGATAACAAGCGCTTTTTGTTAGGAAAATTTCAAACAAAAGGCGCTAATTATCAACATCTTACTGCGTCTTGCGTAGGTCGGCTTACGCTTATGCTTATGCGCTAGTGAAAACCAGCCTTTAGGGAAGAAAAGCAATTTAAGCCAGCCCACAAGACAGGGTCTTGGTACCTCTTAGGGCAGTTTCTTTTTAAACTTTCCTATGAGCACCCCCTATCCTTTCCGTATGGGAGCCCTCTCCCCATTGGACGGTGGCCAATTCACATTATCAAGTCAGTTGATAAAACCAAATTATCTTGTAATACTTCCCACCGACGCAGCACATAAGTTTCTGTCGACACCTACTCCCTTTATAACGTCCAGTTAGCTTCTCTCATCTGCCAAACCAAAAAATATTGGATTGCTGTTTCTTCCTCGTTTGCAGGGTCCCTCTTTCTTGCCCCAGCGAGCGGAAGGAAGAGAGACTCTGGGGACGAGTAGTGCCTAGGCGTCAGTCGATATTTTTCACCTCGGTCAACCATATCAGACTGAAAGATATGAAATGAAACATTTGTGACTCCAAGCCTTAAATTTGGCGCCAAAAGTGGGTCGCAACTCGTTCGTTCCTAATTCGACGAGTGTCGCCGGCTGGGATAATAGTTTTGTTTAATATTCGTTTATTATATACACCTAGAGGGGAGGGGTAGATAGTTTAGGGTAATTCCGGAACCCTCGTAAACCGAAAAACCATTCTTTCCTTCAACACTCTGAGAATTTATGACTGCGACGATAAAATAAAATGATGGTGAAAAAACTAGCCCCTTTGCTACTTGCTAGCTAGCGAATCAAACAAGCTCCATATTGTGGTACTCCCATACTAAGGAGTGAATGCAAAAGGATGTCGAGCGGAGCGGGTCGAGCGTGGTCTGGGGAGGAAAGTGGAGGTGTACGATCACTATCCACAGGCAGAACTCAACCCGGGGAGAGGGGGGTGGTTACTACCTACAATGGCCTATACAGGGGGGTTCCGCCCGAAAGGGGTACCTTTTTCAAGCTTCAGGTGTATAAAAGGGTAGAGATTTCACAAGTTGAGGTACATGAAAGAGTAGTAGCAGGGAATTCTGCCATTCAGTTATTTAAAGTATCTTTAATAAAAACATTTGGAACAGATGTATCATTCAATTTATTAAGCACCACATGAAAAAGACAAGACGATTCCCTTTTTGGCGATTTATTCATACTGACAGTCCGGTTATGAATGCATGTGAAAGGTACCTTTCAGTTTAAGGTATACGAACAGTTTACCTTTTCTGTCAAAATGGTATACAAAAGGGTAAGGGGTTGGAGCCTCGCCATATAAAACTATGTAGAGTAGCCCAGGGCTTATCTGCTGCTCTCACTCCTGAGAGATATCATTAGCATTCAAAGATAAAATTCATATCCCTGTGTTTTCATGTAATATGCTCTTTATATCCGGAGACCTAATGATACATACCTGCTCTAGATCCCTTGATTTTTCAATGGGAAGCCAATGAAGTTCGCAGATGGGCCTGTTCCAGTTGTGCTCGGCAACGTTTAAGCAACTTTTGGCGTTTGGAGCAACTTTTTGCGGTTTTAGTAACCTCGAGCAAGTTTTACCTTTCTGAGCACCTTTTGAGCAAAATATAGATTCAGAGCACATATGTTCATAGAGTTCATAGGAACTTTATTTTATGCGAATTTCTTGAATGTTTATCAACTTTTTGAAGTTTGATCACATAACCTGTCACTTGTACGTGTCAGTGACCAACACGAAAGCTTATGCTACTTTGGTCACTGAGCACATTTATTTTGGCTATGTATTGTTTTATTTCTTTCTCTTTCTTAATTGATGTAATTTATGTAATACTGTTAATTTGAAAAATTTTTCTGTAAATAGTGCATAAGAATAAAAAATCTGAATCTGACAACGTTCGGCAAGACGTCAAATGAACCATGTCCTTAAATTTCGCCCATATTTGCGAGCAACTCTTTAAAGCTAAGTTTCAAGCTTTTTTTCTTGACTGATGTTAGCAATTATTGTGAAGAACGAAAATTAAAGTTTTTAATTAACGTTTATATAAAAATATCAATAAATTTAGGTAGCAACTTATGCAATTTAGGTAGCAAATGTTTGGATTTTTGGCAATATTTTAGCAACTTTTTGGCATTCCAGTGAGCGAGCAACTTTCCCATTTTACGAGCACAAGCGGGACAGGCCTATTCGCAGAGAGCTGGCATTATGTGTCTGTATTTCTTGGAGCTCTTATGTTCTATTTTGTTTGTGTTATTCATTTAACACAGTTGGAGATAAAAATAACACACAAATTGCGGTTATAAACATAACGAGACAACGCATGTTGTAAAACTTTCATTTATTGTAATTTTGGTAACCGTTACTTCTGAAGATGTATGTTGGAGCATACGAAACGTTAAGTTCATAAATGAAAGTTTTACAACATGCGTTGTCTCGTTATGTTTATAACCGCAATTTGTGTGTTATTTTTACTCAAGTTGAAATGGCCGAAGAATAAGAGTGTCTACAGTTGGAGATACTTGGAATAAAAGGATGTCCTTCAAAGTAGAGGGCCTCCTAGGGGTTTTAAGGGAACAAGGGATATTTTTAATTAACAATTATTCCATGAGCGTGCGTTGGATATGAGATGGTAAATAGCCAACGAGGCCCGTAGGGCCGAGTTGGCCATTTCCCATCTCATATCCAACAAGCGCGAATGGAATAATTGTTTTATTAAATTCTCAACCTTCGGATTTGCTAAATATTAGGTAAATATTGTTGTTGTTACGTAACCTTCACGAATGCTTAAAATCTCGACGGTCATATTTGAAATTTTGCAACTTTAATTGAAACGTTAAACAATCTCATTCCGAACTTTGTGGCTTTTTTGTTGTTTGTGGGACGGCCTTGTCCATAATTTCTTGTATCTCTTGCGTGGATAGCTCGCCAAATCTGCCTTTTTCATCCATTTTTTTTTTTGTCGACGAAACTTACCTTCACGGGTAAAGTTTATGCTGAGCGACATTTGCCGCATCATTACCATATAAGGTCAAACGCAGGTATAATGGCTGGTAACCGAGATCTAGTGAACCAATCAGAAAGCTAGAATTAATAAATAACTTTTAGCAACCTCTTTTCCAGGGCCGTTTCCCTGACGACTGAACCTAGCGACTAATCTTCACAAATGAACTGGGGACGAGTTTGGAACGCTTGGCAACCTGGGAGAATTTCGTCGGGTGCTAGAAATGGTCGACAGGCCAAACACGACTTCTATTGGTCAAGATATGAAAACTTTGACCTTCAAAGCTTTGCTCTAACGAGTACTTTTTTCAAGGATATCCCTTTTCTGTATGGAAACAGGAGGGTCTTTATAGATCTCTCTTAGTAGAGGCTGATTGATTTTCTATTAAATGCCATTTACTCATAGGAATGTTTTTTAAGATTAAGCACAGATAGGCTTTATTCTGTAGTGCGCGTTGTTTGTTTATTTTGTAGAGCCGACATTCTTTCGCTAAATTTAACTTCTGAGAGAGTATTTTCTAAAGGTTATCTGGATAACCTCTATCGCGTAATCCGGCTGCGTTTGGATTGTGTAATGTCTTTTTTCTTCAAATGTATCTTTTGAAGAGTTGGCTCTCCGAAGTCTTAAGGCTTCGCTTTTGATAAAGCCTTTCCTGACGCCTGGAGCGTGTTTATTTCCTCTTTCTTTATGTTTCATAGAGAAAAAGACATCATCGATAAATCTTTTCCGAGTGAGCGGCTTCAAATGGCTGCTGTTAATGATTTCCGTTTCTACCGAGGCCATGAAAATGTTGGCAAAAGAGACTGCCATTTTTGTACTATTGCGGTACCGTGTGTTTGAAGATAAATAAATAAATTATTTCCGTTCAAATGGAAAGCATTTTCTTTTAAGATAAGCCAAAGCATATCTCTGAGGTAGAGGGTAGGTATGGGAGGTTTGTTTAGGTGGAATGTTTCGTATGTTTTGCATACAATGGTGATTCCTTATATAAACAATATAATAAATAAATAGCGACTTTATTTAAGTGTCGTATGTATTTAGCACTGTTGTGCTAATTGGAGACACTGTAAATAAATAAACAAATATTTCAACTAGAACATAAACTGTTAAGAATTCCTCCTGTGTGATGTTAGTATATAGACTTGTAACGTCCATTGACACTAGCATTGTGTCCTTTTCGACCTTCGTTTTCTCTATAAAGTTCAGTTAAGAAATGTGTTGTGTTTTTAAGGTATGATTACTGAACTTTAGCAATAGGCTGAAGGAGGTACGTAATCAACAAATGATGAGATTCGTTCTGTTGGGCTAACACAGCCAGATATGTTGGCCTTTCGACCAGGTTTGGTTTGTGAATCTTTGTAAGGGTATAGAAAACTGGAATTTGTGGCGGATTTGGCGTTAGGGATAGCCATTTCTCTCTCATTTCATCAATATGGTTACCATGGTAGAGCGCTTTAATGAGTTCCTTGACTCTTTGAGATGTTTCTGTTACCATCGGTAGCGTTAGGGACTTGTAGTTCTCTCTTTGGTCCAGTAGTACCATTCCGTCTCGTATTTTGTCTTCTTTATTCATAATGACAGTTTTGGTCCTTTTATCTGCCTTTTAACATTGATATTTCTGCTTTGTTCAATCTCTTTGTGTTTTGACCTGTTCTAGATGTGTTTCTAGCGCAACCGAGGGTTAAATTGGCGGCTCCCAGTTGGATTTCACGTGAAAGGGGTTTGGCTCTTTGTTCTGGCCACATATACTGTAGCCGCATTCGTCTAGCGAACGCTTTGAAATCGTTTAAAAGTTGTAGCCTTATGTGACTTTCGTTTGTAACTGGCGTGGGAATAAATTTTAGAGCCCTTAACAATAGGCTAATTTGGTCGCGTGTCAGTTGGGAATCTGAGAGGTTTTTTATTTATCGTTCCTGTGACTGTAGTGTTTTCAAATCGATATCGCGTCTAAGTGTTTTTCTCAGTTCCGGTTGCGTTTCTTGGTACGAATGACGCGCCTTGGAACCCTTTGTCTTTGAGAATGATCTGTAGGTATTAATGAAACATTGAGATAAGATTCACTCTCTTTATTCTGTTCATTCTGAATGTTTAACATCATTTGTTTGAGTTCGTCCATTCTTTTCTGATGTTTTCAATTCTTTCTTCATGTTTGTTTACATTTATTCTCAGTTCACGGACCGTTGAATGTGCCTTATCCTTAGTTAACATTTCATCATTGCTTTTACACTGTTCTAGCTGTTTAATCCTGTGCAGTTTGGTTTTATTCCGCTCTACTCGCCTGTGGTGAAACTGGAAGTAATGAGAGCGCCTGAACATTTCTGCTGAGCGTTCTTTCTGATTAAGGCTATGTCTTCAAGACATAGTTCCAAAATGTGCTTTCAGCGTAGAGATGGACGTTTCGGACTTTCGGATCTTCTCCTCAACGTTCTCTGCGTTTTCTTGATGAAATTGGCAGGTCCTTTTCTTTGATGGGTGCTCGTAACTGCCCCGTGTGGTTTCAAGGCGGCGCGTTTTAGGCGAGTTAGGCGGCTGTTTCTCCTGGCGCTTTCTTGGTTTGTCAGTTGACCGTTGGATTTGAGCGCTAGGAAATTCATCTTCTGAGTTCAGCAGCGAGTCGTCAGGATAAGCAGCTGAGTCTTCTGTAAGCAATGATGCGGCTTTAGAAAGTAGCCCGTCTTCTTTTAGCATTGTTTCTCCAAGAGAGAACTTGAACCTGAGGTGACGGCGACATTCATCAAGGAGACGAAAGAGGCGTTTTGTTGAGGATTATCTCCACTATGACTAACGAGGTAAAACTTATGAAAATAACTGACCGTCAAAAACTGAAATATGATAGGAATTGTGGGAAACATTAAATAATATTTCTGGGAACAGGGGAACTTGGCGAGAGGGTATTTCAGGGAACGTCTAAACTTATTCTTGGGGAATCAAGGGAGAAACTCCAATTTTTTCTAGGGAACAAGGGAAGATGCACTCCCCCCCCCCTTCCCTGGGAGGCTTTCAAAATAGAGTGCGTCAGTCTCTTTGCCCAGGGCAGGGCCAGGGGGATGGGGAAGGGTGTGGGGAGCGGGGCGAGCGGTAGAGACACTCTTTGGGCTCGTCACGCAATCTTCCCCCACGAACGTCGGCTGAAGCCAATGAAACAATCCTTGCCCTTTGTTCAAAAAGATCAGTCAGAGAGCACGTGGAGATCACCGAAGAGCCGATCGGCGCTAGGTTATTGTTCAAGAAAACAGATTCCAAATCCTTGCTTCATGTATGGAAGAAACTCCGAAAAAAATCGTCGGAAATAACTGTTTTCAGTGCAGTTTTCCGTTAATCCCTCAGACGAGAATAAGAGTGTTTGGCAAAAGTTCAGTGAATGCGCAGTGGAAATAGATTTCAGTGTGTTTTCGTCCAGCGACCCCTTCGGCTGCAATAGTTGCTACAAGCGGTTACTTCGTTTTGAAAAAGCTAAAACTAATCTGCGATCCCTTCAGGAGGAGATAAACGAAAAATTTAGAAAGGAGCAAATAGCACGAAACGGTTACGTCCAAATTCCGCTGAAAAGGACGGGGACATTGAGAACATCACGTGCCGATCGAACTTTCAACAGCTTTACAAGGGCAGCAACGATCTGCAGCGAAATCACTGAAATTTGAACAATTCCCTACGGCACTTCTACTTCTTCTAACGCCGAAAATGACCGAACAGTAAGCGAAAGTTGTGATATGGAAGCACTTGGCTAAGTGCCCAGGAAACACCGTCAACAAGAGAAGGTTTGTTTATCTCACCTCTGCCGCCTTACCTTCCGCATTTGACATCTACGCCGATCGCAAGTACCGGTAACTTCCATTTGCAATCAGGGCGGCAGGTCTTTTCCGCGGGTAGCGGGTGGAGGGTAACGGGTGGCGGGTAACGGGCGGCGGGTAACGGGTGGCGGTTTTTTCTTTAATTCAAAAAGCTTTATTTCCTTTCTTATCATTCTTTTCTAGTTTGCAACAAAATCCTTTAAACACTAACAAAACCATAGGTAGCAATACCTGAAAATGTCTTCAATAATAGTATCATAAACAAATCTGAAACGGTTTTACTCATATAACCAGAAATTCTAAACGTACCGTAGCATAAGATAATAATAATAATAATAATATAATAATAATAATTTTTAAAGAGGGAGCCCAACTCGCCAAGGCGGTCTTCAGTGGGGCCCTCATGCATTAATTAACTAATTAAAAAATTTTCACGAAAAAGTAAAATATGTTACAAAGTTTTACAAAATTTCGAGGTTTAAAAATTAGCTAAGATCTTTTAAAAACGTTTTCAACTTGGATTTAAAAATAGATAAAAAAGTACACTCTTTTAAATCAGTTGGAAGTCTGTTCCAGTCTTTCGCGGCATGAAAACTAAAAGTTTGTTTACCCCAGTTTGTTCTGGGTAGGGGTAAGCGAATATCATTAGAGTGTCTTGTATTGTATGAATGAATAGCTTGATTTTTAGTTAAATTAAAGTTGAAATCGGTTTCTCCAATAAGACACTTGTGGGTTGCGATGCAGCGGTGAAAAAGCCTTCTCGTGGAGAGTGACTTCAGATCAAGACTCTTCAGTGCTTCGGTTGACGAGCTTGATAAGAGGCGTAATATTTACGGCTATCTTGACAACAATTTAGGCCATCGCCTTGACGGGCAAGCAAACTTTAAGCCCAAAAAATATGGATTATCTGGCAATATAATTTCCCCGAAAAGCTCTGTAGAAACTCTACTTTGAAAAGCCTTTTCAAGCGGTTTGAAACCGCCGTAAATCAGACCGAGAAACATTTCGATATGTCATGCAGCACTAAAACCCCCAGATACTCCTTTTTTTAGGCTCTAACTCCTACTCGTCAAGAAATAGCTTAAAAGAGCCCTGAAGGACAGCTGTACTGAGGAATATTCACAATGACAGACAAATTTAGTCATAAATCCTGGATGGATGTGGTTTATCAGCATTCACCGTGGATACACCACAGACAGTAATAATATACCAGGCATCCATATCGAAGAGAATGCGCGTCTTCCATTATTATGTTCATTTTCTTTTTTGTCGTGTGAAACTGAGAACCTACTGTAAGCTAAACGGCTCGTAATCGTACCACAGTAAGCGCCTTCCTTGGTCGTTTTCGAGTAATCTTGAGAGTTACACCATCAACACATACCCATGTCGTCTAATACGCGGGCAAAGAGTCATAATTTCAATACGACAAGGATTTGTGTCGGATTAAGCTCTGTGGTCTTCAAGATTTGCGGCCAGGCCAACGGTCTTCAGTCAATGTCTTGTAATCTACGGTCTGAGCTCCACTGTATGGAGTCTGTAATCTGCAGTCTGCAGTCTGCAGTCTTCAAATGTCAGACACTGTTTGGTACGAGCTATTACAAACGTCATACAATTTGCTGGAAATTCAAGTGTTTCTAAAGGCAAATAATACAAGATGTTTAACTCGAGAGGAGCCAAAAATTATCTACACTGAAAAGTTCCATATCCGTATGGATGATTTAGATCCCGGGGGGTACTCCCTATAATGGCCTCGCCCGAAAGGGTTACCTTTTTCAGGCTTCAGGTATATAAAAGGGTAGGGATTTCACAAGTGTATCTCAAAGGGTAGGGTAAACGCTCATTTGGGTATTTAAAAGGGCCTTTAATTAAAATATTTGAAATAGACCCACCTTATGGCTGTATCAGTTTATTTATTAAGCACTACATGGAATTGACAACAAGTAGTTATGTTAAAGGGGTAACTTTTCTGCCAAAATGGTATATGAAAGGGTTAGGGGTTGGACCTCGGGGCGGAGCCTCCCCGTATTGTTAAGTACCCCCAAGTTAAGTACCAATACTTCTATATACATTTTTTTTTATAGCACACATATATTTAGATACACGACCCCATCAGCTCTGCTGATTAATTTATCGTGTTAAAATAAAGTTTCAGAAAGAAAATAAATGATAGCAAAACAACATGACGCTTCGACGACTTCATGTCATCATTGTCAAATGAATAAATTAGAAATAACGGTAATTCACTCAGGTAAAGAGTTTTGCACGAATGGAATCCGCTTGCGTGTTCAGTTTCTGTCCTTTGTTTTTAATCCACAGCATTTCCTAAATCAAACATTGCATTAAAATGGATTGTGTCGACTTAGCTTTCTTAAAGGGACAATATCCTGGGCTGCGCATATGTAAAACTGATTTTTCATATCAACTGAAATATTTGTTTTTAGAGGGGTATTGGGGTATTGTTTTCACCAGGATTGGAGTCAATATGGGATAGATTGGTCTCAAGCAATCACTAAGCCACAGCCAGAAAATGAGGTTTGCATAGACGATCTTACATCCCCTATTGGATCAACTCATATAACTCATTGATCCACTTCAGGAAGCCCGTGGATTTGGGATTGAGCTGTACACTGATTGATGCTTGCTGCTTTGTAGCAAACAACACATGAAGAGACAGAGTTAGCATTGTTATCACGTGTTTGCAATTGATTTTTTACCTAAAATTATACATATGGCTATTTCAATTTGAGAGGTTCAGTGTTTGTGTACACTAGAATGTTGCAAGGTTTTTTATTTCTCTGGCAAGAATACCAAAGGTGCATACCAGGTGGAGTGGGTGTTACGGAGCATAACGAAACAACCTAATCCATGCCAAACCTGAGGAACTCAATAAAAGCCAACTAAAGAAACATCCTAGATCCAAGTACCCATATCTGAGTCAAATGCACTCTTTTTAAGTGTTGTTTGTGACCTATATGCAATCTAAAGAATAGATCTAACACAAATATGCATACTTTTATTCACTCATCAAAGGTAGTTTCATTGCCTTGATGTACGATCCACTTCCTATAAAGTACGATCCATTTCCCTTCAAAGTACGATCCACCTCCCTAGAGGTACGACCGATTTCCCCTAAGGTACGACCAATTTCTGAATTTTGTCCCAAATCCCCCTCCATAGGTGGGTATGGCTATAAGTAGGTTATTCATTTCTCGTCCGGCCACTATTTTCTTAACAATGTCAACGGCGGAAGATCTCAAAACTAAACCGAGAGATTTTTGCAAAACTTTTAAGCCTTTTCTAAGTACAAAGGACTGTTCAAGGAATGTGGAGATTCAGCTAAATGTAAATGGACTGTTGTTAAAGATAAAAAGCAAGAAGCTGACGTACTGGTAGACCATTTCGCCATATAGCCGATGGAATTGGTTGAATCAGTGCCCAACTCAAATCAATGCACGATTTTAAAGACCATCTTAGTATTCAAAGAATTAAACAGGAAAGTGAGAAGTGGACACAGATCCCTTATGTGAAACCTGTAACGCAAGGACGAGTCCTAGCTGTTTTAGAGTCGCTCAACACTAACAAGCCTACTGGCTTTGATGGCATCCCGGCAAAAGTCTTGAAAATCGGAGTCGTGAAGAACTATCTCAACCACTATTCTGTTTAATTCATGCATACATAACAGCGCATGGCCAAGTGACTGGAAGCGCGGGGATTGAACTCCAGTTTATAAAAAGGATGACAAGTATTCTAAAGAAAACTACCGGCCATTAATTGTTCTACCATGTGTAGACAAAGTATTTGAACAGCTAGTAGGCATACAAGTCGCTGCTGGCTTTGACGGTCATATAACACTCATCTGCTTATCGGAAAGCGCACAGTTGTCAAACAACTCTGATCAGTTGGTGGAGGGATGGAGATAGCGGGAGTTCGATTTCTTTTTCACAAGTATGATTACAGACCGAATGGGATGACACAAAGTCTTATTACCAATTAATCATAAAAATTACAATTTCCGTGAAAAGAAAAATAGCCAAGTTATAAAAGAAAGGGAAAATTTGCATTAACAGACTGACAAAGGAGGCGTAAATTGTTTCATGTCTCTCTGAAATTGAGATTGGTTGATTTAAACTACAACTTTGAATGTGATTGGCTTATTAAACTGTCCGATAACAAATTGTCCGATAACAAACTTTCCGATAATAACTTGACAAGTGAATTAGTGGAAAATAGTCTTTTTTATTATCTATTTAGTTTGTGTCCCCAAATTAGTAGGGGATTTTCCCCAGCTATGTGGCTCTGACACATAAATAAAGTTTCTACTACTACTACCACTACCACCAACCCTCTCCGAATCTCAAAAACTGAGACCTAACACCCCTCCGAATCTCTCAAAAACTAAGACTTGGGTTTGCTTTTCGAAATCAGAAGTTAAATCAACAACAGGCCTGGCCTGCTCAAACTGTGACGTAGATGCTGGTCACCTGTTCAAACTTCTCGGGTGGAAAAATCTAGCATGCCAGCAGCAAATTGAAAGAGCTACGATGGTTTACAAGTCTCTGCACGGGTTGGCTCCAAGTTATCTAAGTTTTAAATTCGAGAGGCGTGAAACCGCATATAACCTAAGGGACTCTGAGAATAAACTAAATGTCCCATTGCCGCACACAAACTATTATAGAAATAGCTTTAGCTATAGTGGCGCCATTTTTTGGAACAGTCTTTCTTGCGACTTAAGGGAAGCAGAGTCAATTTAAACGCCTACTCAAATGAGATGTCTAAGGCACGGCATTCGTGGAAAGCAGCTTTTTATTCTTAATTATTTTTAGTTATTCCCGTTATAGTAAACATCAGGTATTAAATATATATATATTAAGTTTTTAAGGTGACGAATTTTTAAAAACCGTGTTTAAATACAGATTTTGAAAAACATTTAACTATAAAAAATTGCGATAAAATACTTCTAGACATGATAAAAAGTTAAAAAGTTTAAGAACGACGTTTCGATGTACATTACATCATTATCAAGTGAAATAAAAATGAAAGCTAATTACTATAAATACAAAAATGGACAATAGATAATTAATATAGTAGCATAGAAGAATGCTAAAACAGAAACTTAAACAAAAAGTTTCGCACGTATAGAGTCCGCTTGCGTATTCAAGCAAGGCTTAATTTTCTTGATGAACAGCATTTCAAAAATTAAACAATCAAATTTGCTCTGGCACTTACGTAAGATCTTAAAATGGCCCTCATTCAATAAGTGTTTATTCCCGTGAACTTCAAGAAAATGCTTGCCAATAGCCGAGTTCTTGTGTTCAGCAACGCGTTGAAAAAGGTGTCTGGCTGTGTAGCCGACATAATCTGCATCGCACAGATCACATGAAAAATGGTAAACAACGCATTGCTGATGGCCACACTGACAAGCGATATAAGGTGTCTTTAGTTAAAACAATGTTACATCGCGCGTACGCTCTATGTTCTACAACACAAGCTTTCATTTTAGAATGTAACAAATTGCGCTCAATTTTCAGCCGCCTAGATTATCCTAGAGCTCTCATAGATTCCATCATTAGTAATTTTGTTCGTAGTGTGTCGGAGCAGGCGGTGGAGGAGAGGCCTGAAGGCAGTTGTAAGATCAGAATTATTCTTCCTTTTAAGGATCAAGTAGCTGCCAATGCGGTTCGCAGGCAATTTCACGATCTAAGTAATAAGATTCGCCCCACATTAGAGCCAGTTTTTGTGAGCAGGAAATTGGAGAATGATCTTAAGCCTAGGGAAGTTAAGCCGTCGATTGTGAATCAGCAATGCGTTGTTTACCATTTTTCATGTGATCTGTGCGATGCAGATTATGTCGGCTACACAGCCAGACACCTTTTTCAACGCGTTGCTGAACACAAGAACTCGGCTATTGGCAAGCATTTTCTTGAAGTTCACGGGAATAAACACTTATTGAATGAGGGCCATTTTAAGATCTTACGTAAGTGCCAGAGCAAATTTGATTGTTTAATTTTTGAAATGCTGTTCATCAAGAAAATTAAGCCTTGCTTGAATACGCAAGCGGACTCTATACGTGCGAAACTTTTTGTTTAAGTTTCTGTTTTAGCATTCTTCTATGCTACTATATTAATTATCTATTGTCCATTTTTGTATTTATAGTAATTAGCTTTCATTTTTATTTCACTTGATAATGATGTAATGTACATCGAAACGTCGTTCTTAAACTTTTTAACTTTTTATCATGTCTAGAAGTATTTTATCGCAATTTTTTATAGTTAAATAAAGATTAAATAAATAAATGAAAATAAGGTTTAACTTTATTTTGCAGCCCAAAGTTGTGTGCCTTGGAAAACTGCTAACTTGTATACTGAAACGTTTTCCGTTTACAATTCTCACGTCTAATGAAACTGTTATCATTCCAAAAATAGTTGTTTTGAAACCTCACATATTCTATGACCTCAATCGACAACCTAGTAAAATCAGAAACTTACAAACAATTAATTCTTCCCCATACGAAAAGTTCAGGAAAATTTTAAAACGGCTCTTCCTGGAGCCCATTCAAAACGGCTCTGTTCTGAGCCACCATGTCACAAAAACAAAAGTCTTCGTTTGCTTTGATTCTTTTGTCATTGCTTTGTTGATGAAAGCAATCTTCCGTATCGTGGATTTCCACGATACACATTTGAACGATATATGGCTTTTCCAAAACAGAATACCGTATGTCATTTGACCTTAACTCCGTTTAGACACGGCAAACGTCACGGAATATAGCCTACAAGCCTCGCCCTATTACTTTTTAGAATGTTTTTTCCCGAGTAATTTTGCCCGAATCATCAACGTTTTGCCCGAAAATTAATTATAAAATTTTCTGAAACGCGTTTGTCACGAGAAGGCTAAACCAGGAAGATAAACGAGTGGTGGGTAGCGGATAAATATACAGAGAAATTCTTCCTCCTTTTGACGCGTTCTTTGGAAAATTTATCCGGTCACTTTAATTTGATATGGGAATCGGATCAAGTGATAAATAATGCACGAAAGAGACCGAGTCTAAAATCATTGAATGCGCATGCCTACTTGACAACTACTCTGATTTTTTGCGCATTCTTGAACCTTCAAAAAATATCCCTTTGAGGGGAGGGGGCGGCTGTACACAGACTATCCGGGGTGACAATTGTTAGCCTGAGAACAGGCTCCCGGCGAGGGCGAAAAAAAAAATAGGAAGCGAGAAATAAAAAAATCCTTTTTTTTTTCGCTCGTTCGCTAGCTTCGCGAGCGAATTTATTTGGCGCCCTCGCCGAGAGCCTGTTCGTAGGCAAGGTAGTTGTACAAAAGGAGTCAGAATTGAAAAAAAAGCTCAGTAGGAGATACGTAATGGGTGGGTGAAGAGGGGCTGGGTTGCGATGTGGAGGACGATCAAGCAAAATGTCGGCGACAACCTCTGCAGAAAAGGTTTTCGTTCTGCTCTCGCGATTTGGAATGGAAGCGAGTGCTGCACAGGCTAACACTGGTTTATCAGTTTTCCCGTTTTCTCAATGACAAAGAAACATTTGATTATTTCTTTTCACCCGATCATGCAATATGAAGAGAGAACATAGACAGGTCTAAGTTCCCGTCAGTCTCTTATTGAGGACCTTACTGAAGTCGAGTGGAGGAGTGTAGAGGGTATATTCGTGATCATGTATTTTATTGAATTATTAAATTTAAAATTTATTAAATCATTATTATTATTATTCCCGTCAGCGAAATGTGAAATGGCCACTGCCCTTCTCCACCCTTCCTCACCTGGTTATGATTGGCTCATTTGCGAAGCCAAACATCTTGAGATATTTAGGGTGTTGTTAGGGAGTTGTCTTCTAAGGGAAAGTACGCTTTCTTCTACACAGATATACGTCTAAAGGAATCGGTTCTTTTTGTTATTGCTGTCTAAGGTGTCGTCTAAGGTAAGATATGTTGAATGTACGGATGCTCGATTAACGTAAATGATATTCAGACAGCATTTAGCTCAGTTAAGCTTGCATATAAACGCCTGGTGCATGGAAATGTCGAGCGATATGCTCCGTAAGCCGAATTCTTGAAGTGAGTTCATGATCGGCCTCAATTCCTTGGAACGAAACCTTTGAATTGAAGTTTGTCACCCTATTTATGGCCTAACAACAGTGAAACAGCGAGTGATGCTTGTAAAGCACAAGTGAAAGTTTGATGAAGTGAAGGTTGCTTGTTTAAGTTGAAGCCGTCAAGATTTTGAACGCAGTTGGCCGACTCCATATGGAGTCTGACGATAAGCTAAGGCGTTTGTGTTGAAAATGTCTTCTAAATTTAATCATTGTATTTAATAAGAGCTTCTTGCAGGCTATGTGAATATTAATACTGACATTTTTTTCTAATTTGATATTGTTAAGCCGATATATGACAGCTAATAAACTCAAATTCCTCAGCCTAATTGTTATGCGACTTCTTCCAAGTTCCTCCCGTATGTAAAATCACTAGAAGCTTCGTGAATTGATTTTTGTTCTTATGTTTTTTCAGATACTTGTGAATTAACCATTCAAACGTTTACTGTTGTAAGTATCACGGTAAAAATTGAAGATGGAGAATATTACAGCCGAGAGCCTCAGGGAGCTGATTTCTACAAATATTTTCGGAGAAAGGGCAGTTTTAGATCTGAGTGATAGAGGGTTGTCAAAAGTTCCTGAAGCTATTACAGACCTGACTGAATTGGAGTTGAGTAACCTGACCTGGCTTAGTGTGAGTGGCAACAAGTTGTCTGTTCTACCTTCAAACATTAAACACCTCAAGAATCTCTGGGGACTGGACTTGAGTAATAACCAGTTGACTACATTGCCTGATGAGATTGGTGAACTGAAGGAGCTGCAATGGCTGAATGTGAGTAGCAACAAGCTGACAGTTTTATCACCAAACATTATAAAACATCTCAATAAACTCCGGGTACTGCACTTGAGTGATAACCAGTTGACTACATTGCCTACTGATGAGATTGGTGAACTGAAGGAGCTGGTATTGCTGTTTGTGGCTGGTAATCCTCTAACATTGGAAGAAACGAGAAAGGTTGTGAAGCTACAGAATAAGATGAAGTTAGATATTTCAGGTAAAGATATTAAATGTTGTTATTTGTATTTATGTTATGCATTGTGAATGAAATAAATATTGGAAGATGCAGTTTAACTTAGAAATTACAAATGTGCTGCTGACATTTTAGTGTATCTTTTAGAAGAAGTATATTTACTAAGCTTATATATATGAAGCTACATGTAATTTAGATTGTTATTGTGGAAAGTTTTTAACTCTAACTGCATGATGTAGGCATCTTCATAACTGTTCTTAAATATTTGTGAAACATTTTTAAAATAATTGTCAAGGAGTAATTATAGTATATACATTCGAAGTTTTGTTTGACACTGACTCTTCTAAAACATATAAAACAACATTTTTAGCTGCATTAACGAAGATGATTTGAACGTTTGTCAAGCAGTATAAAAATTTCTTGATTTTGTGAAAATTAAATGTGGTAATGTACTACTCAAATACTTTTTTCTCCATGCTTGGTTGTCAATATTTGTGTCAATGCTTTTGAGTGAAAATGAAGGCTAAATCTAACCAAAAGAGCATTAACAATTTCATTATGAACTGTACAGCGTGTGGAAATATTTTAATTGGCAGAAAATGAAAATACTTTTACTGTATAAACTTATAGTTTCTTTATGTTTTTAAATTCGGGCCTTCACTTGGGAATGCAGCTCATTCATGAGTGCAACTTTTACACAATTAATCTTCAAATGACACATAAAGAAGGTTTAAAAATATCTTAATTACAAGGTGTGAAATTCCCTTCCTCTTCATTGACACAACAAAAAGTATTTTTACCATATTCATGTTATACTAAACAATTATTGGATTACGTTGAGCATGATATCATGAATTATCAAAACCGAGGTCTGTGTTATCTGCCGAAGCCGAAGGCTGAGGCAGATAACACACAGACACAAGGTTTTGATAATTCATGATATCATGCGAAAACCGAATTCAATAATTGTTTTATTATACATTTTTCACATAATTCATCCTCAGAAACAGAAGCAAAGCATTCAGCCATTTTGTTTCTGAGGAGAATACTCCAAGGGGCTTGGTAACTAGGCAGATGTTGAACTTGACATGATAAATGCCAGCAGATATTGCATTTATCACATCAAGTACACAACCTATTGTGAATTGATTGAATGCTCTCGACCAATCAGATTTTTCATAGTGAGTCTGATGTATAATAATAACATTTATCTTACATGTATGAAACTTTATATTAAAATTGTAAATTAACTACACTTTGTGATTGACATTGTTAAAATCTCATAAGCTATAGTAATATTTAATCATAAATAATTCCTATTAATTGACAAGAATATCTTTTTTTTATATTTTTATATTAGGTCATGTATTTAAACAAAAAGCAGAAGGACAAAGAGCACAACTGGCTTATGAAAAGGCTCTGAGGGACGGCTTTGTGAATGTTAACCGTGGTCGGATATTACTAATTGGTCAGGATCGTGCTGGTAAAACCAGTCTTAAAAAGAGTCTGTTGGGTCTGCCATTTGACCCTAAAGAACAGAGTACTGAGGGAATTGAAGTACAGGCTTCAACATGTCAAATTGAAGTTGAACAAGTTAAGAACTGGCGTTCCACCCATGAGAACAAACCAGGATTGCTGGAATATTCAAAAGATATATCAAGGATAGTAGCAAATAAACTGTGTGACAGAACAATGGAATTCAAATTATTTAGTGCTGATAGAAGTGATCCCAACAAGCATCAGGTTTGGATAAACTTAAGTGTTTAGACATCTCAAATGCAGAAGAAACAGGTTAACTTTCACCTGAGAATTTGAGAACAAAAGAACTTCCTGTTTTTTTTGTAGTTTAATTGCAACATGTAACAAACAACCTGAACTGATGTATTTGCTGTAGCGTCTATTTTTCTATCTTTGGACTAATGTCAGGTTACCTCTCTCAGCTAGATAGTTTTAGCTTGCCTGTCTTGAAAGTCAACTATAATTAAATATTTGTACTGATGGAGCATTTTAAATCAGAGTAAATTTCCATCTGAGTGCATGGTTTGTGGAAGATGTGTAACTGTCAGCCAGAGTAAATGTCAGCCTTCTGATTACTAGTGCTAGCCCTAGGATTTCACGGTAACAATCGTTTCCTGTACCGTGTCGTTACCGTGATTCAGATATAATGGACCCAAAAAACGGTTCACCACTTTAGCCTTGCCGATCAAAATTCAGCGATAAACGTTTTTCCTTGTTCCAATGCTCAAGACGTATCAGAGAATTTCTTTGATTAGCACTCCAATTATATATGAAACCAAAACGTCGTTTCGCGTTACCCACTGCCATGTTGTATTGATCCCAAAGTGCATTGCATGGTATGTGCAATGCAGTTTGGGACGGATTTAAGATGGTTGACGAACAGCTGAGCTACAATTTTTAGTTTTCATCCCAGCAATCTGTTTACATTGCATCAAATACAAAGAAGAAGAAAAAGGACAAAAGTTGTCTTTATATAATTAAAAACCTTAGGAAGAGGTAATTTTGTACTGTTTTCAAACTGTTTCCCAGTTGCGGAGAACAATGCGTTGTTTATAAGCTTAAACATTAAGATACATGCAAGCTTATATATATATAGTGTTTCATTTTCATACTATTTCCGTTTTCTTTTATTTGTGTTTAAATTGAGCATGATATTTTGCCAGAAAATTTTCCGTTACCGATCATTTCCATGATCACTGGACACGGAACCGAAAAAGTGTCACTGATGACGTTTGAAATTCTAGGGCTTGTAGTGGCTTACTTTTTATTATTATGTCGCTGATCATTATTTTTGTTTTATAATCTATTCTAGGTTGAGGAGATTGTAGACTCTGAAATTTCCTTACCATTAATTAAAGCAAAAGCAACGTCAAAGCAGTCCCATGTTAACAATGGTGAACATTTCCCTGAACGTGGAAGTGAAATTGAGTTGAATGAGCCTGAGGTAATGATCAATGTCACTTCACCTCCTGATGATGTCACAAATCATGTTCATGAGTTGCTAGAGTATGTCAGAGGTGAAGGTGATATCACCAAAGGAGAATCTGTTGTAAGCATGGATGTGTGGGATTTTGCCGGACAGCAGCTCTACTATGCTTCTCACCCTCTTTTCTTATCATCTCGTGCACTGTATATTTTAGTGCACAACCTCAGCAAGCCGTTATTTGCACAAGCTCAGCCCTGTGTTAGACAAGGAACTAGTGATATTCCTTTGAAGAACCCAAAGAATGAAACAAATCTGGAGAATTTGCTATCATGGCTTGCTACAATTCACAGCATTACACAAGTGAAAGGAGAACAAGATATTGGTGCTCAAAGTAGGTTGCCCTATCTGCGACCTCCGGTACTCATTGTAGGCACACATGCTGACAAACAATCTCCTCAATACATTGCTGGCGTGAAATCAGAAATACAGAAGAGGATTTCTGGTAAGGAATACGGGAAACATGTGGTCCCACCATTGTTCAGCATTGATAACACAAGCTCACTGATCTGGAATTGGATAAAGAGAGTTTTCAGACAGGGTCCCAAGGAACAAAAACATCAGACAGGTATTAACTAGTACTAATGTATGGTTGTGTAAAATTGATTGATAGCAATAATAATAATAACTACCAAGTTATTTACTTGCACTAACTTAGATATTATTGCATTTGCACCCATTGTTACTGTGCATCCTTTCTGCTCACGAAATTCATGTTTCAACATCACGCCACGTCATACATCAAATGCGCACACTAAAGATGAAATAGAAGCAATTCTAGGGCTTGGCACTGGGTGTGCTAACTTTGCCTGCAATTTACTCTCTTGGATGCTTGGTGACCCCCATTTTACTTTCTGTAGATCAATTACTTTCCTGATTTTATCCTTTTTACAAATATTTCACTTTTTCTTCTCTCTTGTGAGCGACCTTTTCTATGAATTATGAGGATGGGCAAGGTTAATATTTAGTCTTTTTCTAGGCCTTTTCTACCTTAAGGAATGACATCAGCTCTAAAATTTTACTTAATGATATACTTAAGTGTGCTGAATTGAGTATGTTTACCTGATCTAAATTTCATGTAACTAATAATTTTTATGACCGTTAGTTGTTAGCTAGCATCATCTTAAAATAATTAAAACATATTAAAAATGTATGGTTTTCAACATGCCTTATCTCAAAAACGAGCACAGTAACCCCCCCCCCCCCCCCTTTTTTGGGCTTTTGGGGAAAAAATGATCTTTTTAAAGATCACCTTAATTACTTCATGGTAAGTTGTAAAAAAAAAATCTATCCATGGCAACATTTTAAGTGTGGACTTCCTTAAGTGAACAAACAATGCACAATTTTCAGATACATTATATTGAGCCCACCTGAGCTCACATTAACCTGAGCCCACGATATGGTCATGTGACACTGGTCAGTGGATACCTTGTGTTGATAGGTGTCAATTGACCATAATTAAAGATGTTCGCTGTAAATCAAGGCTACATGCCTCAGTCAACCTATCAGCTGGAGTATGGCCTTTCTGTTGTGTGACATCGTTGTTGCCTATGAGTGAGGTGCTCTGCTTGGCGGGCCAGAGCTCTGCTAACGTTGAAAATGAATTTTCACAGAGTAGAACAGACTTTCTTTCTGGCTTGCTGGCTTGCTTTTGTTGTTTGCTCTCATAACTTTGTTGCTTGCTCTTGTCACCAGGTTTTAACCTACTCACAGGTTACTGCATCCCCCCCTGTAAGGATATCTCAATTATGTGTTACCACAGGATCAGTGTCAAAATGTATGTTATTTATTTTCAGAGCAAGAGGGGAAGACAGATGACATTCAAGAACTGCGGAACAAAATCATGGAGGTGTTGAGACAGGAGCCATATATGGGGGAAAAGATACCAGTCAGGTAAATAATATATAATATAGTCTTGTTTGCGAGTCTTTTTAAATCATCAAGGTATTGTTGCACTGACATTGGTGGACATGACAACTTCACACCGATTTAAGTGTGTACCCCAAATTTTGGGGTTATTAAGAATTCATATATTCACTCTATTGTTCTGGATTCATTACTTATTCCTGTCGAAGACTTGCCGATTGTGTGGCCCTTTTTCCGAATGCCGCAAACGTTTGAAGTAGGTGAGATATTTTTCCTTTGTTTGAAAATTTCTGGTTGGATGATTTTTAATCACTTCTGTTATCTGGCCGATGACAGCTCACAGTTAAAGCTAGCTGGAGAATCAAATGATAATTGTAAGCTGGAGAATCAAATGATAATTGTAAACTACAAGTAACCATCCCACCTGAACATGATGCACACGACTATTTTTTTAAGCTCGTCAAAAACTGATGTACTGGTATGAATGCTCCACAGGAGTTTTCATAGTTGTGACACAGACCGTATGTTCTATGTTTCTGGTTATCTTTGCCACCATTATCGCCAATTCTCGCAAATGTTGTCGCATGATTAATAAAAACATTGACTAATCGATCGCCGCTTTCGCTTCAGAGAGAATAGAAAACTCCGCACGCTCGTAAGACGAAAGACAGGAGACCGAATAACGCTATTGGTCAGTTCTTGTCAGTTGTTATGACAACTAGAGTGTACCGTCATGTATGATGCACTGAAGTAGCGAAACCCATGTTAATTTCTCGACTCGATCGCAAAGTTGTCAGCTAAATTATACTTGCAAATTTTTCATTTATTGACGTCTTAAACATGGAGTAAACGAGTGTTGGAATGGAGAAATGGAGACCTCATCGCGTATGGAAACATGTTACACAACAAAAGATCTTCTGAATATTCAACGATGAGAAGCGTGCCGCTCAAATTTAAAAACATGACTTTCCACTCTGGTTAACCAGAACAAGTCGTTTAAGATCTCTTTTTAAAGCTCTCAAACCGAACTAATTCTATAGATGCGGATCAAAGTTGGATGCGTTTTACGGAAAACGCTGATGCATGGAAACTCTTCAGTGATTTTGTGGCCTTAATCCAGGTCAACAACAACAAAGGATCTTCGTAAATTAACGATTTGTTACGCAAGATGAATCGATAAGCGTGCCGCTCAAAGTTAAAAACATGAATTATTTCCAGTTTGAAACCGAAACAAGTCATTTAAGATCTCTTTTTAAAGCTCTCAAACCAAGCTTTTTCCATAGATGTAGCTCAATGTTAGACATGTTTTACGAAAAATACTGACGCATGGAAACTCTGCCTTGAATTTTTGTGCCTTCATTCACATGCCAATAACAAAAGAAAATCTTCACAACTGCACTGCTTTGTTCTTGTCTTTTCAATTGGCTTCAAGGGCTTCCGGACTAAGGTCTCACCTTTTATCAAGAGAGTGAAGCCGAAGTTGTTTGACGCTACTTCGGTTATCCGCGAACACTTCTCGAACTGACTCGAACTCAATGCCCAGAGGAATAGAATTGCGCCTTCAGGCAAAAAATACAGCAGTCTCACCAATGTTGCAATGACACACTTAAATCGAGGTGAAGTTGTAATGAGAAGAAATAGGCCAGTATCAATATCTTAAAATTCCCACTTGGCTCTGAGGCTTAAATAAAAGAAATAATTCATCCCTCATCCTTGGTTCGATTTTTTTTTGGTGGAAAAAAATGGTTGTTGCAGCTCAGTTAATTGCCAGATGCCTGGCCCTTAATAAAACCCCTGTTTTTGACAACTTTTGGATGGCTTTCGCAAACTAGCAAATAAAATTCCAAGAACTGTGGCAGGTAGCTGGGATACATGTGTGTTGTTTGAATACAAGTGTGTGATCTTGACAAATCTGCTTTTGTTTATAGTTCATGCACTCTCATTGTTGGCGATTTGAAATGAAAGCAATGAAAACATTAATATTATATGGCGAGGATTTGAAGTAGTTTAATACTAGAAATAATGGCTTGTTATGAAATGTGATTCATTTTCTCTGATCTCTTTTAGATGGTTTCTGTTTGAAAAGGTGATTGAAGATTTGATAGCCCAACAGATTTATCACAGACATCTAGAGCAACTTCAAAGCTATGCCAAAAAGTATTGCTTTATAGAAGATGCAGATGAGTTTGCTGGCATGATCAGTTTCTACCATGGCCTTGGTATGATTATCAAGCATCGCAGTACAGTTGTTCTGAAGGCTCAGTGGCTGATTGACCTATTGAAGCAGCTGATAACCATTCCACACTTCAATAAAAAGGTAGGAAAAATAATTTCAATGTTAGAAATTTAAGTGTTTTTCCTTTACCTAATCTTTTACCTGAAGTGGTTGTAGTGACCTTTTTAAATATTTCTTTAGCTGAAAAACAGTAAGCTACTCTGTGTACACAAACATGTATTTGTTCATGTTTCTACATGTATGAACCCTTTAGAGAATGTTATCATTGCAGATGATGCACTATGTATTACTGTAGATACATGTACATTAATTGATTAACTACCAAGTTAGGAAGACCAAATAGCAGATATAAATATTTTCAAATTGTATAGCTGCAGCTTTCATAGACCCTTTGCATAAATGGTGCCCGAATTTGAATAACAATACTTTGTACATCCTTAGCCTTGTACTTATGTTTCAAGACAATGGATTTTTCACATGAATATGAGACTTGGGATGTATAAGTATTGTTCTTCAAATATCGGCACCATTTTTGCAAAGGGTCTATGGAATGTCAAATTTAATTATAACTTGTTGGCACAAGTAATTACTTAGTAAATGGTCATAAATTTTGAGCAAACATCAATACTTACACTTAACATTTTTGTTTTCCAATTACAACATCACAAAACCAAACTATGTCCCAACCACATATTAGAGCAAACAAATAATACATATGGGTGGAGGTGATTAAAACATTTGGTCATTGCATTGTTATATCTACATTGGAGCTTGGAGCAACTCAGTAAGCTTATCATATGCTAGGAATGTCAGTACTACACGAAGAAACATCTGTCAGTCTGTTTCAAATGAATGTATGTCCCAAAATTTCTGTTTTAGTAAATAACAGTACCACTGTACATGTAGTTTTGACATAAAACCATTCCCCATTTGAGAGACTGCTACTTTATGAATGGACTACAAGGATGCCAATGTCAACAAAGTATTGAGCCGTATGTTTGGCTGAAGTAGCCAAGTTGCTTTATGCATTACTTATAACTGCATGCTAAAATGTCATTCTGATGTTTTCTTAGGATCCTGTACACACCAAGTACTGGGATGAACTGAAGAAAAACGGCATTCTTTGCATGGAACACGTTGATCATGTTTTTTCCAAGTTTATTCAACAAGGCATTATCAAAGATGACATCTTGGACATGATGGAGCAATTTGGTTTGATCGCCAAGTTCTCACCCTCCCCAAGTGATGTAAAGTACTTTGTACCAGCTCAACTTGAACCGTCACCTGAAGATTTTTGTCAAATGGAGCCATCCCACACTGATCCATGTCCTTTGTATCTCCACTTTGTGCATGGTTTTGTCCCTCATGGTCTTTTCTCACAGCTTGTGTCGCAAACCATTCGTTGGCCCATGGAGCACCCCATGCTGTACCAAAATGGAGCTTGTTTTTTTATTGGAAAGCAAGTCCATAATTTCATTCTCATTTGCAAGAAGAGTTTCATTAAGATCGTCTTAAGGCAAAGAATGCAAAGTCATCAGTTGTCAGCAGAGAAGTCGGAAGAACTACCTACGCTAGTTCGGGAGTTTGTAGAGAGAACTTTGCAAACCTTGTCACAGGAGCTGCCATACCTAAGCGGACTGCAGTATGAGTTGTGTGTAGCCTGTCCATACTGTCATCAAGGCAGAGACGGGGTTGGTCAAGAGTGTTCTAACCATGGCAAATTGTCATGTGATGACGAGGAGTGCTTCCACCTCCTTAAAATGAAAGAGGATCAACCACTGATCTGTACTAGGAAGCTCTGGGGTGAAGAACACCCTGTCCATGGACTGGAGAAATGGTTCTTCAAGAGAACAAGCCAGGTACATCATTCATACAGTCTTTATGTTTACTGAAAATCTACTTTGCGTATAAAGGCAATTCCCGTTTCACCTGGGTGGAGGACTATACAAGCGAGCTGTGTCTGAAAGGACGTAGTGATTTCAGAAGTTGAAGAAGAAAATGCCTTAAATATGACCGGATCCTGTGAGATCTTATTGGTTAGGATCATGATAACTAGGAATGGTGTTTTAGTGTTTAGTGGTTGGGTGATTGGACCTCATGAATACCGCCCCCTTTTTGAGTAATACTCCCTCCACCCTCCACTCTCCACCCCCCCCCCCCCCACCCGAGGATTTATATTGCCTGCCGGTCTTTAATTAGTATAATTATGCTATATATGATGGAGGTTAAATTATATCTCTGGAGAAATGATTTGATTAAGGCCAGTGGAAAAAAAGCAATTAAAAAAATATATTAGAATTAACCAGTTAATGTTGAAAATAATCATCAACAAGCTACATCACAAGTTAGAGTTTATTTAATTGCTAATTGGTTACCAGCTTTAATTGTAGGTGTGGTTCTCTTGTAGGATTTGAGTCCTTCTACCACCATTCCCACTACACAAGATGCACCAGCAAAAGAGAATCAAGGGAAGTCAGGTACAGCATTGAGTGTTACTCAGTTGGCCAGTGGGTGGAACTCGTCTAAGGGAGGCTTATCAACCATAAACAGACAGCTTGCCACAGAATTTGCCCAACACGAACAAGTAAAAGTCACCCTCTTAGTCCCACAATTTTCCTGTTCTGAAGAAGAGAAAAGGAACGCTGAAAGCTGCAATGTTTCCATTAGAGAAGCAGAGAGACGTCCAGGCTACAATGACCCCCTTGACTGGCTGAGTTCCCCACCAGCAGACCTTACCATTGACATCATAGTGGGCCATGGAGGGAAGCTTGGTAAACAAGCCCAATTCATCAGAGAATCTCACAAATGTAAGTGGGTCCAAGTACTGCATACTGCTCCTGAAGAACTTGGAATGCACAAAAACTATCCAGAGGCCATATCCAAAGGGGAAGAGAAGAGCAGAATTGAAATAGAATTGTGTGAATTGGCAGATGTTGTTGCAGCCGTTGGACCCAAGCTGACAAAGGCATACTGCTCTTACCTGCGCTTTTGCAAGAAACACCAAGACATCATTCAGCTGACACCTGGCATATTCAGTGAGTTTTCAGACATCACACAAGTAGCAAATGAGCATGACAAGTTTAAGGTGTTGACCTTTGGCCGTGGTGATCCTGAAGACTTCAGTCTGAAGGGATACGACATTGCAGCTAAAGCAATAGTTGAACTGAAAGACAGCTCATATCATCTGGTGTTTGTCGGTGCACCAGATGGGAAACAGGAGGAGGTCGCTGAAAACTTGCTGCTAAGTGGAATCTCTCGAAATCAGTTGTTTGTCCGAAGATTCATCCAAAGGAAGGAAAGATTGAAAGAGTTGTTTTGTGAAGTTGACCTTGTGATCATGCCATCCAGGACAGAAGGATTTGGATTAACTGCACTGGAGGCCTTGTCTGCTGGTCTTCCCATTCTTGTGAGTGGAAACTCGGGATTTGGAGATACACTGCGCACTCTACCACTAGGAAAGCCATGTGTGGTGAATTCTGCTGACCCTAAAGAGTGGGCCAAGGCAATTAGAGCTGTACGTCTGAAAGACAGAACAGAGAGACTGCAGGAGATTCAAAGACTGCGGACATCCCATGAAGAGAAGTTCAGCTGGAAGAAACAGTGTGAAGCCCTTGTTGATAAGATGTGGAGTTTGGTTCATGGTAAGGCTTTGGCTTAATTGACTTATTTTTGTATCATTATGGTCAATAATTACAGTCAAACCTCTATTAAGCAGCCTTCTGTTAGTGACTCTCTGTTAAACAACCCTCCATTAAGCGGTCACCTCTATTAAGTGGATGCAGTCATCATTTGGGTTTGCTAATTGGCTATTAACTTTATCGTAACTCACTTCTTTTAAACAGTCACCTTGTTACATTAGGTGGTTAACCAGAGCACAGTGTTATGGTCATGAAGAACTCTCGCTGGCACTGAACCAAGTCAGTGACTTGCTTCACAAATTATGTTACGCAACCCCACAGATGATCCTAACTGATTTTTTCTTTTTATGTTGAGTAGGATGCCAAAACTGTCAGTGATCTGCCTTAAGACAGAAATGCTCGAAGCTTGACTAACGAACAACATTACTTTAAAATCTGTTGCCTAGCTATGCATGGACTCTTTAGAACTTCCAAACACTAAGATAATTCTATTTTGCACCACAGTTGTTACGATCAATAAAATTTTGCATGCTTACTGAAGCTTTCATGTTTAAGTTTTGCCCATAACGTGCTCGAGTTTGGTCACTTCGTTTAAAGGGTCAACCTCTATTAAGCAGTCACCTGGCTTTTTCCTGTGTGTGACCGCTTAATAAAGGTTTGACTGTATGTTACCTTAGTAAGACTCGCCTGATTTGTTTTGTGGTGTTGTTTTTTCCTGTTTGTTCATATCTGTTTCACAGCATTTCTACAGAATGATGCAGTAAACCATCTCTAGTTTTTTTTTTATCAAGGGTTATAGAACAATTTTTATTTTAAGTGGATCCAGATATGGTCTGAAGTTGGGAGATGAGGGTGATAAGCTTATTCTTTCTTCAAAAAGTGGTCCTTCTGAAAAGCTGGGGGACTGATTCTAAGTATGTTTTGTTACTTTCGCTCTATATTTTTTTTAGCTCTTTATCAAGTGTTTTGATGAAAGAAATTGTACCTCTCAAAAATTGGTGTGGGACTGTTGTGGGTCAAAGTGAAGTTGCCTTGTCTTCCTATAAAAGGGGGGGAGGGGGCATGCGGAGATGCTAGTGAGGTGTGGGGACAGATTGATGAATCTGATTAATTCTTTTTCGTAGCTTTGGAAAAACCTGTAAGTCATGAAGCATATTCCACAAGTCAGAGTAGTGATTCTGTAGAGTCAGCAGCGACACAGATCTCAAGTGAATCTCCACTGCTCCCAGGTAAGCATGTAGCAACAACACTAAGATGTTGCAATATATTTTGGAGTAACATTGTTCACATTGAACTGGAACAGGGGGAGCTGTTACTCTCAGAAATGAGCTATATGAGTGCATGGGAGCCAAAGGGTTCGACTTTTTTTGTTTTGTTTTTTTCAAGGTCTTGTTTTGGTTTGAAAGTTTGTCAGATTTTGCCACATTGCTCTACAGTAAATGTTTTATCGGTAATTGAATTAAGGTTGGAATTAGGTGAAGTTCTTTTATATGCAAATCTTGTACCTCTTACTAACCAAGTTCAAGGTCCGTACTGTAAGTTATGGACCAAGTTTTTTCCCCTTGGTTTTATGGCCCATGCACGAAGCACACAGGCCATAAATCGACGGGGGAAAAACAAGGATCCATAACTTACAGTACGGACTGAGAAAATGAGGTTAGTAAGATATTTATTATATCTCTACAATTTGCCTGACGGGTTTGGGAACCATTTCCATTCACGCAGAACAGCTACAAATTTCTGACGCACCTCGAAAGCAAAAAAAAAATGTTTTTAATTCATTAGCACACTTTAATACACAATTTAGAGCAAAAGAAAGTTTTAAACTTTTATTTGCTATTAAAGTTAAGAACACTTGGCCACTAAACAGTTTGGCAATGAAACCAACTTTAAATTTTAGCGAGCCATACAGGAGAATACAGCCCGCTAAATTGACCAATCACAGCGCGCATACTATCTGAGAGATATAATAAAAAAGCTTAATTACATGAATGTATTAATCTTTTTCCATGGGGCTGTGGATGTGATACATGCGATAAATCATGAAACAGTTTGGCAATAAAACCAACTTTAAATTTTAGCGGGCCGTACAGGAGAATACGGCCCGCTAAATTGACCAATCACAGCGAGCATACTATCTGAGAGATATAATAAAAAAGCTTATTTACATGAATGTATTAATCTTTTTCCATGGGGCTGTGGATGTGATACTACACACTGCCATTTTCCAACTTATTAATGGAAAATAAAAGTTTTATAAATGAAATATTTTGGTCTCAAATAGGATTTGAAGTAACAGATGTCGCTTTCCCTTCCCACCAAAGGTTCCAGTGAGTAGCCCCTCTGCAATAACCTTAATTTATATATGTTTCTTTTTAGATCTGCTCGGGCAAATGTTCATGAATCTTCAGCAAATGCAAGGTGATGTAAGCAAGGTCAACAGTAATACTGACCTGTCAGCAGAGTTGGAGAAGATTGCATCAGACAAAGGATTTGTGATTTCTGACAATGAAGGGTCGGGGAACTGCATGTTTTATGCACTGTCTGAACAACTAGACCTTGTGAAAGGAATCAAGATCTCGCATGGAGAATTAAGACAATCCTTAGTGCAGTACCTCAGAAAGAACCCAAAACGGGTAGGTTTAATGTTTTATTTTGTTGGTCTGGTTTAAAATATCTTAACATGTGGTTTGGGAATATTTGTTCCAAGTGATCAGACTTCAGCATTTGTGTCAGCATTTGAATTGAACTTGCAGTCTGATAAGACGGCAGAAAACTGGGCATCGTCATATACAGAGATTAGTTATCTTCAAATAATTTGCTGTGAAAAAAGATTTCAACATTTGGTTTTCCATTACACAGGTAACTTTAGGGAGGGACACTTCTGCCATCACCTTGTTAAAAGTTAGTGTTTTTATTCTCCCTTCTTACAGCCTGATGGAACAGATCTGTTTAACTTCATCAATGGATATCAGTCTTGGGCTGATTATCTTACAAACATGGAGCAAGATGGCACATGGGGTGATCATGTGATTCTGTATGCGACTGCAAACTGCTATAAAACGAACATTCACGTGATTAGCGGTCAGTCAAATCACTGTGACCTTACTATCAGGCCTGATGGTCATGTGATCAGCACCAACCCACTTGTGCTGGGCCATGTTCATGAAGTTCACTACGTCAGTCTGCAACCCAAACAAGGTGAGGCTTTGTGCAACACACTGTGTTATAAGACAGTTTGTTGGTAATGTATATTATTTCAATTCATACAAGGTAAAGCTTAGTAGGTCACACTGTGTGTACATTAATAAAGGGGGCAAGTTTCTAAAGAAACTGTGGTGCTGCGTCGATGGGAGTTTTACAAGATAATTCGGTTTTATCAACTGAGTTGATAAGTGAATTGGCCACCGTAAAGAGATTCGGAAGCTGAGGTTTCGAGCGTTAGCCCTTTGTCGGAGCGAATCTGGTCCAACGCCGATGGATTCACAAATGGTGTTATCTTTTCTACGCTCAAACATACAGACCCACACACCGTTCGCGGTAGATGGACTCAAAAAGATGGCATGTGTACCGGTAATGACCATATATTTCGAAACGGGTCGTTCGGCGAACTCAAAATAGCAAAAGAATCAAATGATTTAGCGGATTTAGCGAAGGTCTTACCAGAATCATACCAGAAATCAAATGAGTTCTCAGTGAACAAAAAATGTGGACAGAATGTTGCTACAGACGACAGAACACAAGGTGCGCTGTATTCAAACTCTAGGAAGCGACTACAAAGACGCCATGTTGAACTGCGAAAGTGGCTTTCATCAGAGTGAGGATAAACGTATGCTTAATTGTCAAAGCTTTCGTCTAGTTATGTAACATCTATCTACATTCGCTATGTTTTTGCTCAAACTGAGTTCATTATCCGCTGCTATTTTTCTCTTTGTTTCGTTAGTTTTGTCGCTTTTATTCGTACATTATATTCGCATGTTGTGCAGGCATGTTTGTTTCGTATCAAATAACGTGGTGGCAGATGAATGTGATCATGTTGTATTGGAGAAGACAGCGCTATGTATCTGTATGTATGGATACCCAAAGTATACAACAAAAGTGTGACGAACCAGCGTTGTGTGTACAACAAATTCATGTTGCAAAGGAAATAAAATTCAGGTCTCGTTACATGATGTTTGTTTATCATCAATTATCAATTATATTAATATCAGTAATATTAACAATCCTGAGTACCATGTGCATCAGCCGTTGATATCAGACATTTGTAGGTTTATTTTAGCCCTGTTTATTGTTCGATAGACCTGAAATCTTAAGTAATCTAGATATTTTTTATGAAAGCTGTCATTCTCTGGCTCGCCATGAATACCTCCAAGGTGGTCAGCAGGAGTTTTTCATTATTGTATTTTTCAGTATTCGCTATCAGACGTTGATATCAGACATTGATACGTTTCTTTTAGCCTTGTTTATTGTTTCATTCGAATTAAAATCTAAAGTAATCAAAGTTTTGTTTATGAACACAGTAGTTCTCTAGCTTGCTATTAATACCTCCTAGAATGTACCCGTTGAGTTGTAAATATTTTGGTTACGTCGTCTTATAACTACGGTGTATTTACGATCAGCGAGTAAAACAATATAAAGTAGTGTGAAAGTGAAGAATGCTTTCCAGTTGCTTAAATTGGAAAATTCACTGCGAGGATCATTCTTCACTTTCATCTATGACCGCAGTTCAAATATATGAATTATTTCATATATACTCACATCATAAAGTAGTGTGGTTCACTAATAGTTACCATGCACGGTTAACAAAATTTTGCTGGTTGAAAATAAAACATAAAAATTCACTTCAACTTGCATATTTCTGTATACAGTCAAACCTCAGATTGCGGCAACCTCTCATAAGCGACCACCTCTCCTGTCCTTTTAGGGTAAATATAAAAAAAATATTTTGGAACGCGCAAACAGTTTCACCCACAAGAAGGCACTAATGTAGAAACGTCGGTTCACTTACACCGCCATTAAGCTTCCTTTTTTAAAAATATTTTTAGCATTTACCTGTAGTATAAAAGATGCTCTATACCTTTTAGAGTACTGACCCAAAACATATATCACAGTTTGTTCAACCTTGCTCCCAGGGCCTTTTCCCTCCCCACGCCATGAAAAAGGCCCTAGGAGCGAGGTTGATAGTGTGTTGTTTAGGAGTGCTACCTCTTACTTTTTTTTGTTTACCGTCGAATGCGTTCCCTGATTTTCGGTCTGTCGGTCGGTCGGTCGGGAATTAAAAAAAGCCAAAACATGAAAAAAAACAAGAAGATGCCTTAAGGCGTTTACGCGGGATGTATTGGTTTAGTAAGAATTATGTTGAATGGCGTTGGAAGGTTGAGTAGTGTTTCAACAACAAATGTGTGCAGGAGAGACGGAGATGTTGAGTACTCCAACTGTGAAAGATATAAAAGCCAAGAAGACATGATGAGAATGAAGTGAGCGTGAAGACCTTTGTTACGGTTGCAGGGAGAATATTTTTGTGGTTAATGACCCTTTCTGGGAGAAATGAGCATGGTGTGTGTGTCCGGACCGTTCATGAGACTAATTTACCATGGGAAATATCCATAGGTAAGGGAGAAAAGGCACTGAGGCTTTTCATTTACTTCAACATGAAACCGCCATTTTTTTAAACGGGTTTCTTTGCACAGTGTAAACTTGGAAGAAGAGGCCTCATGTTGGCGGTGAGCTGTGGTGCGAAAAAGTAGCCTCTGCGGACAAAGGATTTTTTCGTGTTCTTGACCGCATTGGTTGAGTATTGTGTGAGTGTTTTGTACTAGGAGATCAGAGTATTGTGTGGGCGTTGTGTACTAGGAGATCAGAGTTGTGGCAATTTTTTTATTCACGCAAAAGTTGCGCCATTTGACAACAGAACTGACGATTAATTTTGCTTGGGAATTGCATGACGAATTGCGGGCATTGAACGAATTGCGGTTGTTGGGAGAGGCTACTTTTCGTAAGGTAGCTCACAGTGTGAAAATGTAGCCTTTGCTCGGCGGGTATTTGTCCTGTTGAGAAAGATTGACGTTGATATGAGGGGAAAATATGGTGCAACTCTTTGTAACTACTGTATACCTGGCCTCCCACGCAGACGTTCTTAGGCTTGTCATTCGTTCCTCCCCGTTCGTGGGGAGGAACGCGTGACATCTAATTGAAAAAAAGCCTCTGTTAATTTTTGAAAGAACTCATTACGCTCAATACAGTTTAAAGAGTCTTTAAAAAACGGCAAATGTAAGTTCAAGATTCAAACAGTCTACTCCGCATGAGAACTTTCCTGCATGAGTAAAACAATAGTTCATGAAATGTCTTCGATCTTTAGTTGTCTGTTGTGACTGTTCACTGATAGCTCTGGTCTTATCTTTACCGAACATGTTGCTATTTATAATGTGCGCTTCTTTGTTAGTAATGACATAAGGATTAAAGCGTCCATGTGAAGCATGAGGTATTCTTCTCAACAAATACTTTCCCCCGTATGACTCTCAATGTGAATAGGAAAACATTGGAAATCGTACGCGCATCGATTAGAAATTCTAGCGTTAGCGAAATCAATACTCTGGTTATGTAATATAAAAATGGATATCACATACAGTAAGGGCAACATGGTGAGGATCCACAAGGCAACAGAGTGTGTACTTAAACGTTTTAACACCCGAGTACTTTGACTCAACTTTTCGATATCTGTACTCTCAGTTGCAGTGTGTTAGAATTGCTTCAATTTTTATTTCGTGTTAAACAGTTTTTCACAACAAGTGTACTCGTTCAACAAGTCTACAAGTGGCTACTTACAGCTTGAACTATCAATGAACTCGCTGGTTCGATTAGATATGGTGAACCTGTTGGTTCGACGACTGTGAACTCTCTTATGAACTCGTTGGTTCGACTTGAACTCGTTGGTTCGGTGACAAATTATTAACCACAGTTTCAAAAACCGCACTCTGTGTAGCTATTCACGTTTAACCACACAATTTCAAAATGAATCAAAATAACAAACCAATTGTCCTATGTAAATGTTAAACAATCACTCTATGCAGCTTTATTTGCTGACGAAATAACTTTTTCCTGCTTGAATAGTTGCTTGAATGGTGCAATCCAACCTGACTTGCACGTGATTCGTAGTTGCAGCCGATAAAAATCGCACAATTTTTCGGGACGGGCTCGGGATACAGGAAAGTTAACAAAAATAAGGCAATTTTTGACTCCCAAGAAATCCAAAGTAATGCGCTGCCGAATTTAAGACGCTGGCTAACTACGTCAACCCGCGTAAAAAGGAGAAGACTCGAACTAGGAGGCCTAGTACCTCAGCATAATAACATGCGGAGCCTGCCTTAGAGGATAAAAAAATATGCCATGCCCACGAACGAGGACCTTGGACAAACAAGTAACTGGTCAAAACTAGTAGCAGCATATCTTCCTGTAGTCTGACTTATGATCTTAGATCGTCTTGTTTATGATTTTGATTGAACATGTCTAAATATTGAAACACTGTAATTTGTTTCCTGCATGGCTTTTCAGCTGATCAGAACTTTGCAACTAAGATCAAGAGAAAATAATGATAGAGTACTGTTCATATTATAACAGGGGTTATGAAAAAATTGTAAGTTGATTGAAATTAGATGTAGATCTTTTATCCTCCACTATGTTAAGGCGGCGAAATACAAGATACAAAAACCTTCAACTTGTTGCGCAACATTGTTTCATTGCTAGTTTTCATCGATGTTTCCCGTTTTTCACCTTGCGTGATCAACTTGTCGCGCAACAAAAACATTTGTTGCAGGTTGAAGAAAGTTGTTGCAAAAAGTAGAAAGTGGGTCTACTTTGAGCAACAAATTTTGGCTTTGTTGCTCGTTTTTCATCAAATTCACAACTTGTCGCGCAACAAATTTGCTCATGCCCTAGCAAATCAACCAATCAGCGCGCCATATTTCTTCAACCTGCAACAAATGTTTTTGTTGCGGGTCAAGTTGATCAGACAAGGTGAAAAACGCGAAACATTGACAAAAACTTGCAATGAAACAATGTTGCGCGACAAGTTGAAGGTTTTTGTATCTTGTATTTTGCCGCCTTTATATAATTATGAATTGGCAGGTTTTTCTTAGTTTCTATGGTTCTCACCAAACTGCCCAAGGCAGGTTACCTGCACTCTCATCATCATAGAATCAGTGCTTCTGGTATTTGGTGCGGTCTCGGAGCCACGAATTTCAAGTAAATCCGCGAAATTCACAAAAACACGCAAAATACCATGAAATTCACTTAAAATCGTACCAAATACACGTCGGTACAACATATTTGAAACTTCTCTTGGCTGTTGGAGCTGTTTACTTGCCGTAAACTTTGCAGATTTATGGTGAAACTACGTCACTGCAACAAGTAAACAACATCCAAAACTACCAGGCATTCTTAGATTAATGTTGTGAAAAACTGGGCAGTAACCACCATGTAAAAAGCTTTGCCATTGGCGCATTTCTCAAGCGCATTGTTGTTAAAAGAGCAAAAATGATGTTCCCCAAAAGTGGCGTCACGGTCCCAGGCGTTCCTACCGTAGACCATGAAAACTGGGGACGAGAGAATGACAGCTTTCATGCGCTTATATCCTGAACAATAGTTACAGAATGCCTTGTTTTGTGAGGAATAGTTTGGAAAGGATTACGCCTTATACGTCTATCTCACATACAAAAATGTCAATCGTTTTCGGAACGGATTGATCCACGAATGATATTACCTACAAGCCTGCCAAATTTGCAAAGTTCATGATCGTTCTCACAAGATAACAAGTGAGCCATGTAGGAGTTTGAAAGATGAGGCAACCAACATGCAATTGGATATAGAGAATACCCAACAAAGCAACTTGAACAGTAAATATCCAAGTGTAACTCTTGTGTGTTAAATAACCTGATTATTTTATTTCTTTTTACTGTGTTCAATCAGCTTACTTGTAACATGAATTGAGATTGCAGTACCAAGCCCGAGTAAATGCTCTTAGAGCATATAGTTTAACCACTGTTTTCCCGCGAAATTTGCCCAGGAAACTTTAGTGAAATCAGCCGGTTTTTACCAATCATTTTTCAGCGAAATTTGCCCAGAAAATTCCCGCAAAATTTGCCTTTTTTTTCATTCCAGAAGCCCTGTAGAGTGATTTAATGCCTCCTTTCAAATGGACCTGAACAACAAATCAATAGCTGCTACTGGTATCTGATTATTCAGTTTCGTTTTATTCTCTTTGCAGGTTTCCAGAGAAAGCCTCATTAGAATCAAATTTTGACAATGAAGCAACTTGAGGCAAACTTCAATTAAGAAAGCATCAAAGAGTTGCAAGACAGTAGAACTACTAATATTGGTAGTAAATAGATTTCATAGTAATAAGCCAAAGGAAAGATTGTTCAGTGAATTGCCGGTGAACACGATTGTTCTGTTTACTGGCAAGAACGCCGCAAGGTAACACGAGCTTCATACTGCAAGCATTGGTGCTAACAATTGAAAATGTAAGTTGTTTTATGATTAGTTTTATTTTATAACCTGCAAGACCTAAACAAACATTAAAAAAAAAATTCTGTTCCTATCAAGTATTAGTATAATAGGTTTCTATCAGGAATGCCATTCTCTGACTGGTTATGCTACTCACTATCTATTCAGGTGCAAATATTGAGTAGCATTGCAGTGTGCGCATGTTGACAAAATGGCGGCTGCTTCGAACTTTGTGTTTTCGAGGTGTCGGAGGGGGTGTGTGAAAAGGATTTAGGATAGATAAATTGTTGTACAACTAGTGAGACTTGTGCTAAAAGCTGTGTGCAAAACATTTTATTGCGAATTGCTTTAGCTAATTCATTAACTTCTGCTAATTCCTTTTTACATCTGAAGGGGCTACCCTGAGCGGTAGAAATCAATAAAGGTTTATCTATCTATCTATTTATTTATCTAAAACAATTAGATTGTTCGCTTTCAATTTCTATGCATGATAGTTCGCGGGGACTGTGCCCTCGTCAACTATCGCGCATTATAGTTCACTAAATTTTCTCCGATTCTAATTGGTAACTATTAAATTGATCACATGTTGCGATAGTGTTCATCCGCGGAGAGACGCTATCAGCCCTTATAGTTCACCACTAAATTTTCTCTGGTTCTTATTGGTTTAAGTTGATATCGTGACGCTATAGTGTTCATCTGCGGAGAGACACTAATTCAGCGCATAGTGGCCGGCCCCCAGAAAATACCCGGATGGATAGTAGTCGTCCGTGAAAATTTATCTGTAAGCAAGCGGGTTTTTAACAAAAAAAAAACAATTGAAATTGTATGAAGGGTTTTTTTTCTGTTTTCCTATTTAAAGTTTTCATTTGGCTTTCACAGCTTTCATCTCAAAAAGTTGAAAATAGTTCAATAGAAGTGTGATTGATTTTTGAACTAGCGTGCGGAAGAAAATTTAGTGGTGAACAATAAACACAATAGAGTGTTTATGTCTTGGAACTATCGACTGACAGTTGCCCCTTGGAAATTTGATGTTCTTAAAACTAGCATATTTGCCCGCTTCTCGGGCAAATGTTTGTTTTACGAACATCAAATTTCCGCGGGGCAACTATCAGCCGATAGTTCCTTGACAGAAACACTCTATTGTTGTCCAAGGAAAATTCCCGGATAGATTGTACTTGTCCATGAAAATTTTTCTTTAAGCAAGCTGGCTTATAGAAAATGACAATTGAAATTGTATTGAGTGGATTTTTGTCTGTTCTCTTTTTCAAATTCACGGTTTTCATCTAAAAAAGCTGAAAATAATTCAATGTGATTTTTGAACTGATGTGCGTAGAAGAAAATTTAGTGGTCAACAACAGAGACAACAGAGGCAATAGTGTTTTTGTCTCGGAACTATTGGTCTGCCCTTGGAAATTTCATTACACTTAAAACTAGCTATTTCAAACATCAAATTTCCACGGGGCAACTACATGTATCAGCCGATAGTTTCTTGACAGAAACACTATCATTTAAATAGAAACCTTGAGCTCATAATCTAATTGTTTATTAGTAGAATTCTACTAGTACATGTATACTAATGCAAATGCTGCAGTCTGATTGGCTGAGCTACTCGTATACTATCAGCCATTAGAGTACAGTTTGCCGCCGGTCGTCCACGAAATGCGATGTTTTTATAGTTTTTCCGAAGTTTTGGAAGGAATTTTAGATGTAAATGAGTAATTAAATTTCTGAGAAGACTAAAAGAAGCACTTCCAAGGTTTCTTGACTTTAAAAGCTTGAAAATATTGAAAAAGCGGGTACGCGCGTAAACAACTGCAAATTTGCCAAGGACAGTCCGATACGTGCAAATTTGTGTATGGGTAAAGTTTAATAATGCGTGGGAAAATCATTGGAAACCGTTATTTGCGTTAATTTCAGTTCGAATTCTACTAAAACAATTAGATTATTCGCTCTCGATTTCTATGAGGTAATAGTTGATTCGGCCTTCGGCCAAGTGAAGGATTAGGAGAGTGCTTTTTTGAGTTCTTTCACGAGTGTTCTATAGCTCAATAGAAATACGGATAAATTTTCTATTTCCTGTTGAAAACACAGCAATAAAAAAGAAAGGATAGTCACTTGTTTTGTTTGTTAATCTAAATTTAGATTATCTTTGCGTGCAGCACTGTTTTCATATGATGGGACTCCCATATTAACAAAAGATGGGGATGCTCATCAGAAATTTTGAAAACAAACGTCTAAGAGGTGCAGGTGTATACAGATCCTTTTTTGTGAGCGTGGCTTTAAAAATCTTGTT
>OZ026604.1:2671700-2714200 GCA_964020085.1 Micromussa lordhowensis
AGTTCACGGGTGATGTGGCATTTATGGTGGCTTCGTCAACATAATGCATTTGTCCTTATTTTCTTTAAAACAGTGTATAATGAAACAATTATTCGATTTTTGTGATCATATCGGGAATAATCAAGGTCTCGGTAATTGTTATCAGCCTCGGCCTTCGGCTTCGACTGAGGAACACTTACCTTATAATAAACCCTGATGAAACCGGTTACGTAAAAGGACGTTACATTGGAGAAAATCTTACAAGATCTAATGTTCTACTTGGAAAAAGAAAACTCCCCAGGTATTGCAGTATTTGTAGATTTCCGGAAAGCGTTTGATACCATTGAGTGGAATTACTTGGAAAATGCCGTCGCGCTGTTCAACTTTGGGCCAAATGTTTTGCAATGGTTTAAGACTATATATTCCAACATTCCCAGCTGTGTTCTAAACAATGGCCACGCTTCTCACTTGTTTTCATTAACACGTGGAGTGAGACAAAGGTGTCCACTGTCCGGTCTTCTTTTCTTTATTGGTCTTGAACTTCTTGCCAGGGCTATCAAAACCCACGATCGCATAAATGGAATAATAATAGGAAACCACGAAGTAAAAACGACCATGTATGCGGATCACACCACGGTTTTTCTTCGAGACACAGAATCTATTTCCTACTTACTTAAACTGCTGGACCAGTTTAAAACTGTTTCCGGCCTGGAAGTAAATGCCTCCAAAACTGAAGCGATATGGCTTGGCCAGTGGAAAAACAGAAGTGACACTCCTTTCAGTTTCAGTTGGCCCGTTGACCCCATTTGTGCCTTAGGCGTTTTCTTTTCCTATGACGCAACTAAAGCTGCCAAACTCAATTTCGACGAAAAATTGCGAAGTATGGAAAAGATTTCTGGAAAAAAAGAAAACTAACCTTAATCGGTAGAATAAACATCGTCAAAACTCTAGCCTTATCCAAATTGATATTCAACAAATAACACACAAACTGCGGTGACAAACATGACAATAAAACGCATTTTGGAAAACAAAATTCATTAACTTGACGTTTCGTATGTTTCAACATACATCTTCAGAAGTATGTTGAAACATACGAAACGTCAAGTTAATGAATTTTGTTTTCCAAAATGCGTTTTATTGTCATGTTTGTCACCGCAGTTTGTGTGTTATTTCTTATTAAGCTACGATGGCCAAAGAAAAAGAGTCTTTATGATATTCAACAGCTCAAACCTTAGTTTACCTAATTACTTGCCTGGAGCGATCAACAACATGATTTTTAATTTTATTTGGGAAAATAAACCCCCCAAAATTAAAAAAACAACAATCATTGGTGAAAAAAATAAAGGCGGCTTTAAAATGATTGACGTTCAAACAATGGAAATCGCGCTTAAAATTGCCTGGGTCAATAGAACACGTCAAAACCGTTTCTCCTCCTGGAAAATTCTCATCGAACATCTCTTCCGGCAATATGGCGGCTTTTCTTTCTTGCTGAACTGCAGATATGACTTAAATTTACTTCATTTAAATACTGTTCTCCCCTTCTATCACGCGATACTAAAATACTGGCGGGAAAATAAACCCATAATCTCAGAAGACAATATACCAAAGCAAAACGAAATAATCTGGAATAACCAAAACATTTTAATAAATAAACATATGATCTATTTAAAACATTGGCACCAAAGTGGAATTACTCATATTAAGAACTTTCTTAATGAAGACCATAGTTTCTTATCATACGATGCATTTCAACAAACTTTTCAACTAATCTCAACCTACTATGGTCTTATAAATGTCATTCCGCCCAGTTGGAGACGTGAAATCAAATCCACAAAAATACCAATTGAAAATATAAACGTGTCACAGGAATCCTCTTTGCCCAAAAGTATCACCACCCGTTCCGTTTATGCAGCAATAATAAATCACTACTCACAACCTCCAACTGCTGAGCCAAGATTGTTACGTTACGGTTTCTCCAATGATTGTCTTAAAAGTGTTTATAACCTCCCCTTTGTAATCACGCTTGAAACAAAACTTCAAATTTTCCAATATAAGATTATCCACAATATACTTCCAACCAAATCTTCCCTTTTTCGTATGAAGTTATGTGAATCCGAAACCTGTCACTTATGTAAAATGCAAGCGGAAACATTGGCTCACCTTCATTACCAATGTCCTGTAATTTCCAAATTTTGGACTGCTTTTCGAAGTTGGTGGTTCGCAAATCACGGAAAGATCATAACTCCTACCGAACGTGACATCCTTTTTGGTTGGCATGATAACGCCGCAGAATCAAAACACACTTTAAATTACATAACCCTCGTAGCCAAATATTATATCTTCTGTACAACCCAAGACTCCGATGAGGTATACTTTGATGGCTTTCCTTCTTTTTTAAAAAATAAATTGGACGTTCTTCAACAAATAGCAGTTAAAAATAAAAACTTTGACAACTTCAACAGAAAATGGAAAGACTTTATTTAAGCTTTTTCTTTTCTTTGCCTATATATTTATTACCTTTAATATTACTTTTTCGATTAGTTTCTATTTTACCATTACAGTGAACTCTCCGCTAACGGACACTCTCGTAAGCGGACAGCTCTACTTATGGACACTGTTTTCAATTCCCCTTTTTGACCTTTTTCCTTTGTTTCTTATGGAAATAATTCCCGTAAGCGGACAGCTCCACTAACGGAAACTTTTTCCAGTTCCCGAGGGTGTCCGCTTACGAGAGAGTTGACTGTATTACTTTAAGTTCAGTGCGTTGCAACTAGTTTGCATTTTATTTTGTAGCCAACTTTCACTGCTTCTCTTGTATTGTCATTATTCGTTAGTAGCTGCAGTATAATAGATAGTATTAATATTGTACTCTATATATGTAGCTGTAGCTCATAAGTAATGTCCACATTGTATTGTATTGAAATAATTTAAGTATATTATAATTTAAAAAAAAAAGATGGGAAAAAAATGTAAAAATGTAAATTGAAATAAAATAAATATTATTGAAAAAAAAAAAACAAAAAAAAAACCACTTACCTCGACCTTGATTATTCCGGATATCAAAAAAACCTCATCCAATAATTGCTTATTACAAAACTGCGCTCAACCAAACCGAAACCGTTGAAAAGCATACAAAATTTGGGATCAAAGCTACCCAACAACAAATGGCAAAGTTTCCTGAGAGGTTGGCGACACTTTGCACTTTGTTGGGTTTTTACTGGTTCGCTATCCATTGTTCTCAGGTTTCAATAGACCTTTTTACCGATACGGCGGCCATCTTGAATTCCATTGTTTTGACTGAGAAATTGTGGGCTGCCGAGGGGGTAATCGCTGGAAAAATTATCGTATACACAGCTTTCAGGATAAATTTTTACTGCTTGTCTCTCATATTCCATAACAAATAGTACAAGCGTTACATCTTTCCGTCACGATATTTGGCAGTTGTTTCTATGGTTATCGAAAAATTATTGTTAAAAGTTATCACGCCACAGTAATCTTTTTAATTATTTCTCATCTGCCCCATGGGCATCCCATAATTTCCTCGGAATTCAAGATGGCCGCCGTATCGGTAAAAAGGTCTATTGAAACCTTAGCCTGTGTACACGGGCTATTTAAACCAGAGGGAGGCTTGCATCCGAGGGGGTTTAATTATAATCGGAAGTAAATTTTTGCTCACTGGTAGATGGGCCTTTAACCTAGAGGTGGCGGGGGAGGGGTAGATAGTTTAGGGTAATTCCGGAACCCTCGTAAACCGAAAAACCATTCTTACCTTCAACACTCTGAGAATTTATGACTGCGACGATAAAATAAAATGATGGTGGAAAAACTAGCCCCTTTGCTACTTGCTAGCTAGCGAATCAAACAAGCTCCATATTGTGGTACTCCCGCACTAGGGAGAGAATGTAAAAGGATGTCGAGCGGAGCGGGTCGAGCGTGGTCTGGGGAGGAAAGTGGAGGTCTCCGGAAGGGCGAGTACGATCACTATCCACAGGCAGAATTTGAATTCTACCCGGTGGGGTGGGGGGGAGTTACTCCCTATAATGGCCTATACAGGGGGGTTCCGCCCGAAAGGGGTACCTTTTTCAAGCTTCAGGTGTATAAAAGGGTAGAGATTTCACAAGTTGAGGTACATGAAAGAGTAGTAGCAGGGAATTCTGCCATTCAGTTATTTAAAGTATCTTTAATAAAAACATTTGGAACAGATGTATCATTCAATTTATTAAGCACCACATGAAAAAGACAAGACAATTCCCTTTTTGGCGATTTATTCATACTGACAGTCCGGTTATGAATGCATGTGAAAGGTACCTTTTTTCAGTTTAAGGTATACGAACAGTTTACCTTTTCTGTCAAAATGGTATACAAAAGGGTAAGGGGTTGGAGCCTCGCCATATAAAACTATATAGAGTAGCCCAGGGCTTATCTGCTGCTCTCACTCCTGAGAGATATCATTAGCATTCAAAGATAAAATTCATATCCCTGTGTTTTCATGTAATATGCTCTTTATATCAGGAGACCTAATGATACATACCTGCTCTAGATCCCTTGATTTTTCAATGGGAAGCCAATGAAGTTCGCAGATGGGCCTGTTCCAGTTGTGCTCGGCAACGTTTAAGCAACTTTTGGCGTTTAGAGCCATATTTTACGGTTTTATCAACCTCGAGCAAGTTTTACCTTTCTGAGCACCTTTGAGCAAAATATAGATTCAGAGCACATATGTTCATAGAGTTCATGGGAACTTTATTTTATGCGAATTTCTTGAATGTTTATCAACTTTTTGAAGTTTGAACACATAACCTGTCACTTGAAAACGTTCGGCAAGACGTCAAATGAACCATGTGTTTCGTTCCGTTAGACGTAAGAGTGTCCTTAAATTTCGCCCATGTTTGCGAGCAACTCTTTAAAGTTTCAAGCTATTTTTCTTGACCGATGTTAGCAATTATTGTGAAGAACGAAAATTAAAGTTTTTAATTAACGTTTATATAAAAATATCAATACATTTAGGTAGCAACTTATGCAATTTAGGTAGCAAATGTTTGGATTTTTGGCAATATTTTAGCAACGTTTTGGCATTTCAGTGAGCAACTTTCCCATTTTACGAGCACAATGGGGACAGGCCTATTCGCAGAGAGCTGGCATTACGTGTCTGTATTTCTTGGAGCTCTTATGTTCTATTTTGTTTGTGTTATTCATTTAACACAGTTGGATTTACTTGGAATAAAAGGATGTCCTTCAAAATAGAGGGTCTCCTAGGGGTTTTAGGGAACAAGGGATATTTTTAAATATCTTTTAGCAACCTCGTTTCCAGGGCCGTTTCCCTGACGACTGAACCTAGCGACTAATCTTCTATGACAAATGAACTGGGGACGAGTTTGGAACGCTTGGCAACCTGGGAGAATTTCGTCGGTTGCTAGAAATGGTCGACAGGCCAAACACGACTCCTATTGGTCAAGATATGAAAACTTTGACCTTCAAAGCTTTGCTCTAACGAGTACTTTTTTCAAGGATATCCCTTTTCTGTATGGAAACAGGAGGGTCTTTATAGATCTCTCTTAGTAGAGACTGATTGATTTTCTATTAAATGCCATTTACTCATAGGAATGTTTTTTAATTAATAAGATTAAGCACAGATAGGCTTTATTCTGTAGTGCGCGTTGTTTGTTTATTTTGTAGAGCCGACATTCTTTCGCTAAATTTAATTTCTGAGAGAGTATTTTCTAAAGGTTATCTGGATAACCTCTGTCGCGTAATCCGGCTGCAATTGGATTGTGTAATGCCGCTTTTTCTTCAGTCAAATGTAGCTTTTGAAGAGCTTCAGAAGAGCTGGTTCTCCGAAGTCTTAAGGCTTCGCTTTTGATAAAGCCTTTCCTGACGCCTGGAGCGTGGCAGGAGGTGAAGTGTGTGTATTGGAAAGTTCTAGTTCTGTCGGTTTGAAGTGCGTGCGCACGTCGAGAGTGGATTCCTTCTTAAATCTTTCGCCCTTATATACGCATGTATCCAGGAAAGTTATTTCTGTATCTGAAATTTCAGCAGTGAATTTTATGGTCGGATGATAGTTATTTGCTAGTTCTATAAACGTGTTTATTTCCTCTTTGTTTATGTTTCATAGAGAAAAAGGCATCATCGATAAATCTTTTCCAAGTGAGCGACTTCAAATGGCTGCTGTTAATGATTTCCGTTTCTACCGAGGCCATGAAAATGTTGGCAAAAGAGACTGCATGCCATTTTTGTACCTATTGCGGTACCGTGTGTTTGAAGATAAATAAATTATTTCCGTTCAAATGGAAAGCGTTTTCTTTTAAGATAAGCCAAAGCATATCTCTGAGGTAGAGGGTAGGTGTGGGAGGTTTGTTTAGGTGCAATGTTTCGTATGTTTTACATACAATGGTGATTCCTTATATAAATAATATAATAAATAAATAACGACTTTATTTAAGTGTCGTATGTATTTAGCACTGTTTTGCTAATTAGAGACACTGTAAATAAATAAACAAATATTTCAAATAGAACATAAACTGTTAAGAATTCCTCCTGTGGGATGTTAGTATATAGACTTGTAACGTCCATTGACACTAGCATTGTGTCCTTTGCGACCTTCGTTTTCTCTATAAAGTTCAGTTAAGAAATGTGTTGTGTTTTTAAGGTATGATTCCTGAACTTTAGCAATAGGCTGAAGGAGGTACGTAATCAACAAATGATGAGATTCGTTCTGTTGGGCTAACACAGCCAGATATGTTGGCCTTTCGACCAGGTTTGGTTTGTGAATCTTTGTAAGGGTATAGAAAACTGGAATTTGTGGCGGATTTGGCGTTAGGGATAGCCATTTCTCTGTCATTTCATCAATATGGTTACCATGGTAGAGCGCTTTAATGAGTTCCTTGACTCTCTTTGAGATGTTTCTGTTACCATCGGTAGCGTTAGGGACTTGTAGTTCTCACTTTGGTCTAGTAGTACCATTCCGTCTCGTATTTTGTCTTCTTTATTCATAATGACAGTTTTGGTCCTTTTATCTGCCTTTTTAACATTGATATTTCTGCTTTGTTCAAGCTCTTTTATGGCTTGACGTTCCCTGTGAGGTAAGTTGTTTCTCGGCTCAAATATTTTGACCTCTGCCAGTTGTGTTTTGACCTGTTCTAGATGTGTTTCTAGCGCAACCGAGGGTTGAATTGGCGGCTCCCAGTTGGATTTCACGTGAAAGGGGTGTGGCTCTTTGTTCTGGCCATGAAACATATACTGTAGCCGCATTCGTCTAGCGAACGCTTTGAAATCGTTTAAAAGTTGTAGCCTTATGTGACTTTCGTTTGTAACTGGCGTGGGAATAAATTTTAGAGCCCTTAACAATAGGCTAATTTGGTCGCGTGTCAGTTGGGAATCTGAGAGGTTTTTTATTTATCGTTCCTGTGACTGTAGTGTTTTCAAATCGATATCGCGTCTAAGTGTTTTTCTCAGTTCCGGTTGCGTTTCTTGGTACGAATGACGCGCCTTGGAACCCTTTGTCTTTGAGAATGATCTGTAGGTATTAATGAAACATTGAGATAAGATTCACTCTCTTTATTCTGTTCATTCTGAATGTTTAACATCATTTGTTTGAGTTCGTCCATTCTTTTCTAATGTTTTCAATTCTTTCTTCATGTTTGTTTACATTTATTCTCAGTTCACGGACCGTTGAATGTGCCTTATCCTTAGTTAACATTTCATCATTGCTTTTACACTGTTCTAGCTGTTTAATCCTGTGCAGTTTGGTTTTATTCCGCTCTACTCGCCTGTGGTAAAACTGGAAGTAATGAGAGCGCCTGAACATTTCTGCTGAGCGTTCTTTCTGATTAAGGCTATGTCTTCAAGACATAGTTCCAAAATGTGCTTTCAGCGTAGAGATGGACGTTTCGGACTTTCGGATCTTCTCCTCAACGTTCTCTGCGTTTTCTTGATGAAATTGGCAGGTCCTTTTCTTTGATGGGTGCTCGTAACTGCCCCGTGTGGTTTCAAGGCGGCGCGTTTTAGGCGAGTTAGGCGGCTGTTTCTCCTGGCGCTTTCTTGGTTTGTCAGTTGACCGTTGGATTTGAGCGCTAGGAAATTCATCTTCTGAGTTCAGCAGCGAGTCGTCAGGATAAGCAGCTGAGTCTTCTGTAAGCAATGATGCGGCTTTAGAAAGTAGGCCGTCTTCTTTTAGCATTGTTTCTCCAAGAGAGAACTTAAACCTGAGGTGACGGCGACATTCATCAAGGAGACGAAAGAGGCGTTTTGTTGAGGATTATCTCCACTATGACTAACGAGGTAAAACTTATGAAAATAACTGACCGTCAAAAACTGAAATATGATAGGAATTGTGGGAAACATTAAATAATATTTTTGGGAACAGGGGAACTTGGCGAGAGGGTATTTCAGGGAACGTCTAAACTTATTCTTGGGGAATCAAGGGAGAAACTCCAATTTTTTCTAGGGAACAAGGGAAGATGCACTCCCCCCCCCCCCCCTTCCCTGGGAGGCTTTCAAAATAGAGTGCGTCAGTCTCTTTGCCCAGGGCAGGGCCAGGGGGATGGGGAAGGGTGCGGGGAGCGGGGCGAGCGGTAGAGACACTCTTTGGCTCGTCACGCAATCTTCCCCCACGAACGTCGGCTGAAGCCAATGAAACAATCCTTGCCCTTTGTTCAAAAAGATCAGTCAGAGAGCACGTGGAGATCACCGAAGAGCCGATCGGCGCTAGGTTATTGTTCAAGAAAACAGATTCCAAATCCTTGCTTCATGTATGGAAGAAACTCCGAAAAAAATCGTCGGAAATAACTGTTTTCCGTTAATCCCTCAGACGTCCACGTGAATAAGAGTGTTTGGTAAGAGTTCAGTGAATGCGCAGTGGAAATAGATTTCAGTGTGTTTTCGTCCAGCGACCCCTTCGTCTGCAATAGTTGCTACAAGCGGTTACTTCGTTTTGAAAAAGCTAAAACTAATCTGCGATCCCTTCAGGAGGAGATAAAGGAAGAATTTAAGAAAGGAGCAAATAGCACGAAACGGTTACGTCCAAATTCCGCTGAAAAGGACGGGGACATTGAGAACATCACGTGCCGATCGAACCTTCAACAGCTTTACAAGTGCAGCAACGATCTGCAGCGAAATCACTGAAATTTGAACAATTCCATACGGCACTTCTACTTCTTCTAACGCCGAAAATGACCGAACAGTAAGCGAAAGTTATGATATGGAAGCACTTAGCTAAGTGCCCAGGAAACACCGTCAACAAGAGAAGGTTTGTTTATCTCACCTCTGTCGCCTTCCCTTCATTTGACATCTACGACGATCGCAAGTAGCGTTAACTTCCATTCGCAATCAGGGCGGCAGGTCTTTTCCGCGGGTAGCGGGTGGCGGGTGGCGGTTAACGGGTGGCGGTTGGCGGGTAACGGGTGGCGGGTAACGGGTGGCGGTTTTTTTCTTTAATTCAAAAAGCTTTATTCCTTTCTAATTATTCTTTTCTAGTTTGCAACAAAATCCTTTAAACACTAACAAAACCATAGGTAGCAATACCTGAAAATGTCTTCAATAATAGTATCATAAACAAATCTGAAACGGTTTTACTCATATAACCAGAAATTCTAAACGTACCGTAGCATAAGAGGCGTAATATTTACGGCTATCTTGAAAACAATTTAGGCCATCGCCTTGACGGGCAAGCAAACTTTAAGCCCAAAAAATATGGATTATCTGGCGACATAGTTTCCCCGAAAAGCTCTGTAGAAACTCCACTTTCTTACGTACAATGAAAAGCCTTTTCAAGCGGTTTGAAACCGCCGTAAATCAGACCGAGAAACATTTCGATATGTCATGCAGCACTAAAACCCCCAGATACTCCTTTTTTTAGGTTCTAACTCTTACTCGTCAAGAAATAGCTTAAAAGAGCCCTGAAGGAGAGCTGTACTGAGGAATATTCAAAATGACAGACAAATTTAGTCATAAATCCTGGATGGATGTGGTTTATCAGCATTCACCGTGGATACACCACAGACAGTAATAATATACCAGGCATCCATATCGAAGAGAATGCGCGTCTTCCATTATTATGTTCATTTTCTTTTTTGTCGTGTGAAACTGAGAACCTACTGTAAGCTAAACGGCTCGTAATCGTACCTCAGTAAGCGCCTTCCTTGGTCATTTTCGAGTAACCTTGAGAGTTACACCATCAACACATACCCATGTCGTCTAATACGCGGCCAAAGAGTCATAATTTCAATACGACAAGGATTTGTGTCGGATTAAGCTCTGTGGTCTTCAAGATTTGCGGCCAACGGTCCTCAGTCAATGTCTTGTAATCTACGGTCTGAGCTCTACTGTATGAAGTCTGTAATCTGCAGTCTGCAGTCTTCAAATGTCAGACACCGTTTGGTACGAGCTATTACAAACGTCATACAATTTGCTGGAAATTCAAGTGTTTCTAACGGCAAATAATACAAGATGTTTAACTCGAGAGGAGCCAAAAATTATGTACACTGAAAAGTTCCATATCCGTATGGATGATTTAGATCCCGGGGGACACTCCCTATAATGGCCTCGCCCGAAAGGGTTACCTTTTTCAGGCTTCAGGTATATAAAAGGGTAGGGATTTCACAAGTGTATCTCAAAGGGTAGGGTAAACGCTCATTTAGGTATTTAAAAGGGCCTTTAATTAAAATATTTGAAATAGACCCACTTTATGGCTGTATCAGTTTATTTATTAAGCACTACATGGAATTGACAACAAGTTGGTATGTGAAAGGGGTACCTTTTCTGCCAAAATGGTATATAAAAGGGTAAAGGGTAGGGATTTCACAAGTGTATCTCAAAGGGTAGGGTAAACGCTCATTTAGGTATTTAAAAGGGCCTTTAATTAAAATATTTGAAATAGACCCACTTTATGGCTGTATCAGTTTATTTATTAAGCACTACATGGAATTGACAACAAGTTGGTATGTGAAAGGGGTACCTTTTCTGCCAAAATGGTATATAAAAGGGTAAAGGGCTGGACCTCGGGGCGGAGCTCCCCGTATTGTTAAGTACCCCCAAGTTAAGTACCAATACTTCTATATACATTTTTTTTTATAGCACACATATATTTAGATACACGACCCCATAAGCTCTGCTGATTAATTTATCGTGTTAAAATAAAGTTTCAGAAAGAAAATTAATGATAGCAAAACAACATGACGCTTCGACGACTTCATGTCATCATTGTCAAATGAATAAATTAGAAATAACGGTAATTCACTCAGGTAAAGAGTTTTGCACGAATGGAATCCGCTTGCGTGTTCAGTTTCTGTCCTTTGTTTTTAATCCACAGCATTTCCTAAATCAAACATTGCATTAAAATGGATTGTGTCGACTTAGCTTTCTTAAAGGGACAATATCCTGGGCTGCGCATATGTAAAACTGATTTTTCATATCAACTGAAATATTTGTTTTTAGAGGGGTATTGGGGTATTGTCTTTCACCAGGATTGGAGTCAATATGGGATAGATTGGTCTCAAGCAATCACTAAGCCACAGCCAGAAAATGAGGTTTGCATAGACGATCTTTCATCCCCTATTGGATCAACTCATAGAACTCATTGATCCACTTCAGGAAGCCAGTTGATTTGGGATTGAGCTGTACACTGATTGATGCTTGCTGCTTTGTAGCAAACAACACATGAAGAGACAGAGTTAGCATTGTTATCACGTGTTTGCAATTGATTTTTTACCTAAAATTATACATATGGCTATTTCAATTTGAGAGGTTCAGTGTTTGTGTACACTAGAATGTTGCAAGGTTTTTTATTTCTCTGGCAAGAATACCAAAGGTGCATACCAGGTGGAGTGGGTGTTACGGAGCATAACGAAACAACCTAATCCATGCCAAACCTGAGGAACTCACTATAAGCCAACTAAAGAAACATCCTAGATCCAAGTACCCATATCTGAGTCAAATGCACTCTTTTTAAGTGTTGTTTGTGACCTATATGCAATCTAAAGAATAGATCTAACACAAATATGCATACTTTTATGTAATATATCAAACACGAGCGACAGTGTTTCATCGGGATATCCAAACACCGAGAAGAGAGTTGAAAATACGACGCGCAGCGGAGTATTTTTGACGAAATTCGAGGTGTTTGGATAGCCGATGAAACACTGTCTCGAGTGTTTGATATATCTTCTCAATCGAAGCAAAAACTAAGGAGAAAATCAAGAGGTAAAATCGTCAAACTCTATGCTAATTAAGACCGGGTATCAAAACCTCCTTCACGGTTGTGATTTTCTTTGTTTTAGCTTGATGAATTATTAATGAGTTTGAGAATCACTCATCAAAAGTAGTTTCATTGCCTTGATGTACGATCCACTTCCTATAAAGTACGATCCATTTCCCTTCAAAGTACGATCCACCTCCCTAGAGGTACGACCGATTTCCCCTAAGGTACGACCCATTTCTGAATTTTGTCCCAAATCCTCCTCCATAGGTGGGTATGGCTATAAGTAGGTTATTCATTTCTCGTCCGGCCACTATTTTCTTAACAATGTCAACGGCGGAAGATCTCAAAACTAAACCGAGAGATTTTTGCAAAACTTTTAAGCCTTTTCTAAGTACAAAGGACTGTTCAAGGAATGTGGAGATTCAGCTAAATGTAAATGGACTGTTGTTAAAGATAAAAAGCAAGAAGCTGACGTACTGGTAGACCATTTCGCCACAATATATAGCCGATGGAATTGGTGGAAACAGTGGACGATTTTAAAGACCATCTTAGTATTTAAAGAATTTAACAGGAAAGTGAGAAGTGGACACAGATCCTTTATGGGCTGGACTGGACTGGAAGCGCGGGGATTGCAACCTGTAACGCAAGGACGAGTCCTAGCTGTTTTAGAGTCGCTCAACACTAACAAGCCTACTGGCTTTGATGGCATCCCGGCAAAAGTCTTGAAAATCGGAGCCGTGAAGAACTATCTCAACCACCATTCTGTTTAATTCATGCATACATAACAGCGCATGGCCAAGTGACTGGAAGCGCGGGGATTGAACTCCAGTTTATAAAAAGGATGACAAGTATTCTAAAGAAAACTACCGGCCATTAATTGTTCTACCATGTGTAGACAAAGTATTTGAACAGCTAGTAGGCATACAAGTCGCTGCTGGCTTTGACGGTCACATTACACTCATCTGCTTATCGGAAAGCGCACAGTTGTCAAACAACTCTGATCAGTTGGTGGAGAGATGGAGATAGCGGGAGTCCGATTTCTTTATCACAAGTATGATTACAGACCGTATGGGATGACACAAAGTCTTATCACCAATAATCATAAAAATTACAATTTCCGTGAAAAGAAGAATAGCCAAGTTATAAAAGAAAGGGAAAATTTGCATTAACAGACTGACAAAGGAGGCGTAAATTGTTTCATGTCCCTCTCAAATTGAGATTGGTTGATTTAAACTACAACTTTGAATGTGATTGGCTTATTAAACTGTCCGATAACAAATTGTCCGATAACAAACTTTCCGATAATAACTTGACAAGTGAATTAGTGGAAAATAGGAGTTTTTTTAAACCAATCACAATCGAGGAAATTGTACTTTTTACGATTATTAGATTAATATGATGAGTACAAGATTTTTATGATACTTTTTGATATTTTACATAGTTTTAAAATATTTTAATTGTCTTTTTTATTATCTATTTAGTTTGTGTCCCCAAATTAATTAGTAGGGGATTTTCCCCAGCTATGTGGCTCTGACACATAAATAAAGTTTCTACTACTACTACCACTACCACCAACCCTCTCCGAATCTCAAAAACTGAGACCTAACACCCCTCCGAATCTCTCAAAAACTAAGACTTGGGTTTGCTTTTCGAAATCAGAAGTTAAATCAACAACAGGCCTGGCCTGCTCAAACTGTGACGTAGATGCTGGTCACCTGTTCAAACTTCTCGGGTGGAAAAATCTAGCATGCCAGCAGCAAATTGAAAGAGCTACGATGGTTTACAAGTCTCTGCACGGGTTGGCTCCAAGTTATCTAAGTTTTAAATTCGAGAGGCGTGAAACCGCATATAACCTAAGGGACTCTGAGAATAAACTAAATGTCCCATTGCCGCACACAAACTATTATAGAAATAGCTTTAGCTATAGTGGCGCCATTTTTTGGAACAGTCTTTCTTGCGACTTAAGGGAAGCAGAGTCAATTTAAACGCCTACTCAAATGAGATGTCTAAGGCACGGCATTCGTGGAAAGCAGCTTTTTATTCTTAATTATTTTTAGTTATTCCCGTTATAGTAAACATTAGGTATTAAATATATATATATTAAGTTTTTAAGGTGACGAATTTTTAAAAACCGTGTTTAAATAAAGATTAAATAAATAAATGAAAATAAGGTTTAACTTTATTTTGCAGCCCAAAGTTGTGTGCCCTGGAAAACTGCTAACTTGTACACTGAAGCGTTTTCCGTTTACAATTCTCACGTCTAATGAAACTGTTATCACTCCAAAAATAGTTTTTTTGAAACCTCACATATTCTATGACCTCAATCGACAACCTAGTAAAATCAGAAACTTACAAACAATTAATTCTTCCCCATACGAAAAGTTCAGGAAAATTTTAAAACGGCTCTTCCTGGAGCCCATTCAAAACGGCTCTGTTCAGAGCCACCATGTCACAAAAACAAAAGTCTTCGTTTGCTTTGATTCTTTTGTCATTGCTTTGTTGATGGAAGCAATCAGTTCCGTATCGTGGATTTCCACGATACACATTTGAACGATATATGGCTTTTCCAAAACAGAATACCTTATATCATTTGACCTTAACTCCGTTTAGACACGGCAAACGTCACGGAATATAGCCTACAAGCCTTTTTTTTTTTTTTTAATGAATGCAATTTTATTTACAGAACAAAAACACTTACACTACTAACAATAGTAATATTATACTTACATTTACATTTAAATTGCACTACTCATACTTACACTACAGGCATTACTTCCAAAACATATAATACAATACCTAATTAATTTACGGTTGGCTTACTTACAATTTTTTTCATTAGATTTTACAATGCACTGGTTAAAGACCTGGCATATATTGCACAAATTAGCAACAACAAAATTACCCACACACATTACGTTTTTACAACACTACTTTCCGTGTTATTGGTGTCATTCATAAAATTCCACTGCATTACCACTTTTAATAATAATAGTAATTAGATTACAGGGTGCAATGAGAAATCAAACGTTTAATATTGTTCTAAGTTATCGAGATATTTTCTCCATTTTAGATTGTGACTGGACTCTTTGTTATTTGATTTTATAACCTGAAGTTCTAGCAGGTATATGTAAGCTAGAGTTTTGTAAAACACTTTAAAAGACGGGCGAGTGCTATTTTTCCGGCATTGATAAATGTGTTTTTTTGCTATAATTAAAAGGTGATTGAGCAAAAAGAAATCGTCATCTCTATTCCAAATGCCAAAGAGTTTATTAATATTAGAAAGTCCATCTAAAACTATGTTTACATTCCTACACCAACGAATAAAGTCCAGCCAAAAATCACTAGTGAATGGGACGGACTCGCTCTCTGCACCACAAAATGTACATAATGGTGAAGCTATCAAACCAATTTTGTGTAGAAAAGCATTCGTTGTTATGTAACTATTAAGAATTTTATACTGAAACTCGCTCGATTTTGTGTCGTTAAGCACTTTAAAGGGTAAATTATATATTTCTTTCCATTCTAAACTCACACAGCTGGAATATTGCCCCGTATATTTCGCTTGCGCAGTTGGGGTGGTTTCATACTTGGATCGTATTTCTCCATAAATATCTTTTGATGCGGCTTTGTCTATTAATACTTCCTGATCCTTCAAACGTAGCTTAATATGATCTTTCAGGACAAAAGTGTTATCGCTTTTTTGCCCACATAATGCCAAAGAATTTCGCCATTGCAGAGGTAGCGCATCGATAACTTGCATCAGTAGAAACACCTCCCTAGGTGTAAAAAGTGAGTTGTTTGGGGGCTGCTTAACAATTTAGTCATGAACACTGACAGCTGTTGCCGCGGAATGTTCAGCAAAAATTTGAAAGCATTCCTCGTAAAATCTAGGTAGCTTTATACAAGCCTCGCCCTATTACTTTTTAGAATTTTTTTCCCGATTACTTTTGCCCGAATCATCAACGTTTTGCCCGAAAACTAGTTATAAATTTTCTGAAACGCGCTTGTCACGAGAAGGCTAAACTAGGAAGTAGATAGGAAGATAAACGAGTGGTGGGTAGCGGATTAATATACAGAGAAATTCTTTCTCCTTTCGCTGGGTTCTTTGGAAAATTTATCCGGTCACTTTAATTTGATATGGGAATCGGATCAAGTGATAAATAATGCACGAAAGAGACCGAGTCTAAAATCATTGAATGCGCATGCCTACTTGACAACTACTCTGATTTTTTCCGCATTCTTGAACCTTCAAAAAATATCCCTGTGAGGGGAGGGGGCGGCTGTACACAGACTACCTGGGGTGACAATTGTTAGCCTGAGAACAGGCTCCCAGCGAGGGCGAAAAAAAAACATGGGAAGCGAGAAAAAAAAAATTCTGCTCTCGCGATTTGGAAAGGAAGTGAGTGCTGCACAGGCTAACACTGGTTTATCAGTTTTTCCCGTTTTCTCAATGACAAAGAAATATTGGATTCTTTCTTTTCGCCCGATCACGAAAGAGAGAACATAGACAGGGCTGATTTCCCGTCAGTCTCTTATTGAGGACCTCACTGAATTCGAGTGGAGGAGTGTAGAGGGTATATTCGTGATCATGTATTTTATTGAATTATTAAATTTAAAATTTATTAAATCATTATTATTATTCCCGTCAGCGAAATGTGAAATGGCCATTTTCTCGTGGTGATTTCGTTATTAACCGTGCATTTTCGTTTGCTGTCCCTTGCATCATTATATTAAGTAATTTTTTTTTAATATTACTTTTGGGCCGTAGGGCTTTTCAGATCCGATATGCCGCTCATTTTTAACAGGGGCTGGCCATGTATTTTCTGCGGGACAGTTTTTCTGTCCGCAGTCTCCTTATCGAGACAACGACGTGATATTCTGTAGTTTGCCTATTGTCCGTTGTCTTGGCTTTCAGTTTGGACTCTATCATGTCGTTGTCCATTCTACGTAGTAATCAGCCTTGCTCTTAAGCTACGAGATTTGACCAGTGGCGACTTCTTCTCCTCCCCCACCAACGTTCCTTCTCCTTATCTCCCTTCCCCACTGCCCTTCTCCACCCTTCCTCACCTGGTTATGATTGGCTCATTTGCGAAGCCAAACATCTTGAGATATTTAGGGTGTTGTTAGGGAGTTGTCTTCTAAGGGAAAGTACGCTTTCTTCTACACGGATATACGTCTAAAGGAATCGGTTCTTTTTGTTATTGCTGTCTAAGGTGTCGTCTAAGGTAAGATATGTTGAATGTACGGATGCTCGATTAACGTAAATGATATTCAGACAGCATTTAGCTCAGTTAAGCTTGCATATAAACGCCTGGTGCATGGAAATGTCGAGCGATATGCTCCGTAAGCCGAATTCTTGAAGTGAGTTCATGATCGGCCTCAATTCCTTGGAACGAAACCTTTGAATTGAAGTTTGTCACCCTATTTATGGCCTAACGACACCGAAACAGCGAGTGATGCTTGTAAAGCACAAGTGAAAGTTTGATGAAGTGAAGGTTGCTTGTTTAAGTTGAAGCCGTCAAGATTTTGAACGCAGTTGGCCGACTCCATATGGAGTCTGACGATAAGCTAAGGCGTTTGTGTTGAAAATGTCTTCTAAATTTAATCATTGTATTTAATAAGAGCTTCTTGCAGGCTATGTGAATATTAATACTGACAATTTTTTTCTAATTTGATATTGTTTAGCCGATATATGACAGCTAATAAACTCAAATTCCTCAGCCTAATTGTTATGCGACTTCTACCAAGCTTCGTGAATTGATTTTTGTTCTTATGTTTTTTCAGATACTTGTGAATTAACCATTCAAACGTTTACTGTTGTAAGTATCACGGTAAAAATTGAAGATGGAGAATATTACAGCCGAGAGCCTCAAGGAGCTGATTTCTACAAATATTGTCGGACAAAGGGTTTTAGATCTGAGTGATAGAGGGTTGTCAAAAGTTCCTGAAGCTATTACAGATCTAGACCTGACTGAATTGGAGAAACTTTACTTGTCAGATAATTATCTAACAGAATTACCAGCAAGTATTAACAAGCTGAAAAATCTCAAATTGCTGAGATTAGACTTTAACCAGTTGAGAGAACTTCCTCACAGTATTGGTGAGTTGAGTAACCTGACTGAGCTTAGTGTGAGTGGCAACAAGTTGTCTGTTCTACCTTCAAACATTAAACACCTCAAGAATCTCAGTGGACTGCACTTGAGAAATAACCAGTTGACTACATTGCCTGATGAGATTGGTGAACTGAAGGAGCTGAAACGGCTAGATGTGAGTAGCAACAAGCTGACAGTTTTATCACCAAACATTATAAAACATCTCAATAAACTCCAGGGACTGTACTTGAGTGATAACCAGTTTACTACATTGCCTGATGAGATTGGTGAACTGAAGGAGCTGGAACAGCTAGATGTGAGTAGCAACAAGCTGACAGTTTTATCACCAAACATTATAAAACATCTCAATAAACTCCAGGGACTGTACTTGAGTGATAACCAGTTTACTACATTACCTGATGAGATTGGTGAACTGAAGGAGCTGAGATGGCTGCTTGTGGCTGGTAATCCTCTAACATTGGAAGAAACGAGAAAGGTTGTGAAGCTACAGAATAAGATGAAGTTTACATATACCACAGATATTTCAGGTAAAGATATTAAATGTTGGTTTTTGTATTTATGTTATGCATTGTGAATGAAAATTATTGGAAGATGCAGTTTGATAACTTAGAAATTACAAATGTGCTAGCTGCTGACATTTTGTGTATCTTTTAGAAGAAGTATATTTACTAAGCTTATATAATAATATGAAGCTTATTTAGATTATTATTGTGGAAAGTTTTTAACTTTAACTGCATGATGTAGGCATCTTCATAACTGTTCATGAATTGTGAAACATTTTTAAAATAATTGTCAAGAAGTAAGTATGTACATTTGAAGTTTTGTTTGACACTGACTCTTCTAAAACATTATAAAAAAACAAACAACATTTTTAGCTACCTTAACGAAGATGTTTTGAACGTTTGTCAAGCAGTATAAACATTTCTTGATTTTGTGAAAATTAAATGTGGTAATGTACTACTCAAATACTTCTTTCTCCATGCTTGGTTTTCAATATTTGTGTCAATGCTTTTGAGTGAAAATGAAGGCTAAATCTAACCAAAGGAGCATCTTATGTTTAATAATTTCATTATGAACTCTATTACAAATGTGCTGCTGACATTTTAGTGTATCTTTTAGAAGAAGTATATTTACTAAGCTTATATATATGAAGCTAATTTAGATTGGTATTGTGGAAAGTTTTTAACTTTAACTGCATGATGTAGGCATCTTCATAACTGTTCATGAATCGTGAAACATTTTTAAATTCATTGTCAAGGAGTAGTATATACATTCGAAGTTTTGTTTGACACTGACTCTTCTAAAACATAAAAAACAACATTTTTAGCACCTTAACGAAGAGGTTTTGAGCGTTTGTCAAGCAGTTTAAAAATTTCTTGATTTTGTGAAAATTAAATGTGGTAATGTACTACTCAAATACTTCTTTCTCCATGCTTGGTTGTCAATATTTGTGTCAATGCTTTTGAGTGAAAATGAAGGCTAAATCTAACCAGAAGAGCATCTTATGAACTGAACAGAATGTAGAAAAATTTTAATTGGCTGAAAATGGAAATACTTTTACTGTATTTAACTTATACATGTAATTTCTTTGTTTTTAAATCTGAGCTTTCAACTTGGGAATGCAGCTCATTCATGAGTGCAACTTTTACACAATTAATCTTCAAATGACACAGAAAAAAGGTTTAAAACCTTATTTACAAGGTGTGAAATTCCCTTTCTCCTCATTGACATAACAAAAAGTATTTTTATCATATTCATGTTATACTAACATTTATCTTACATGTATGATGCTTTATAAAAATTCTAAATTAACTGCACTTTGTGATTAACATTGTTAAAATCTCATAAGCTATAATAAAATTTAATTATAAATAATCCATATCAATTGACAAGAATATCTTTCTTTTACTTTTATTTTTAGATCATGTATTTGAGCAAAATGCAGAAGGACTAAGAGCACAACTGGCTTATGAAAAGGCTCTAAGGGACGGCTTTGTGAATGTTTACCGTGGTCGGATATTACTAATTGGTCAGGATCGTGCTGGTAAAACCAGTCTTAAGAAGAGTCTGTTGGGTCTGCCATTTGACCCTAAAGAACAGAGTACTGAGGGAATTGAAGTACAGGCTTCAACATGTCAAATTGAAGTTGAACAAGTTAAGAACTGGCGTTCCACCCATGAGAACAAACCAGGATTGCTGGAATATTCAAAAGATATATCAAGGATAGTAGCAAATAAACTGTGTGACAGAACAATGGAATTCGAATTATATAGTGCTGATAATGATCCCAACAAGCATCAGGTTTGAATAAACTTAAATGTTTAAAGGTACAAAGTATATTCAATGCAGACATCTCAAATGTAGAAGAAACAGGTTAACTGTCACCTCAGAATTTGAGAACAAAAGCACTTCCTGTTTTTGTAGCTTGCAACATGTAACAAACAACCTGAACTGATGTATGTGCTGTAGGTTAGCTTCTATTTAAATGCTATCTTTGGATTAAGGTCAAGTCACCTCTCTCAGCTAGTTTTTGCTTGCCTGTCTTAGAGAAAGTCAACTATAATTAAATATTTGTAATGATGGAGCATTTTAAATCAGAGGAAATTTCCATCTGAATGCGTGGTTTGTGGAAGAGGTGGAACTGTCAGCCAGGGTCTTTTTCTGAGTACTAGTGGCTTACTTTTAATTGAAGGGTTCGGTGGAAAAAGGGCCTTAGGATTTTTACTCAAAAGTGAACTTTGTCAAAAACGCTCCAAATTTCGCATGCAGTTTTGTTTAGGTGCGTTAAACAATGTTCTGTATGTGTTTTCCTTGAAATTTGCTTCCTTTTTGAGATATTACGTATGCCAAAAAACACATTTTTCCAAGGGAATCCTCTGGGGACCTTTTCTTGAATGAAAAACAAAAGAAACCTTTTGTTTCGCTAAGCGATGAAGTCACTATAATACCTAAATCTCTTACATCTGCTTTGTTAGCGCAATGGATAAGGGGCTAAAGAGCCCAGACTCGTATTTGTTTTGCCGTGACACGGGCTCGAGGGTTCGATACGAGGTCGGACAATCTTTTTTTTCGTTCTGTTCCTTTACTTCTATCAAAAATCAAGATATCTATTTAAAGAAATTGCGTATGGAGTTTAACCCGTAAGAGAGAAATTTTATACTGTTTATTGTGACGTAAACACAACACGTGAGTTTCGATCGAGCGTCAAAGCAAATCTCACTCAGAGCTGAAAAGAGATGTCATGCATTACAGCTCTTTCGACTAATATCTTAAGCATTTTTTTTAAGTACCTTGTAGCCTGCCTGGTGGTTGAAAGGCATCATAAAGCCTTGACAACCCGTAAGTCACCAACACGTTTTAAAGACGCAAAATGTGTTCTGTAACTTCCAACGCAACTGATATCGGCGTTTGAAGTCAGGTCGATCCAGGCAGCAAAGTCCAAGAGCAGTTCTTGCCCAAGAAAAAAACCCTGTCGTGAGTTGTGGCCCATTTGCCAAGCGTTGCTAGCATCAAAGTTTGGAAAGTGAGAACTGCTTTTAGACTTATAAAATTTGTCTTGTATCATCCGCCATGTTTACCCGCGCACGAGGTGTAAAGGAACCTTCCCGGCATGCATTGCGATCACGTTCGGCAGGACAAGACAAGACGAGACGATATTTCTTAACTAATTACAGAGCTTGTTTTTTTCCTTTTTATTCCATCATAATAATGACCAACAAGAAGCGATCGATTGAAACAGAGATCTGTGATCCAGGTTGCCTTGATTTTATTTCAAATCGGCATGATTTGTAGTGTTTCAAATTTCTGGGATCAGAGGCCATGCAGATGAGACTTGTACGACGGTTTCACAAAAGGGTAAATCTATTTATCTGTCAGCCCTACATTTTTGAGCTTATACGTTGCAAGCAGTTAACATTTTGTTGTTTTCTAAGTGAAAACAACATGCTTTCGTTCAAGGGTTAACGTGAAATCAACATTTCAACCTATTTAAGCCTGAAATGGCCGTTTTTGAGCTTACGCGCTGCGTGAAATGACTAGCTTGCTCGCTTTTAAGTGAAACAAAAGTGCTCGCTGTCATGCCTTAACGTTAAATCAACATTTTAACCTATTTAGGCCTGAAATGGCCGTTTTTGAACTTACGCGCTGCGTAAAATGACTAGCTTGCTCGCTTTTAAGCAAAACAAAAGTGCTCGCTGTCATGCGTTAACGTTAAATCAACATTTTAATGGTTTTGAAAACCTGAATTCAACATTTTTTAAGGTTACACGTTGCGAAAGATCAATATTTTGCTGGATTTTAAGTGAAATTACCGTCTTTGCGGTCACGCGCTGACGTGACAACAAATACAGGTTTTTTTGCATACGTAATATCTCGAAAACGAAGCAAATTTCAGGGAAAACACATACAGAACATTGTTTAACGCACCTAAACAAAACTGCATGCGAAATTTGGAGCGTTTTTGACAAAGTTCACTTTTGAGTAAAAATCCTAACGCCCTTTTTCCACCGAACCCTTCAATTGTTATGTCGCTGATCATTCTTTTTGTTTCGTACTTTAATTCTAGGTTGAGGAGATTGTAGACTGTGAAATTTCCTCACCATTAATTAAAGCAAAAGCAATGTCAGAGCAGTCCCATGTTAACAATGGTGAACATTTGCCTGAATGTGGAAGTGAAATTGAGTTGATTGAGCCTGAGGTAATGATCAATGTCACTTCACCTCCTGATGATGTCACAAAACATGTTCATCAGTTGCTAAAGTATGTTAGAGGTAAACATGGCAAAAGTGACATCACCAAAGGAGAATCTGTTTTAAGCATGGATGTGTGGGATTTTGCCGGACAGCAGCTCTACTATGCATCTCACCCTCTTTTCTTATCATCACGTGCACTGTATATTTTAGTGCACAACCTCGACAAACCATTACTTGCACAAGCTCAGCCCTGTGTTAGACAAGGAACTAGTGATATTCCTTTGAAGAACCCAAAGAATGAAACAAATCTGGAGAATTTGCTATCATGGCTTGCTACAATTCACAGCATTACACAAGTGAAAGGAGAACAAGATATTGGTACTCCAAGTAGGCTGCCCTATCTGCGACCTCCGGTACTCATCGTAGGCACACATGCTGACAAACAATCTCCTCGATACATTGCTGGGGTGAAATCAGAAATACAGAAGAGGATTTCTGGTAAGGAATATGGGAAACATGTGGTCCCACCATTGTTCAGCATTGATAACACAAGCTCACTTATCAGGAATAGGATAAAGAGAGTTTTCAGACAGGGTCCAAAGGAACAAAAACATCAGACAGGTATTAACTAGTACTAATGTATGGTTGTGTAAAATTGATTTATAGCAATAATAATAACTACCAAGTTATTTACTTGCACAGTGTTCCAGCCAGAAAATTTTACTTGAGGGCCAAAGTGGCCCCTGAAAACCTTTTTTAGGAGCCAATGTTTTAGGAAAGGGGGCAATGAATTGAAAGCTGCAGAAGGAAAAAATGCATCAGGGTACCAAGGAAAATAGGATCTATGATAAAATTTAACAAGTACTACTCTATTAAAGTTTCTTTTGAATCAGAAAGTGGCAGTTGTCGTTTTGTTCATGACTGACTGTTCAGCTTCATTTGTTTCACATCAAGAAGTCTTGGAAAGTTACAGTAATGACTATGCACTACAGAATATATGCTAGTTGAAATGAGAATTGGGCTAATTCCCCAATCATATATCAACGTATGGCTTGCGAAAAATTCTCCTGTCTTTCTCTGCTTTCCAGACAGAGAGAGATTGTGCAAAGTCGAATTCCTCCAGTGATCTCCCTTCAATGGAGATCATGCATCATTAGGTGATTCAGGGCTGCATTTTCAATTGTTTCGTGATTTGCTTTTTATAAGGTTTTTTGTTAGAGAACCCCCTTTCACAGTCTGCTGGGTGTATTAGCAAGATTAAAGCCAATTCAGCCAGAGTAATCAGGTTCGGAAGGACATATTAATTTTGTGATTCTGATACATTATCACCCAGAACAAGGACATTTTGTCACGAGGGTACTTCTGCTGCAGTACTAGACGCTTGACAATGCTCCACTTCCTCCTACATGCTGGACCATCGATTACAGCTGCAATAACACCATTCTCTGTTTTTTGCTTTTTTTTTTCCTGTAATGTTCTATGAGTATTTCTAGCTTGTCATTGCCATAATCATCAAGGACCTCAGAGCTAATACTTCAAAGGGAGACAAAACATTCTTGCTCTCCTTTGGAAACCTCTTCTGAAGGTTGGATTCAAGAGCTTCAACAAAGTCAGCTTTGACTTTCTGCACAGTTGATATTTGACTTGCACTCACTTTAACCATGTATTCTTCAAGTGTAAACTCAGACCCTCCTGCTTCAGCTTCTCTTTGAGGTCTTTCTGATGTTTCCCTTGTTCACAAGCTACTTTGATGTGCCGAACAGTAGCATCAACAACTGGGGATACTGCTGCCAGGTCAAGGTCCTTCTTCTGAAATACCAGGTTTAGTTGGGTGGTGATTGGAATTACGTCGATAAGGAAATGAGTGATACCAATAAATTCATATTCAGTGATCTTCTTTAGAAACCCTTTGGCCTTGGCAAAATATGTAACAAGTGCACCCCATGAATGATAAATGGCATATAGAGCATTGTAGAAGGAAAAACAACGCATACTGTGGACTTCTTTTATTTTAAGAACATCACTTTCAAGAACTTCCTGTACTTTCTTCAAACCCTGTGAACACTTTGCAGACTTACTGAAGTAATAATAGATGTCAGTAATGATCTGCTGCTAATTCTTCAGCTTCGCAATGTCAGGCTGACTCGTGCAAAGAGCAAGTTGGTGTGCAAGACAATGTACATTAAATGTACATAAATGTACATTAATGTACATTACAATGAAGGAAAACCCAATGCTTTTTATTGGTTTTCCTTCATTAATGCACTCACTCCTCCCTTGTGGCCTGTCATGACTGAAGCCCCATCGCTCCCTAATCCAAACACTTTGCTTAACACAGGAGGGGGAACATGATTCTCCTTTAGGACAGTTTTCAAGCAATCCAGTATAGCTGTAGCTTTTCCATCTGACAGGTCAGGATTCTTTACAAACCGAGTTGTAGGAACAAAATCTTCAGTCATGAAACGAACGTAAACAACAAGTTTCTGAGTGACTGAAATGTCTGTACTTTCATCAACAAGGACACTTACAAACCGACTTTGCTGAATCTGCCTCTCTATTTCCTTTGCAATGACGACAGCACAAACACCCTGGAATTCTTCAGCTGCTTGGTTAGACATATACTTTCCATTTTCACCACAATCCAGTTTGTCAACGTTTGGGCAACCAGCCTGATGTAGCAGTTTCATCAATGAACCAAATTTTCCTGTGGCCACATTTTCTTATGGAAGCCAATAGGCTGTTTTCTGTGCTGTAGTGATAGCTTCCTCTTGATGGGTGAGCGCTCTTGCTATGGCTTGTTTGAGATCTGTCTGCGTGTTAGAAGCCAATAATGCATTTCTGAGATCAGTGCTCTCAGCGTGTCTTGTGAGCAACGAAGTTTTGAAGTTTGTGCATCCAGTAGTAAAAGAGGACTGTTTCCCAAAGCGGATACACAGTTCACATAACATCCTCTTTTCACTGTTGCGTTTCAACCAACTGTAGTCGTTCAACCACCAAGTATTAAACTTCCTGTGACTTATCAGTCGCTTCTTCATCACTTTCATTGTCTTTTTCCTCCATTTCACTTTCCACTGCTTCTTTGTTTGTTGAGAAAAAACTCGCGATAGACCTTGTTGTCGAAGCGGAAAATTGTCTTTTGCTGGACACAACACCATAAATATCCATGAGTATGTACGTTGCTACTGCACTAAGTCCAGGCTATATTGTGTCCAGGCTACTTAATTGCAGTTATGATGCTGAATTATTCCACCAGGTGCTGATTGATCAAATGCAGTCCGCTATTTGGCATTGTTCTTGTTTTGAACTGTAAAGGATGGCTTTTAAAATACTATGGCTGTGTTAAGCCTGCAGCCTTGTAAAAGAAAGGGGCCAAATTGGCCCTTTTCTCATTTTTGGGGGGCCATTTCTGATTTCAACGTGGGATTCCCGCAATGGTGTGGTCTGACAGAAACACTGCTTGCACTGACTGACATTTGCACCCATTGTTACTGTGCATCCTTTCCGTTCATGAAATCCATGTCGCAACATTACGCCACGTCATACATCAAATGTGCACACTAAAGATGAAATAGGGCAAGCCTAGGGCTTGGCACTGGGTGCACTAACTTTGCCTGCAATTTACTCTCTTGGATGCTTGGTGACCCCCATTTTACTTTCCGTAGATCAATTCCTTTCCTGATTTTATCCTTTTTTTTGCAAATATTTCACTTTTCTCTCTTCTGAGTGACCTTTTCTATGAATTATGAGGATGGACAAGGCTATTATTTATTTTATTATTATTTAGTCTTTTTCTAGGCCTTTTCTCCCTTAAGGAATTATATCAGCTCTAAAATTTTACTTGAAACATACTCAATTGTGTTGAATTGAGTATAATTTCACTAATGTAACTAATAATTTTTATGGCCGATAGTTGTTAGCTAGCATTGTCTTAAAATAATTAAAACCTCTTAAAAATGTATGGTCTTCAATACGCCTTATCTCAAAAACAAGCACAGTAACCCCCCCCCCCCCCCCTTTTGGGTTTTTTTGGGAAAAAAATGATCTTTATAAAGATTACCTTGTAATGTTGACTTGTAAAAAAATCTATCTATGGGAACATTTTAAGCGTGGACTTCCTTAATTGAACAAACAATGCACAATTTTTAGATTATATTGAGCCCACCTGAGCTCACCTTAACCTGAGCTGATGATATGGTCATGTGACACTAGCCAGTGGATACCTTGTTTTGACAGGTGTCAATTGACTATAATCAAAGATGTTTGCTGTAAATCAAGGCTACATGCCTCTGTCAACCTATCAGCTGAAGTATGGCCTTTATGTTGTGTGATGTTGTCGTCGTCATGCGCACACACCTGCGAGCAATACCGCTGTCCACGATGACCATTAGAAAAGCAAGTCATAGGTTCCTAATATGAGTGTGGTGCTTGCAGTATATATTCTTGCAACTAATGTTAGTCTCTTTAGAGCCAAAATGCGTGACTATGATATATATATATTTTTTTATTTTTATTTAAACATATTTGTAATTGTTTGCCCCAAAAGCACCTAGGCTTATCAAGGGGGCTCACAATAATACAGTAATCAGGCTTACAACTAAACAGACGGACACAAACATCACACAAAGTCACAACAAATAAATTTACATAACTAGAGGACAGACAGTGGCCATTGAGAGGCAATTTGTACTATTAAAAAATTACATCAGTAGAAAAGTATTAAATCTAGTCACCTCAGTCTATTAACTATGATTAAAATAACAGTCAAACAGTGGTCATCGAAAAGCGATTAGTACTCATTATAAAATGCTGGACTTCACGAAATAAAGCACAGTTAATATCATAATTTACAGATTTAACGCTGTACAGTAAGAAATTAATTTTCCTAGCATCGCTGCTTGATGACCACGTTTCACCGAGAATAGCAGCAGCAGAGGTAAAGAGGACATTACGTTGAACAAAAAGAAGTGTTTCACCGATTCAGAGTCAAGACCGCACTCGCAAAAAGGCGATGCACAACCGTTAATTTTAAACAAATATTCTCTTAGACAAGAAAAACCCAGTCTAAGGCGGGTATGATCGATTGATGCGCGCCTTGAAAAAGAGAAATCAAATAACTTATTATAACTATGGGGAAAGAGAGTTGACCTTAATTTAGCTTTAAAAGTGGGAAGAGCTACAGAGTTTCGAACATCTAGGTCCAGAGAAGTTCCAACCAACTATGATATATGCCCTCAATGTTTGACTGACAGGCACACTATAGATCACATGTTTTTACATTGCTCTCTAAGTTCATCCTTTTGGAGCTCATTTCAAAACTGGTGGGTTAGTAAAACTAAGAAAACTGTCACTTTATCAAATACATGTAGTATGATCTTATACAGAATTTTTGAGAATATGGAATACATATATTTCCTTGAATTATGCCCTTCTTATCGCAAAGTACTCTATATATAATAGCTGCTTTCACGAAAAAGAGCTTTGTTTTGACAGCTTTCTAGCACTCTTCAAGGAAAAAATTAATATACAGCGAGAAATTGCTATAGCCAACAACAAAATTACAAAATTTAATAAAACATATGGAAAGATCTTGTAAATTTTTTTCTCTGCTTTTCTTCAACTTTCTTTAGTTCTTTTTTATTTTTGTTTTTGTTAACTTACATTTAATGAGTACATTCTTTTACTAATCCGTAGCGTCTTCTCTTCGTTTCTTTATTCCCACTTTTTTTTGCCGAAATTAAGTCTTGCAAGTTAATCATATTGGTAGTAAAATTATTATAGTCTATGTAGCTCCAAATTACAAATAAGAAAAATGTAAATGTAAATTTAAGGATAAGGTTAAAGAACCTGTATTAGTATTGTAAGTGGTGACAGTACCTTTGGTGTATTATAAGTAACGTAAGTAGCTTTATCGTATTGCAGTAGAGTGATAATAAAATAAAAAAAACGGTAAAAAAAAAAATGAGTGTGGTGCCAGAGCTCTGCTAACATTGAAAATGAATTTTCACATAGATCAGAACAGACTTTCTTTCTGGCTTGCTGGCGTGCTTTTGTTGTTTGCTCTCATAACTTTGTTGCTTGCTCTTGTCACCAGGTTTTAACCTATTCACAGGTTACTACATCCCCCCTGTAAGGATATCTCAATTATGTGTTACCACAGGATCAGTGTCAAAATGTATGTTATTTATTTTCAGTGCAAGAGGGGAAGACAGATGACATTCAAGAACTGCGGAACAAAATCATGGAGGTGTTGAGACAGGAACCATATATGGGGGAAAAGATACCAGTCAGGTTAATAATATATAATATAGTCTTGTTTGTGGGTCTGTGTCTAGGTATTGTTGCACTGACATTGGTGGAGAAGAAATAGGCCAATATCGATATATTATAATTCTAACTTGGCTCTGAGGCTTAAATAAAAGAAATAATTCACCCCTCATCCTCGGTGCGAGTTCTTTTTGGTGGGCAAAAATGCTTGTTGCAGCTCAGTTAATTTGCCAGATGCCTGGCCCTTATTAAAATCCCTGTTCTTGACAACGTTTGGATGGCTTTCGTAAACTAGCAAATCAAATTCCAAGAACTGTGGCAGGTAGCTGGGATACATGTGTGTTGTTTGAATACAAATGTACCATCTTGGCAAATCTGCTTTAATTTACAGTTCATGCACTCTCATTGTTGGCGATTTGAAATGAAAGCAATGAAAACATTAATATTATATGGCGAGGATTTGAAGTAGCTGGTAAAGGTTAATCAAAACTTTTTAAAGTGGTGACGGTATGCCCTGAATGACAATCTTTGTGGTAAATAATAGAAATAATGGCTTGTCGTGAAATGTGATTCATTATCTCTGATCTCTTTTAGATGGTTTCTGTTTGAAAAGGTGATTGAAGATTTGATAGCGCAAAAGATTTATCACAGACATCTAGAGCAACTTCAAAGCTATGCCAAAAAGCATTGCTTTATAGAAGATGCAGATGAGTTTGCTGGCATGATCAGTTTCTACCATGGCCTTGGTATGATTATCAAGCATCGCAGCACAGTTGTTCTGAAGGCTCAGTGGCTGATTGATCTATTGAATCAGCTGATAACCATTCCACACTTTAATAAAAAGGTAGGAAAATAATTTCAATATTAGAAATTTAAGAGGTTTTTCCTTTACCTAATCTTTTACCTCAAGTGGTTCTAGTGACTGTTTTGAAGTGGTACTATGATCAAATTTTTACCCCTTGATATTTTAGGTTTATCACATAGAATTCCCTGAAAGAATAAAAACGCTATTTACCATTTGCAAATACCTGCATTAGTTCCAGAGATATTTAAATTTGAAAATGTGTAAATTATGCAAATGAGATGACTGATGACTCCATATACTCAACCCAATACACCGAATGCAAATATGGCGGTCCACTCGGTCGCCGCCCGGGACGAGTTGTATGAAAGCGAGGCTAGTGAGGCCTCTGTGTTTTGTTTTGTGAATGCTTCCCCATGCAGAAAAGTCTTGCTTCGTTGTCAATCCGGTCTTTTCTATTTCGGTATGCCTACGAGTTGTTGTGTTTCTGAATGCCACCAGAAGAGAGCGAAAATATTACACCGTTCGCTTGTAAGGGAAAATAGTATATCCATGTGATTCGTTGAGACGAAGGAAGTGAGTTCACGATCGCTGCGGGAACGAAAGTTTGTTCGCTACATTTCAGGTTAGAAGATCCTAGAAAATCGTTTAAATGACGAGCTTATGTGGTGTCTAGTAGTGTTCCACATGATTTGCATAGCGAGTACCTTACCCAAGGTAAAGAAAAGCTCCTCTTGAAATACATCCTCTGTCTCAAAAGAAGAAGTTGTTTACGTCTGCGTCCACTCGCGCGGAATTGCACTAGACAAATATTACGGTGGAATCACCAAGCGAATGAACTTAAACTGCACTGTTCGTTGAAACAAGTGAAAGCAAATGTCAACGATTTGGAGTTAAATGCGATCTGTTACATATTTGCTTAGATCTTCCAGCCTGAAATGTAGCGAACAAACGTTTTCAGTTCCCTCTGCGATCGTGGACTCCGTCTGTTTTCCCCTCAGAGGGACGGGCAAACAAAAAGAAAAAGGAAACACTTTCTCTCCTGTGGAAGATTTCACTCCCTTCTGGTGGCATCCAGAAACACAAAACTCGCAGGTAGGGCGAAATGAAACAGACCAGATCCACGACGAAGCAAGACATTTCTGGGGAAGCATTGTCAAAAACAAAACACAGAGGCCTCACTAGCCTCGCTTTCATACAACTCGTCCCGGGCGGCGACCGAGTGGTCCGCCATATTTGCATTCGGTGTATATTATCTCAAGTATATAATAAGAGCTATCTTGGCCAATTTGCACCGCAGACCATTGAAACTTGGCAGGCTAATAGTTCTACAGGAAGCACACCTACGGCTATAAAAAGTTCTGTTCCCATGGCAACCTACTCTTTTCCAGTCCCCACCCACTTTATTTTGATATGTTAGTGATTTTCAGGTCGAAAAACACTTAATGGGGCTATAAACCCTAGCTAACATATTTATATGCCTGCTGGATCATGCATATGAGGTGCCATTTGCAAATATGAAAATGGAATGCTGAGGGTGTCCAGAAATTCCCTTAATTTTGGGGATGTCTGGACCCAGTATGTTGCCATGGTAACAAAACTTTTAAGCTTGTATTGTGGAGTACCTCTAGTAGAATCTTACTGCAAAGAATCAAACATTTCTGATACAAAGTGGCTGAGATATCTTTTTTCATCACATATGAGCAAAATTTGCATATTTTAAAAACTCGAATATCTCTGGAATGAAGAGAGATATTTGAAAAAAGTAAACAAAATTTTTCTTCTCATACAGACTACTTGTTTATGTTATAAAATGGCTTCAATAGGAAAGATGCGATTTTCATCATAGTACCACTTCAAATATTTGTTTAGTTGAAAAACATTAATCTATGGTATGTACACAAACATGTATTTGTTCATCTTTCTATGAATTTGGCCAACCCTTTAGACAATTATACCATTGTTGATGATGCACTATTTATTACTGTAGATGCATGTACATTAATTGATTAACTATCAAGTTAGTAAGACCAAATAGCAGATATAAATATTTTCAAACTGTATAGCTGCAGCTTTCATAGACCCTTTGCATAAATGGCGCCTGAATTTGAATAACAATACTTTTTACATCCTTAGCCTTGTACTTATGTTTCAAGACAATGGATTTTTCACATGAATGTGAGACTTGGGATGTATAAGTATTGTTCTTCAAATATCAGCACCATTTATGCAAAGGGTCTATGGAATGTCAATTTTAATTATAACTTGTTGGCACAAGTAATTACTTAGTAAACGGTCGTATACTTACACTTTACGTTTTTGTTTTCTAATTACAACATCACAAAACCAAAATATGTCCCAACCACATATTAGAGCAAACAAATAATACATATGGGTGGAGGTGATTAAAACATTTGGTCATTGCAAATTGTTATATCTACATTGGAGCAATTCAGTAAGCTTATCATATGCTAGGAATGTCAGTACTACATGAAGAAACATCTGTCAGTCTGTTTTAAATGAATGTATGTCCCAGAATTTCTGTTTTGATAAATAACAGTACCAATGTACATGTAGTTTTGACATAAAACCAGACTGCTACTTTATGAATGGACTTACAAGGATGCCAATGTCAACAAAGTATTAATCCTCATGTTTGGCTGAAGAAGCCAGGTTGCTTTATGCATTACTTATAACTGCATGCTAAAATGTCATTCTGATGTCTTCTTAGGATCCTGTACACACCAAGTATTGGGATGAACTGAAGAAAAACGGCATCCTTTGCATGGAACATGTTGATTATGTTTTTTCCAAGTTTATTCAACAAGGCAGTATCAAAGATGACATCTTGGACATGATGGAGCAATTTGGTTTAATTGCCAAGTTCTCATCCTCCCCAAGTGATGTAAAGTACTTTGTACCAGCTCAACTTGAACCGTCATCTGAAGATTTTTGTCAAATGGAGCCATCCCACACTGATCCATGTCCTTTGTATCTCCACTTTGTTCATGGTTTTGTCCCTCATGGTCTTTTCTCACAGTTTGTGTCGCAAACCATTCGTTGGTGTTGTAAGAAGACTTGGCCCATGGAGCACCCCATGCTATACCAAAATGGAGCTTGTTTTTTTATTGGAAAGCAAGTCCATAATTTCATTCTCATTTGCAAGAAGAGTTTCATTAAGATCGTCTTAAGGCAAAGAATGCAAAGTCATCAGTTGTCAGCAGAGAAGTCGGAAGAACTACCTACGCTAGTTCGGGAGTTTGTAGAGAGAACTTTGCAAACCTTGTCACAGGAGCTGCCATACCTGAGCGGACTGCAGTATGAGTTGTGTGTAGCCTGCCCATACTGTCATCAAGGCAGAGATGGGGTTGGTCAAGAGTGTTCTAACCATGGCAAATCGTCATGTGATGACGAGGAGTGCTTCCACCTCCTTAAAATGAAAGGGGATCAACCACTGATCTGTACTAGGAAGCCCTGGGGTGAAGAGCACCCTGTCCATGGACTGGAGAAATGGTTCTTCAAGAGAACAAGCCAGGTACTTCATTCATACAGTCTTTATATTTAATGAAAATCTACTTTCCGTATAAAGGCAATTACTGTTTCACATGAGTGGAGGACTATACAGGTGAGCTGTGTCTGAAAGGAGGTAGTGATTTCAGAAGTTGAAGAATAAAATGCCTTAAATCATGACAGGATCCTGTGAGATCTTATTTGTTAGGATCATGATAACTAGGAATGGTGTTTTAGTGTTTAGTGTCTGAGTGATTGGACCTCATGAGTACTGCCCCCTTTTTGAGTAATGCTCCCTCTACCTCTCTCCCTTAGGATTTATATTGCCTGCCATCTTTAATTAGTATAACTAATGCTATATATGATGGAGGTAAATATCTGTGGAGAAATGATTTCATAAAGGCCAGTTAGAATTGACCAATTAATGTTGAAAATAATCATCAAGAAGCTACATCAGAAGTTAGAGTTTATTTAATTGCTAATTGGTTACCTATGGACTGTTTCTTTAATTTTAAAACGTTTCTCTATCAGGCTACATGTAAGAGTCCCAGTCTGGCAGAGTTCATCTAAGTTCCTGTAACATTAAGCAATAGGTGTATTTTTACTTCCCCTTGGACGATGCTAGTCCATTGCAGGATTTCCCAGAGCATTAAATTTATGTGTACCCATTAATACACCGGGGTAAAGAAAAGCACTGTGAGAGCGAAGTGTGTCTCCCAAAAACACAACACAGTGACCCTGCCAGGTCTCAAACCCGGACAGCTCAAACCAAAGTCCAGCTTTAATTGTAGGTGTGGTTCTCTTGTAGGATTTGAGTCCTTCTACCACCATTCCCACTACACAAGATGCACCAGCAAAAGAGAATCAAGGGAGGTCAGGTACAGCATTGAGTGTTACTCAGTTGGCCAGTGGGTGGAACTCGTCTAAGGGAGGCTTATCAACCATAAACAGACAGCTTGCCACAGAATTTGCCCAACACGAACAAGTAAAAGTCACCCTCTTAGTCCCACAATTTTCCTGTTCTGAAGAAGAGAAAAGGAATGCTGAAAGCTGCAATGTTTCCATTAGAGAAGCAGAGAGACGTCCAGGCTACAATGACCCCCTTGACTGGCTGAGTTCCCCACCAGCAGACCTTACCATTGACATCATAGTGGGCCATGGAGGGAAGCTTGGTAAACAAGCCCAATTCATCAGAGAATCTCACAAATGTAAGTGGGTCCAAGTACTTCATACTGCTCCTGAAGAACTTGCAATGCACAAAAACTATCCAGAGGCCATATCCAAAGGCGAAGAGAAGAACAGAAATGAAATAGAATTGTGTGAATTGGCAGATGTTGTTGCAGCCGTTGGACCCAAGCTGACAGAGGCATACTCCTCTTACCTGCGCTTTTGCAAGAAACACCAAGACATCATTCAGCTGACACCTGGCACATTCAGTGAGTTTTCAGACATCACACAAGCAGCAAGTGAGCGTGACAAGTTTAAGGTGTTGACCTTTGGCCGTGGTGATCCTGAAGACTTCAGTCTGAAGGGATACGACATTGCAGCTAAAGCAATAGTTGAACTGAAAGACAGCTCATATCATCTGGTGTTTGTCGGTGCACCAGATGGGAAACAGGAGGACGTCGCTGAAAACTTGCTGCTAAGTGGAATCTCTCGAAATCAGTTGTTTGTCCGAAGATTCATCCAAAGGAAGGAAAGATTGAAAGAGTTGTTTTGTGAAGTTGACCTTGTCATCATGCCATCCAGGACAGAAGGATTTGGATTAACTGCACTGGAGGCCTTGTCTGCTGGTCTTCCCATTCTTGTGAGTGGAAACTCGGGGTTTGGAGATACCCTGCGCACTCTACCGCTAGGCAAGCCATTTGTGGTGGATTCTGCTGACCCTAAAGAGTGGGCCAAGGCAATTAGAGCTGTACGTCTGAAAGACAGAACAGAGAGACTGCAGGAGATTCAAAGACTGCGGACATCCTATGAAGAGAAGTTCAACTGGAAGAAACAGTGTGAAGCACTTGTTGATAAGATGTGGAGTCTGGTTCATGGTAAGGCTTTGGCTTAATTGACTTATTTTTATATCATTATGGTCAATAATTACAGTCAAACCTCTATTAAGCAGCCTTCTGTTAGTGACTCTCTGTTAAACAACCCTCCATTAAGCGGTCACCTCTATTAAGTGGATGTAGTCATCATTTGGGTTTGGCTAATTGGCTATTAACTTTATTGTAACTCACTTCTGTTAAACAGTCACCTTGTTACATTAGGTGGTCAACCAGAGCACAGTGTTATGATCATGAAGAACTCTCGCTGGCGCTGAACCAAGTCAGTGACTTGCTTCACAAATTAAGTTATGCAACCCCACAGATGATCATAACTGATTTTTTCTTTTTATGTTGAGTGAGATGCCAAAACTGTCAATGATCTGCCTTAAGACAGAAATGCTCGAAGCTTGACTAACGAACAACATTACTTTAAAATCTGTTGGCTAGCTATGCATGGACTCCTTAGAACATCCAAAAAATTAAGATAATTCTATTTTGCATCACACAGTTTTTACGAACAATAAATGTAGATTGCATGCTTACTTAATCTTTCTTGTTTAAGTTTTGCCCATAACATGCTTGATTTTGGTCACTTCTTTTAAAGGGTCAACCTCTATTAAGCAGTCACCTGGCTATTTCCTGTGTGTGACTGCTTAATAAAGGTTTGACTGTATGTTACCTTAGTAAGACTCACCTGATTTGTTTTGTGGTGTTGTTTTTTCCTGTTTGTTCATATCTGTTTCACAGCATTTCTACAGAATGATGCAGTAATCCATCTCTAGTTTTTTATCAAGAGTTATAGAACAATTGTTACTTTAAGTGGATCCAGATATGGTCTGAAGTTGGGAGGTGAGGGTGATAGGGATCTTAACAAAGATATAAAGCTTATTCTTTCTTCAAAAGGTGGTCCTTCTGAAAAGCTGGGGACTGATTCTCAGTGTGTTTTGTTACTTTCCCTCTATATTTTTTTTAGCTCTTTATCAAGTGTTTTGATGAAAGAAACTGTACCTCTCAAAAATTGGGGTGGGACTGTTGTGGGTCAAAGTGAAGTTGCCTTGTCTTCCTATTAAAGGGGGAAGGGGCATGCAGAGATGCTAGTGGGGTGTGGGGACAGATTGATGAATTTGATTAATTCTTTTTCATAGCTTCGGAAAAACCTGTAAGTCATGAAGCATATTCCACAAGTCAGAGTAGTGATTCTGTAGAGTCAGCAGCAACACAGATCACAAGTGAATCTCCACTGCCCCCAGGTAAGCATGTAGCAACAACACTAGGATGTTGCAATATTTTTTGAGTAACATTGTTCACACTGAACTGGAACAGGGGCAGCTGTTACTCTCAGACCTATATGAGTCTGTGGGAGCCAAAGGGTTTGACTTTTGAGCTGTTTTGGTTTGAAAGTTTGCCAGGTTTTGCCACATTGCTCTACAGTAAATGTTTTAACGGTAATTGAATTAAGGTTGGAATTAGGTGAAGTTCTTTTATATGCAAATCTTATACCTCTTACTAACCGAGTGTGAGGTCCGTACTGTAAGTTAAGGCCGAAGATTTTTCCCCCTTCGATTTACATGTATGGCCCAAGCGCAAAGCGCACAGGCCATAAATCGACGGGGGAAAAATGAGGATCCGTAACTTAGTAAGATACTTATTATATCTCTACAATGTGCCTGACGGGTTTGGGAACCATTTCCATTCATGCGGAACAGCTACAAAATTCTGATGCACCTCGAAAGCGAAAAAAAAAAAATTTTAAAAAAGTTTTTAATTCATTAGCACACTTTAATACACAATTTAGAGCAAAAGAAAGTTTTAAACTTTTACTTGCTATAAAAGTTAAGAACACTTGGCGATAAATCACGAAACAGTTTGGCAATAAAATCAACTTTAAATTTTAGCGGGCCGTACAGGAGAATACGGCCCGCTAAATTGACCAATCACAGCGCGCATACTATCTGAGAGACGTAATAGAAAAGCTTATTTACATGAATGTATTAATCTTTTTCCATGGGACTGTGGATGTGATACTACACACTGCCATTTTCCAACTCATTTAATGGAAAATAAGAGTTTTAAAAATGAAATATTTTGGTCTCAAATAGGATTTGAAGTAACAGATGTCGCTTTCCCTTCCCACCAAAGGTTCCAGTGAGTAGCCCCTCTGCAATAACTTTAATTTATATATGTTTCTTTTTAGATCTGCTCGGGCAAATGTTCATGAATCTTCAGCAAATGCAAGGTGATGTAAGCAAGGTCAACAGTAATACTGACCTGTCAGCAGAGTTGGAGAAGATTGCATCAGACAAAGGATTTGTGATTTCTGACAATGAAGGGTCGGGGAACTGCATGTTTTATGCACTGTCTGAACAACTAGACCTTGTGAAAGGAATCAAGATCTCGCATGGAGAATTAAGACAATCCATAGTGCAGTACCTCAGAAAGAACCCAAAACTGGTAGGTTTAATGTTTTATTTTGTTGGTCCGGTTTAAAATATCTTAACATGTGGTTTGGGAATATTTGTTCCAAGTGATCAGACTTCAGCATTTGTGTCAGCATTTGAATTGAACTTGCAGTCTGATAAGACGGCAGAAAACTGGGCATCACCATATACAGAGATTAGTTATCTTAAAATAATTAATTTGCCGTGAAAAAAGGTTCAACATGTGGTTCTCCATTACACTGGTAACTTTAGGAAGGGACATTTCTGTCATCACCTTGTTAGAAGTTAGTGTTTTTATTCTCCCTTCTTACAGCCTGATGGAACAGATCTATTTAACTTCATCAATGGATATCAGTCTTGGGCTGATTATCTTACAAACATGGAGCAAGATGGCACATGGGGTGATCATGTGATTCTGTATGCGACTGCAAACTGCTATAAAACGTACATTCACGTGATTAGCGGTCAGTCAAATCACTGTGACCTTACTATCAGGCCTGATGGTCATGTGATCAACACCAACCCACTTGTGCTGGGCCATGTTCATGAAGTCCACTACGTCAGCCTGCAACCCAAACAAGGTGAGGCTTTGTGCAGCACACTGTGTTATAAGACAGTTTGTTGGTAATGTATATTATTTCAATTCATACAAGGTAAAGCTTAGTACGTCACACTGTATACATTAAAGTGCATATGAAGTAAAAAAATTTTTGGTCGTAATTTGCAGCTAAGTGTGTATTATTTTTTATAAGAAAGAACAAAGATATTTGAAGCAAACTTCAGAAAAGCCGATAATTCGAAGTCAAAAATCCTAAAATTCATCAAAATCGTGCCGTAGGGGACTGGGGTCGAATTTGGCTGGTGTTTAGCTTTGCTGACGTCACTAGTCGCGCACATTCATTTCGCACGTTGGTGTGAGTGAGGCTCTTCAATATAACTCTTGTTGTGTCACACCGTCATAATGTCTGAAAGCGAAGAAGTGCGTACACTGATCACAAAGAGTCATCTTCAAATGAAAGTGGATCTGAAAGTAGCAGCTGGGATGAAATGGAGGTCGTTGGCATCGTCCAGCCTTACGCCAAAGAAAGACGATGAAGCTGTCGAAGATGGTCTTACTCCTGCCACATTACGTACACGATTTAAAAGTCAGGTTGCTGTAAATGATTGGTTAGTAATTTACTCATTCATTTTCTAACTTAAGGACGTTCGCGCCCATTGCTACTGCGCATCTCTAGTGCGCACGCTATTCATTGGTCACGCGCGTGCCACGTCATTTTCAAGCGCGCGCACCGAGTCGAAAACTTAACAAAATATAGAGCTGATGACCTTTGCGTTAACTTGGTGTGCGAATATTTTTGTTGGAAGCTCGGTGACCCCCACTTTTTTTTCGGCAGATCACTTCCTTTTTTAACTCTCTACATTATACTAAAAAAACAAAAAAATCTGTGTGTGGGAAGTTGTAATTATTTGTCATATACTATTAAAAAAGGGTCGAATTGGTACATGGAGACAGGTGTGCGTGACTTACAAGTTGTCTTTTTTAAGGCTAATTCTAGCAGATTTAATGACATATGTAGCAAAGATCTATCAATTAGGCCTATATAAGCCGTGTTAAACACTCATAGCTTAGAGATGATTCTTCAACTTAAATATATGCCGATAGTAATGAATCCGGCCAGAATCGCCTCGAATGACTGAGAATCGTAGAAATGCTATGGTCTGAGCTACGCCCAAAAATAATGCATGCGCAAGAACTTCTTTTTGCGTCCACAAGAAGAAGTTCTTCTTGTGGCTGATTGCAGATCGCTTGAGCTTGAGTCCTGGAAACCGCAAGAACTTCTTTGCGGTTGCATGATAAAAGCGCAAGAACTTCTTTGCAGTAGGATGTTCGAACCGCAAGAACTTCTTTGCGGTTCTTTGAAAGGAACGAGAGAGGGTACGTGTAAGTGAAAACGCAAAGTGAAGCGAAAGACACAGTCCTGCTACTTTTTTTAAATTTGAAAACCCTGCACTTTGTAGTATATTGAAATGAATCAAAATTTGAGACATGGAAAATTATAAATTCCTTGAGTCCAAGCCAAATTAATCAGAGCAAGTCTGTTTCATTCTGGTGTTTGCAGAGGTTAGCTTTATGCCCCTTTTTTGACTTTCCACATTTTGGACATGTAGGCTTTTTCTCTGCTTCTTAGGTGGTGCTTCAGATGTAACTGTACTTATTGCAACTGGTCTTGCTCCTCACGTACAAAAAGTTTAATAAAATGCATAATTGTGTATTAAAGAGTCTCATGTTATTTTTTGTATGACCCTCTAAGCAAAATCTTGTATGTCATTTGGTATGGTATCACTGCCTGGGTTTGGGCCTTATCCTGAAAAAGAGAAAGGGCTTCAGAACCTTTGCTGCACATACCCAGTACATATTTAAAACTTAAGGGAGTAACCCCCCCCCCCCCCCCCACCAGGGTGCTAGTGTTTGCATGTTTTTCAGTTGCTATTCATTGTATATTCATGTCTTACCTGCAGGATACAGCTGCGTAACTTCTATTTTCTGTCTCTTTTAGTTGCTTTCAACGGCATCTGCTTAATTCACCCTATCTTTAAACTGGGAGTGAAGGCGGAACCTTTGCACTGTACTTGTCTACAACATTTTTAAGCTCTACCCTTGAGATGTTGAAAAGTTTTCCTTTTATTTCTTGTACATAACCTATCAAAACAAATATTTTACCTTCGATCCTGGCCTTACTGTTACTGTTAAGTTTATTTTTTACTCTGAGGGAGCCCAATATCTATAAGCCCCATGGTTTCTTTTTGGGCTTCCTCACCACTTTTATTTACTTTTGTGTGATCGCCTTGTTTTTTAGTATTACTTGTATTTTGTGGTAAATAAAATAAACATAAACACAAACAATGATTAAAATGTCAACAAGGATTGTTACTGTACTGTATGAGCATGTGAAATTAAGGTAATATATATACAATAAAAGCAACTGAAGGCAGGTGGTAAACATTGTTGAAGTGATGCCTGGAATGAAACTTCAAGTGACAGTTTCCTAGATTGTCCTTCCTGTTTAGGTCTGCACATGCTTGTATAACAAAATGAAAATTTCATACTAGATCAGTCACTTAGGTGTGTATCCAACACACCCCACTACTCTATTTGTCATATAAAATAATGTAGCTAGAAAGAAACATCCGTTTGCATTTGAAACTGGAAACATACCATAAGTTGGTGGCACTGTAACCTCACATACAACCTCATCGCCCAACTTAAATTTAGGATAGGTTTAGAGTGTTACTTCCGGTGCATTCGATCATTATTCATACATATCGAAACTCTTCAAAGAGTTGGAGAGCAAATATTATGCAAATAAGTGGCCCTGTTATTCTGCAGAAAAGCCAAATACGGCATTTTAATCAACAAAGAAAGCACTCATCTTTTGCACGTCTTCGCATCACATAATAGTCATCTCTCCTCCTACAACCAACCGGAAGTGTCAACAACTGCCTCCAGCAAAGGGGATCGAAGATCGTGCCACCAGTTGTGAATAGTTTGTTTGACCCGTTCAGGAATAAAGATTTAAAGACCCAAAAGTATGAAGAGAACCTTACAAACTAAACATATCGTGCAGGAAAGGTCAGAACTGGCTTTTACGAAAATTACTGGATAACTTACACCGATGTGTTTTCATAACAACTGCAACTGTAGGCTTAGCTTATGTATAGATTATTGTTGTCTACTCATCATTCGTCGTTTTCGCAAGTTTAAGGGAGACGTGTACAGCACAAATGTATCTTTGAAAGGAATAGATCCAGGACTCGAACAACGTTTTTGGTTTACAGGGTTTCCACTCTCATCCAAAGCAGCAATGCTCCTAGAATGAAAGCACATTTCATCGATCAAAACGCACCAAACATAGCGCTGAAGATTTTGTCAGGACGAGATCTTTCCTGTGAATTCGGACAAGCCTAGTCCACTTCTGCCGTAAAGTTTCGTCCTTCTGGAAATAATGCATAGTTATTCGTGGCATGCCAGTCTTGTTAGCGCAATTTACAGTGCTGGGGCCACCAGTGGCACAATACGTTTTTCCAGGACGACTTTTCTTTGTCTTTGCATGAAACTTGTGTCTTCTGCATGACTTATGACGTCACATCCCTGTAATGGTATCATTTTGGCCGAGCGGAAATGGCGACACTATCCGAGCACCAAATTCGAACTTTGCGCCCCGAAAAAAGTTGTATAGAAGGTTGTAATCACTGAAAGTTACATTTTTGTACTCAGAAAATACGAAATTATCTTATCAAATAATTTTTTTTTTTTACTTCATATGCTCGTCTGTGTGTCTGTCGTGTATAGCATTTCCTATAATTATTTCTCCTGGGTACTGTATTGAACTCCCCCCCCCCCCCCGTCTTTTTCAGAGATTTATAATTTTATCATGATTGTAAACAAATTTGTACGTCTGCTAGGAGTGTAAAA
>OZ026604.1:2716966-2739466 GCA_964020085.1 Micromussa lordhowensis
ATTTTTTTTTTGTTTTTTTTCCTGGCATCCAATGCAAAAAATGTACTCAAATTTAACTTGTGGCTACTTGCTCTTCCGTTTCGCCCCAGAGCTCGTAAGAAGGTCTTTGTAATCTGTCCCAAACTTAAACCCTTTACTATCTTACCACTTTGATGTTTTGTACCTACAAAACTATTATCGTATATTTTATTTTAAGAGTTTTCTTCTGCCTCAATATATGGAAAGCATTGCTATCAACATATATATTTGCAAATTGGAAACGGTGACCTAACGGAACTTTTTTACATGTACATACAGATAAGTTAATTCTGCAAGAGCAGAGAACACATCAGCATGAATGTTTTCAATATTGTTTGAGCTCAGATTTCTGCAAGTGGAAAGAGAAAACGATGTCAATATAGAGTTAACTGGCTAGACAATAATTTTTTAAAGAACAGCTCTTGAAGGACCTAGAACAATTTCTGAGTGTTGGTAAAATCTAACTGAGAAAAGGGGTCACCTGATGGAAGACAACTTTTAAACCTAAAGCCTTAAATTTAGATCGAATTATACGCACTGTAAATGTTATGAAGAAAACAGAACTGTTGTTGTGGTACAAGAATAGTTTTTCAACAGGCGTGTTATTACTTTGAAGAGATCTCGTACTTATAAATGAAGTCCTGTCAACGATTTTTTAGCATTAGACTAGAAAGGAAAAGTCCTTGCTTTGTTTTGCTAATTTGTGAAGGCGGCAATTCTAAACGGCCATTCTTAACTAGCAATAAAAAAACCTTCAGTGGAAGAGTTCCTTTCGTCCTAATCTGCGAGCCTGACCAAACATGCAAAGGTGTTTTTTCCTCCAAGAAAATACTTGAATTTCGGTTTACTCACAGGCTATTAAGTTGTGGTAGACTTGAAAATAACCTTACTGGTATCTCTGAGATATCGTTCAAAGACAAATCCCTGAAGTTGGATAAAATATCACATAAACTTAAATCTAAGCACGACATTTAACAGTTGTTATGTCCATCGTGTAAGAAGTCGACCTTTGAAATTAATTTATGTAGTTGTAGTTAAATTAATTTTTAATCAATTACAGTTATCATACTAATTCTAATAAATCTATACCGTGACTTGTTAGAAGTAGAATAAATTCGAGGAAGGAAGCGTCTCTCTTCGTTTTGCAATGTTTCAAGCGGATTAGTGAGGAGACAATTAGTCAAATTCTCAAAAGAATTTAGGAAAATAAGTGGAGAGATTTACGAGGTTGAGCTTAAGACAAACAAAGTGGCAAAATAAAGTGGCTCAAAACAGTTTTTAGCACTATTCAAGACAGATTTTGTAAGTGCCGTAAACCCCGTTTTCTGTTATTGAATTTGAACGGTATGATGAAATGCAGCTTTTGGCTTTTTTTATAAAATTGTTTATAAAATGTTTTATAAAAGGTTTTTTTTTATAAAATTCTGAAGATGGGGTTCAGAGCCATCTTAAATTTTCAAACAATTTAACAACCTGGTCACCAATGATTGGATAGTTTTTTTTATTTAATGACTGTAGCACTGATCTACTGACAAAGAGTGGTAAAAATGACCTTTCAAATTATACGTATTGGAAAGTGCTGGAGACTGTTTTGAGCCGCCTTAAAGAAGCGAAGTTAACAGATTGTATAGCCTACAAACCATCTTCATGTGCTGAATGAAAGGATAATACATATTCGCTAATATTCTTTTAAAACAAATCGTCACTGTTATCACTTTCGCAGCTAAGCCCAATATCATTTTAAATGCGTAAGCCTTGATGAGGCAGAATATTTAACATAAGTAACCATATTTAAAGTTTTCTTTACAATTAGTTCAACTCACAATTGTTGCAAGTTTGTCAGATGAGAAAACAAATCCTTATGAAGTGTTTGAATGTTACTTTCTACCAAAAACCTGCCAAAAATTAACAGTATGTTGCTTACACACAGGTAGAGGGCACGGAAAGCTAGAAAGCCAAACTGACAGGAAGAAAGCGAGGAAGGAAAGAAAGTAAGCATACAGTCACGTAGCCAGACAGACAAAGAGATAGAAAGACAGATTAATTGCAGACAGACAAACAGACAGGAAGCAAACAAGCAAGCAGGAAACAAGTAAGCTCACAGAGACAGACAGACAGACAGAAAGTTAAGAGAGACAGACAGACAAGATAATAGCAAGGAAGCTAGGAAGGAAGGATAGAATGTACAAAGACACGTCGACAGGCAGACAGACAGACTGACTGACTGACTGACTCACTGACTCACTGACTCACTGACTCACTGACTCACTGACTCACTGACTCACTGACTCACTGACTCACTGACTCACTGACTCACTGACTCACTGACTCACTGACTCACTGACTCACTGACTCACTGACTCACTGACTCACTGACTCACTGACTCACTGACTCACTGACTCACTGACTCACTGACTCACTGACTCACTGACTCACTGACTCACTGACTCACTGACTCACTGACTCACTGACTCACTGACTCACTGAAAGACAGACAGACAGAAACCAAGAAAGACAGCGAGGTAACTGGACACAGGAAAATTCACTTATATGCTGAATGCCTAATTCTCTCTATGAGACGTGACTGCAGGGAGTCACGGTAGTACCGTGATTCGCTGAAGGCGCATGTCATTGAGGGAGTTGTCCATGAAGTGACAGATAGAGGAAATAGAGGAAAATGTCAGAAATTCTGAAAGACTTACAGGTGTTGCACACTGGTGAATCTCCAGAACATTTCAACAGGAAGATTGTCCAAGTTACTGCTAGTCAGGTACCTGTATGCGAGAGAAAGTTTCTCAAAAAAAATATACTCAAAAGAAGACATTCCTTACAGGAACTCGCCACGGTATTATGAGTTATTTTGGCCACGTGCAAAATTACCTTTCACTTGACGGAAAACTGAAAATAGCACTTTACTAAGATAGAAAAACATCAAAGAAAAAATACTAAATCATGCAGGAACAACGATGGTTAAGGATGGAGAGAATTAACGCAGATTACAAACGACGGACTTGAAAAATTTAGGCTTAACTGTTTAAGATGCACGTCCTTCAAATCGAAGAGCCCCAAAGCTCATCTTTTAGGTCTAAGGAACAATATTATTTCCATTCCGTTCCATTAAGTGGCGAAATAAAACAGCATTATCTGGAATTTCCGAAAAAGAGGACAACCTCGGGAGATATCACTCAAATTTTCGAAAATTTCTGACCGGAAACTTCCGTTCCATTTGATATTCTCCCAGAATTTCCGAAATTTTCGGTTAAATGGTTCGCATTTCGGAAATTTACCAATTTTCGGTTTTTACGGAAACTTTCCAAGGAAATTCGGCCGTACCATTTAAAGTGCCACTATGATGAAATTTTCGATACCCAGTTCTTTACATTTTCGAACACAATAGGTCTTTCCTAGATATCTTGCCAAATTTCAATCTATTACGAACATTAGAACTCGCGGTTTTTGGACCTTTATTTCCGAGAATTTACGGCCGCCATTAATTTCCCTTGTTCCAAGTCTCGGTTGAGATATTGGAGAAAATGACGTCATTTTCTCAAAAATACCACACGGGTTGAAATTATAATAACAACTAATGTCGAAAATTGCACGAATATATGAGCCAAAGTTTTTGCTATTCTTTATGCGAATTGCTGTGCTAATTGTTATTATAATTTCAACCTGTGTGGTATTTTTGAGAAAATGACGTCATTTTCTCCGATTCTCACCAAGACTTGGGACAAGGGAAATTAATGGCGGCCGTAAATTCTCGGAAATAAAGGTCCAAAAACCGCGAGTTCTAATGTTCGTAATAGATTATAATTTGGCAAGATATCTAGGAAAGACCTATTGTGTACGAAAATGTAAAAAAATGGGTATCGAAAATTTGATCATAGTGGCACTTTAACTCCGCTTTGAAAGTTGCGGCATTTTCGGTTGACTAGAAAGCACCAAAAATGCTTTGAGCGCAAAATCTTTCCACATTAGTAATTCACTTTTGAAATGCGAAAGTTCATCTCACAACCAAAAATCTTTTTGAACGAAAATTATTCCAGGGCCCTTTTAGGGGTTTTCGGGATATTTAGGTAAAAAAAAAACAACGGGATAGAGGATATTTGGCTGAAAAATTAATGGGATATCTGAGTTTAGATTAGATAAAGCAGGTATATCGAGTTAGAAAATCGTTGATTTTTTTGTAATTGGAATTAACGGGGTAAGGGATATTTAGGCCAAAAGTTAACGAGAGGCGGGATACGCCAACCCCTCTTCGCCTCCCCCACCCCCTCCCCCCCCCCTGATAGAGCCTCCGTGAGATCAGAATTCTCGTTATGTGCATTTAGAGCAAAAAGTTCTTACAGGACATCAACAATGGTAGGAGCACAGTTCATGATGACTCCAGGTGATTTCACCGCACTACAGGAGAAAGTATTCCCCCAATAGTCAGAATACCATTCGCCGTAGCCTTGAGAACATTGTGGTCCACAATCTGCACCAGTACAAAAAAATTTAAAATGTCTGAGAAAAAAAATTGTTCTTTAAACTTTCTACGACACGGTGTAAATTGTGCTGCACATAGAGTGGATGATCTACTTGAAAAAATAATCTCACAAATTTCCTTTGCTATTTTTACTAATAGAAACAAACATAAATATATGATAACTATATAGATTAGTGGAAAAAAAAATTGTTATAATTAATTTATTTTAATCCATCCATTACTATTTATTATAATTTATTTAATTAATAAAACCATAGTTGTCTGACGTTTCGATGTTGCTAACATCATTATCAAGGTAAAAATGACACTTATCGCGGTGTGGATATAAATTAGTGGAACTAGTATATATATATAGACGTTTGTATGTGATTGTTTGTTTAATTTAATATCAATTTACTTAATTCAACTTATTTGTTCATTATTACAATAGAGAAAAATGGTTATGAAACCCATCAAACGTCAAAAGATTAAACAAAGATGCCAAGATTCATGTTGGAAAGTCTACGTCCGCGCACAATGTTTTCTGTTGCGTTCAAGCACTATGCATGAGTAACTAAAACCTTTCTGACGGTTAGCGGCTCACTCATTCAGTAATAACGAACAAACTATAGCAAAGAACTTTGTTGGGCTTCATAGTTATTCTGCTCTATCAACTATGGTACGAGTACTGTATTCTTACCAGCGAATTTGACTGAAAATTCTTTCTTGTCGGTCCCAAACTGGTTCTTTGCCTCGCAAACATACTTTCCTTCTTTGTTTAAATGGATAGTTAAGACATTTGACGCGTTTGCCATCACGCTGGAGTTCCAGATCGCTTTTGTTTGCATGGGCAGGGTGCCAGTTGCTGAACACGACATTTTATAGCCTTTTAACACTCGCATAGTAGAAGCTGGTAACACAACCTTGGGTGGAACTGTATTGAAGAAACAAAAAAATAAGTTTGGTTGAATAAATTTTCATTATTTCGTGACATCCCTGCTAGATTATCATAAACTTAAAGGGGCTCAGTCACGGTATTTTAAAAATTACCGTTAAATTGAAGGAAACCTAAAAATAATACTTTACAAAGATAGAAAATCATCAAAGAGATGATAATAAACCATAAAGGAACACAAATTGTCAAGGATGGAGAAGATTGACACGGATTGCAAACAACGATTTTGAAAAGTTTAGCTAAACTTTTCAAAATCGTTGTTTGCAACCCATGTCAATCTTCTCCATCCTTGACCATCTGTGTTCCTTTATGGTTTATTATCATCTCTTTGATGATCTTCTATCTTTGTAAAGTATTATTTTTAGGTTTTCTTCATTTAACGGTAATTTTGTCGATGCTTAAAATAACTCAAAATACCGTGACTGAGCCCCTTTAAATTTCCGTAGATCCAAAGTAACAAGTTTATGCTCAATAACAAACGAGATACCGAAGCAGAGTCAATGTTCTTAGTGATCACAAGCTTTCGATGCTGTCACTCAGCGTCTTTCTCGAGCGGGAATCTGTTTGTCTCGTGAGCTTTGGGTGAATCAAGTCACATGCCAAAACATCCCAGTACAAGGCCGGAAGTTCAAATCTACGGTCTTGTTTGAGCGTTGGGGACTAGCACAGAATTTCGAAGGTCTCACGGAAACCTCCCTCTGAAGTCGTTTTTCTTCTCTAGCTCTGACAGCTGACTCCATTCCAACTTGTAGCCTGTGTCTCTAATCCTACCCAGTCTTGGCCTGTCATACTTCTAATGTCATCTTTCGTCATTCCAAAACAATTTTTCGAGTTTTTAAGATTTGTTTGCCACAAAAGCGTTGTTATTAATAACAGTAGAAATATGCTCTCTCACCATTTGCAGAAAGGCCTCTGTCCTTTTTATTCCACATAAATATACATAAAACGAGAAGCAGCATCTTCAAGGTAAAGAAGAATTCTTTCGGCATGACTCAAAGGACAGCTGGATCTCCACTTTAGAATAGTTCTGCAGAAAGATAAACACGATTGCTTATCAAAAAACACTCCTGCTATTATCTACTTACTCAATTCCTTAAGACTAGGAGCTCTACGACTTCATTACTATTATACAGAGCTCGAAAAAAGTGCCCTCCAGTCGTCCGGGACAAGTAGTTGCCCGCTGGGCAATGGATCAGGCAAGTCGTCTGCCAAAAGCATTGATATAAAACTAAGACTCTTCCAGGGCAAGCAAAATTTGAGAGCTACTAATCCCAAGGGCACGTTTGAATTCAAGCTTTTTCCCAGCCCTATTATAGTCTAAAAGCTTCCTCCAACTTCCAACAACTAGTCCCTCGCGACAGACGACTGTCAATCCTCCCAATAGAAGGGCAGATTCGACAACCACTTCTCACGGCATCATGTTTCGTTTAGTCGATCTTATAACCAGCACACGATACCATCTAAACACACAAAAACCTCTTGTAGTCCTTGTGTGTATACATGTTTAACGATTTTAAGAGGTTTGCCTGCAAACAATGCCCAGTGTTACATACAGCATTGAGCTTAATCTCTGACTGATTGTTCCTTGGATTCCGGGGGAACTACGTAGTAAAAAGGTCGCGGACGTTCATACGACTTTAAAACGGACACGACAGTGTGTTTTATTATTTCTTTGAGTGCAGCCCTAAAGGATACCTTGACGGGTAAAAATAGTCAGCTGAATAGTAGCGTTTCGTCCCGAACACCCTAAGTGATAACAAAATCCGTGATGCCCTAAGCGAGGCGATGAACACCCCTGACCTTTTAAGGCGGGGGTAAACATAAATAGGCGTGAAATTTGAAGTGATCTAAAAAAGGAAATTGTTAGGATTAAGATGGGTTGAAAACACTACCAGACAGTTGACCCCCGCAAAAGAGAGCCCCAGGTTGCTAGGGGACTGTTTGGTATCCGTCTACTAATTCTTCACTTCAAATTTCAATTTTCCAAATCCATCAAATCTTCAACATTTCATATTTTCCTCAATTTAACCTATCCTTTGAGAAAAAATGTCTCTTTTCCAAAATGCCCAAAAATCACCCAAAAATTTACACAAAACCGCCAAACAGTGGTTAATGAGATAAGCGGAGAGATTTAGTGTCGCTTGAAACGTGACCGAGATATTGGAAGAAAGGCCGTGTTAAGCAACCTCAAAAAAACCTTCACGTGTACCCCCGCCTTAACGTGGAATCACCCCTCTCGCTCCCTCCCACGGGACAAGTTGCTTCCCAGGTAACTACAAAGAACCAAGATAATTTGGTTTTATCAACTGGGTTGATAATGTGAATTGTCCACCGTAAAGAGATTCGGAAGCTGACGTTTCGAGCGTTAGCCCTTCGTCGGAGCGAATCAAGGAATTGTGGGTTGTGTGTGGTTTATATACAGAAATGTGGGGCTACGCTATTGGTTGGTGCCTGGCAACGTGAAAAACAACAGAATGAATTAGTTGAATGAAAAGCGTTCGTTGATACCGTGAGGATTAAGAGTGCCGATTTGAAAAATAAATCTTTGTTCAAGAGTTTTGCGGCTTTCTGTGCCTCCTTGATGTAGGGAGAGGCCGCAGACTGCCATATGTTGCTTAGAATGATTCGGCAGATTAAAGTGTCTAGCAACCGGTTTAGAAACGTCTTTATCGTCTTTCTCTACGTCGCGAAGGTGTTCTCGGAAACGGTCGCCTAGTCGTCTACCTGTTTCGCCGATATATAACTTTTTGCAAAGAGTGCAAGTTATACAGTAGATGACATTGGCTGAGGTACAGGTAAATTGATCTGTGATCTTAATGGATCGCTTGGGTCCCGACAATTTCTCAACGTTGTAAATGAAAGGACATGTTTTACATCGCGCGCGTGCGCATTTAAAAGTTCCAGGTTGTTCACTCGTTTTGAATGCACTTCTAACTAAAAAGTTACCTATGTTTTTGTCGCGTTTGAATGAAATTAATGGTGGTTGCGAAAAGATTCTACCAGTATCGGGATCATTTTGAAGTAATTTAAAGTTTTTGAGAATGATGGATTTTACTGCGTGATTGTGAGGGTGAAATGTGAGGGTGAACGGAATTCTATTATTATTCTCCTTCTGAGACGTTTGTAGTGCTGACTCCCGATCAATTTGTTGGGCACGATGATGGCCTGCTTGAACAACAGAGGCAGGATATCCACGTTTGTCGAAAAAATTGCACATTTCCTCTGATTTAAAGGAAAAATCAGAGTCCTCACTACAAAGGCGACGAAGTCTAAGAAACTGAGAATAAGGAATAGAATTCTTGACGTGTGATCGGATGTGAAGATGAATACAACAAATAGCTATGAGAATCTGTGGGTTTGTAGTGCACACTGGTGCATAAACCGTTGCCTTCGACTGAAACTTTGATATCTAGAAATGCCAAAGCTTAGATCATGTATCTTTGGGAAACGTTAGCTTTTTTTGTTTTCTTTTCTGTTTAATTTTGCGCCCGAGAGGTTTGAAAACGAAGCTTTATTTTTACAGTTAAATCTACCGTCCACACTAATCCGTCACGAAAACGGAGCTTTTCGAAAATGCTCTTCAAACTGGACGAACTTGAAAACGCCGGCTTTGAGTTTTCGTGCATCCTCGGAGACCCAGGGCCTGCTAGTCGGGACGATGCGATATTTTTTTCAGGTTTTTGATGTAAACTTTCGCCCGAAAACATCGCATCGTCCCGAACTAGCAGCCCCTGGGTCTCTGAGGATGGTTTTCGTGTGGACGGCAAACATTTAAACGAAGCTTTTCGAAAACGATGACACCAAGAGAATTATGTGATTTTTGCCCTGACCGAGTTTACCTCAAACACAAACCGGTGATCGTTGCTCTTTTAAATTCCCCCGGCGTAGTGTCAACGGAAAACATTTAATTTGATGCGTTTTCAAAGTAAAACCTCCGTTTTCAAATTCATCCAGCGTGGACTACGTTTTGTCGCAATACGTTAGTACCAAATTTATGATTGTTTCAACTGCATGGAGCCTTTCATTTCTCCGGCGACAGCAGAAGTAAACGGAAAAGCGAATAGTCATTTAATTTATCATAAGTTAAGTCAACTCGTTGAACATCTGTTACCAGTAAAATAACATGTCAACGGGAAGATATCCCATCGCTGAGTTATCGTCTGGATTATTACCAAATGAATACAAAAAAGACTTGTGAAAAAACTTGGAGCCGAAGACATGGTTCGAACCGTCAGGAGAGCGAAATTTACGGCTTTTATTTTCATATCTCAGTTAATCGTAAGTTCGAAAAACTGAATTGCTCTAATTCCTGCTTTCTCCTTTTAGTTTAACGCAAAAAAAGTTTAAAATATGCCAGCTTCTCTTTTGGTTCAAAATATATAAGCGACGGTTTCTACTCGGTAAAAACTTTCGCGTCAACGGCATCGTCTAGGTATTTTTGCCAAATCGTTAAAGTTTAAGATCATTGCTTGGATTTCTCTTTTGGGGTGAAAAGTTAATTTTGAGTTGTAAATAAGTCGGCTACTGTCATTTTGTGTGAGTTTAAGACTATTGCCGTTGGACAAAAGACAATATTCTTACCCAATCTAATCACGAGTTTTCCGGGGGTAAGTTATAATTTCGTTTCCATATGTTAAACGGGGCACTAACATCGCCGCTTACAGCAAAGTGGATAGACTGAAACTGCTTTAGATCGTAAAAATTCCTGGGAGTATCTATCTTCTTCAACGAGAAAAAAAGAACCTCAACTTTAGACAAGCGAGAAAACCGATTCGGCTTTTCTTAACTTTAGCAGTAATTTTTTTCCTTTCGGTCTTTAAGTCTGCAATTAAACTGAAAAATTTACCAACTCCCGCAGATGTGAGACTACGAAAAATCTACAGATCTGCATGAATGCATTCTAAATGGCTGTTTTAATCATTTTTTAACGTTTGAAACTATTATTTTGTGTATGATAGTTCATAACAATTGCGATAAGAAGTTGCTTGCAACGAATTAAAATTGCTTTTCGTCAGAATAAGAAAAACAGCTGCAAACATCAGGTCAGGAACATTCAAAATTCGAGATCCGAAAAAAAACTGTAGCTTTTCAAAAGTGTGTTTCTTTTGATAAAAACTGCTCGCTTTCGTCTGTTTCATTTTGAAGACCAGATATAAACGCATCATAAAATTTAAGATCAAGTCAAGTACTTATTTTAAAAAATTCACCACAACACCAAACTTTCTTAGATTTAGTGTGTGAATATCTTGTCTTCATTTTCATTCTGTGCGAAAAACAGCTTGTGTAAATATAGTCGTGGAATATTTCACAGGACTGATGTTACTGGCAAGCAATCCCTTTTCCTCTCCGATTACATTTAACCTAAAAATAATGACTAACTGTTGATAGTTTTATCGTGAAAAAAAGAGTGCAAAAGTAGAGCAAACTTCCTTACCTCTAATCCTTCACCGCTCCTTTTTCGAAGCTTCACGAAAGACGAATTTCTGGTTCGTTTCTGGACCATGCGACTTTTAGTTAGCCAATGAAATGACAATATTTATGACATGCATCAATCAAAATAGAATTTTCCTTAGAGGGTAGTTTTCCATGTCTTGATTTCTTCAAAAGACCTGTTACCCTGAAAATTAATTTTAAAATCTCTCACTGAGTATCTTTAAAGTAATCTAGTCGAGCCCCCCCCCCCCCCCCCACCCTGTCACTAGGCTGATTTTAACAGGAGATTTAAGTAGACTGCCTGATGCTTTATTTTTTCCATGATTTTCGTCACCAGCTTTTGTTATTTGAATCAACTTAAGGTAACTGGAAACAATTTCCAGTACTTTCCAAGACTTAGAGTTTTATGGGTCATTATAACCACTCTGTATTAGTTGATGCCAAAATCATGATATCAAAAGACTGCCCAATCATTGATGAATAAGTTGCTGTCAATTTGCGGCTCAATAGGTTACCATAGCAACAATATGACCCCTAAAAACACCCTTAATTTTAGCTGTAAGCGGTTATAACTCAAAAACGAGCTCGATGACTCCCATTTTTTGTTGTCGAATTGTAATCAGCATGATAAGATGCAACTTTTGCAAAGTTTAAAGAAAATTCTTCGAAAGGGGGTACAGAGCCACCTTAAATTTTCGAAATTTAAGGTGGCTCTGAACCCCCTTCAAAGAATTTTCTTTAAACTTCTGCGAAAGATAACTTTGGCCCAGCTTATCCCTTCTTGCTTATTGACGTGTGCGTTGTAAGACGTTTATCAACTATCAGCTTGTTATGAAAAACGTCCTCCATCGTGACGTCACAAGTGTTACATGAATATGTTTGAACACGCGCCCTCTGGCTCGTTTAGTCTATTACGACATCTCCCGCAAGCGTATGCGCCTGGGACCCGAAATAGTGTCTAATTAAGAAAGGTATTTGCCCGGGAGAGAGGTGGTATTTGCATGCGAAGGGTAAAATGTAACCCGAGAAATTTGGAAACGTAGCTTTATTTCTAAGGTTGAACCTACTGTCCACACTAAATCCGTCACGAAAACAGAGCTTTACGAAAACGCTCTTCAAACTGAATGAATTTGAAAACGCCAGTTTTTCGTTTTAGTGTACAAAGAAAACATTTTGAAAAGGGAGCTTTTCGAAAACCATTACGTCACGATGATCAGTTGATTTCACTGCCCGAGGTTTCCTCCAACACAAATCCAAAATGACCGGTGATTGTTGCGTTTTCAATTTTCACCGGAGTAATGTGGGTGGACGGAGAAGATTTGATGCGTTTTCAGAGTGAAACCTCTATTTTCAAATTCCTTCTGCGTTGTGTGGAGGGGTCCTAAGTGTACACTTTCGAGGAGTGCTCGTTCGCGGAGGGTTAAGCCATCTGTACTCAAGAGTCTGAATCGAAATCCGAAGAACAGGGCTCAACTCACCAAGAAGGACAACTTGATGAAAGTTAAAACAGATTTTATTTTATGTGCCTTTGTAACTAATTCATGACAAGAGGCTTTCAAAAATTCGCATTGAGCGAACTTCATGTTACAATGTTCTCCGCACTGAATTTGCCGCCGTGAGAACAATCAAAACTCACTTTAATGTGCCGTTATTTTAACTGAAATAAAGTACACACAACAATTACATGAAAAGAACTTTGTTCTGCTAAACACTGTTGTGATTTTTGCTTTCTTAAATCTTAGAAAGTTTAATGCTTGTGCGATTTCTCTCTGTTCCTGAACTTCTTAAGCCTCCATACACGTGTATTCTCTGAAATATCAAACACAATGTTATCATAATCATTTTCAGATTTTCATATTTCTAATGTTCCATTAGATGAAGGATAAGTCATAATGTATTAAACAAAAGAAGAATAAGACTAAGATTGACTGACGGACAAGGTTTTCTTTGGTTCATCCTCGGTAGAAAACCCCGTAAAACACCATCAGGAGGGGAACTACCATATCACAAAGAAGGGTGTATAGGGTCCCCCCGGTAAAACTCAACAAGGACGTAAAACAATGAACAACGAATTGAAATAAGACCAGGGAAAAAATTACTCCAAAACAAAGAAACGCTAGAGGTTTTAACACCATGCCAAAGTTTAACCCGTTCTTTCCGACCAAACCAAAATAATATAAAAAGGCAATCAAAAGACGAGGATCTGCATGAAATTCGTTACTTTACCGACACAATAGAAACATTTAACCATTGAATAAACATAGCAACTCTATAATCAATGGTTTCTTTTCACATGTATTGCATTTAAAACTTCAAACAGTTAAAAAAACACCGAAAGTATGATAGAGGGGTTATATGCGACAAAACAAACTTAAGAAAGTCCAGGTTTCAAAGGGCAGGCTAGGTTACCATAGGTCAAATAGTTCCCGCCGAAACCGTCGCGAATTGTTTCTAATCTAGAAAGCCCTCCCTTTTTGTTATCCACGTTTCGAACAATCCGGCCCGGGATTTAGCTAACTTTTCGCACTGGAGAGGGCATTAAAGTGCACCTAACCCCAAAAACGTTTTTTCGCTAAAGCAATAAAGCTTATTTTGTGGAGTAATGTGCCGCAAAAAGTTTTCGATTTGGTTAAATCTTTGATTTTCTATGGCTTGTCAAAGTACGTCAAAATGCCGCCATTTTGGTTCACGACCGAGTTTAACGGGGAATGGGTCGAGGGCCGGATGTGACGTCAAATCGAGAACACGATGATTATGAGATTCGCATATTTACTTGTTTCTGTGGGAAAGGCCGGAAAAGTTGTTCGAAAAAAATGCTAGCCAGGTGCGCTGTATTGTCATGTAGCAACACAACAAACTTACAGGAGATACTCCGCTACATGCCATACCGTTTTATGGAGATGATCGTCCTGAAGAGAAGAAACGTACAAAGGGATGGCTCGATTTCGTGAAAGCGAAACGTGCAAAAGTGATAGCCGTGTAAGTGTTCGGTGATCTGTTCTATAAAGCATTTAATTCAAACCAGATGATCTCGCTCGATGCCTAGATTTTCAGAGAGAGGAAGGGATTTTGCTGACTCAGTGGCTTTGGAATAACCGCTTGGCCATCGATTCATGCTGCCGTTGTTGCATCTGATCTGAGAAACAACAGCAGTCAGTCGGCACAGCTGACAGATAGTTTTGTATTTGCCCGCTACTAATCTTAAAACTCCATTTCTGAAGCCATACAGGTTTAATTCCTGGATATTCAGTAACATACTTTAAGATAACATCAGCACCAATATCTTCAAGAACAAGATCACTCTTCTTTGAGTCTTGACAACCTTCTAACTCACTTTAATACAATAATAACAACAATAACATTCGCTGATGTTTTGAAGGGAAGCGACGCTACAATTTCCACACTCGCACGAAAAGAACACAAGCATTGTGTCATGGGATAATCATTTTGATCTACTTTGAACGCATGAAGTTAAAATAATTTGAGAAAGTAAAGGGACTTGACTTTTATTTATGCGAAAGTATGTTAATGCGAGATCGAAGAATGCGCGAAAATAGTAAATACGCGCCACCCGCTACAGTCTTACTAGTATCACTCTTTGACTTCTACATATCATTGCCTTCGGGTCTGTCCGTCAGAGCTCGTTCGAGTTCTTTGTCAGCATCCACCTCATTTGGCTGTCCATTCTTCGTTGGCCAGAGAGTTGTCAGCATATAAATCAGCTCGGTCGTCATCGTTTAACTATTCACTTTGCGTTGTTGATAAGTGCGAGTCGTCATTCTCTTCAGCGATATAATAAATTTCGGAGTCTTCTGAGTCAAAGCTCATTTCAGAACCCGACGAAGTAGAAGATATTGTTGATAAAAACACAAATCTGTCGACTGTGGAGCCCCAGCGAAAAACTTATGCGGCAAAAAGGCTTCTACGCTCGCAAAGAGTAAAAGGCCCGACTGGGACAGCCGAAGCTTTCGTTCTCGAAGTGACGTCACGGCCTTACTCTCCCCAGATTCCCCATGCTCGGTCGTGAACCTTCAAAGGGGCACAGAAATTCGAGGATTTAACCAAATCGAAAAATTTTTGCGGCACATTACTCCACAAAATAAGCTTTATTGTTTTAGCGAAAAAAAATTTTTGGGGTTAGGTGCACTTTAAGCATTACGGAAAGGAATTCAATTTCCAAAAAGGAAAACAGATAGCAAAAAGCGAAAAACACGACGCATTTTGTGTCTCTAAGCTGAGGTCACCGGTGCCCAGCAACTTGCTTGTAGTTCGTCGAGTGTCGTCCAGGTAGGATAATGATTGTGTTATTCTGAACAAAATATGATGCTCCTCGTCAAATGAAAGCCAGAATTCTTAAGTTAAGTATTAGAAGAGGCCAAAGCAATTGTAGATTGCTTTTATTTTTGTTACGCACGAAGAAAAAGACTAATATCAAGTCGTTTTGGTAGGACAGCTCAGTTTTGACTGTCACTCGTACTGCGGGCGTAGTGGCCGTATTCTGGCAAGGTGTGTAAGTTATAAAAACATGTCAGAAGTAGCCACATGATATTAAATGAAACGAGAAACGTAAACTCAGTCCCAGACGGGATTAGAACCCAGGACCCTCCGTGTGATCTAGTCGGATGCATGCTCTACCCACTGAGCTACTGGGCCGGGTTGTTTGAAACCTGATTAACGCTAACCCAGGATTGAAAGTCAACCGAAGTATCAAATGCCTTTCACTGCCTATGTTTTGTGTAGTTTGAGATTATCCAAACTCAAAATTGAAGGACAAACAATACAAACTTACAGAAAAAACTCACCAGAAAGTTGCAAATTCAGATTCGTGCTAACCCTGGGTTAGCGCGACCGAGTTTTGAACACCCGGCCCAGGAGACTATGGTGAACAAGGGTCAATAGACGTATTCGGCTAAGGTGTTTACATCCTTGTTGCCACCCAATTCAGATCACGTGATGATTCATTTGGGAGGATACAATTGTTCTGTTTGCAAGTACCCTCATGCACGCAGTTACGCGTAGCAAATTGCACAATTGTAACCTCCCAAATGAATCATCACGTGATCTGAATTGGGTGGCAACAAGGATGTAAACACGTTAGCCGAATACGTCTATTTGTGGGCCTCGACTGGAACCGCGTCGCGCGGCTACACAGGCAAGCAATGACTATGCAATGGCTGACATTTTTTATTATTAGTTTGACACTTACGACGCCGCGAAGGTGCCAGTATTTCTGCATTTCCGCATTGTTCCGGTGTATGGGTCGCCTTTTCTACAACATCTGCTGTTGTTGGCCTCGCAACCAGTCGCTCCCAGAGGGATACAGCTTCGGGTCTCAAGATAGTCCTGATCAGAGGAAATCACCAGTCGTTAGTGCACTTCAAACAGTACTCATTTTTAACTACAGTAAAAATCCGCGTTTAAGAACCTACAATTTTTCTTGTATTTTGGGGGTAGTTATTGGCAATTTGGGCAAATAGGTTCTTTAATTTCTAAGATTTAGAAAATAACCCAAAGCAAATACGCACGCTGATTGATTTAAAACCGTGTTTTTCTAACTCCATAGAAACACAGAACTAGCACGAGCTGTTGTTGACGTAATGATGGCGCGAACAAAGAGAATTAACATTTTGATGATCGAAGTAAACAGGTTGTCTTTCTTTTTCTTCGTCGCGGTATTTTCTGAAAGAAATAGAATACATGTTCTCCTATCGAGTTATAGAAACACTCGTGAAAGTTTTGGAGAACTCGAGAAAAAGTTCTCGTTCTCCCAAACTTTCACTTGTGTTTCTATGACTCGATAGAAACTCGGTACATGTTTTCTATTTCTTAAGTAGTTGTTGATTACCAGAAAAACTAAACAAACTTAGGCTTGATCCTTGCTGAATATACACTATTTATTTTCAACTGCATTAAGTAGTTTCTTGTAATATAAATTTGCAATCTCAAATTCGCAGTCCTTGAGTAAAATGTTTATCATAATTTAACTGCAACCCACATACAAGAACCTACATTATCTTGCTTCAGCTTGGCTAAACAGGTTCGTATATTTTGAGGTATTAAAATGGCAAATTTCTGTTAGCAGGGTTCTTAAACCACTAGGTACCACCTATACGTAGAGTTTTACTGTAGTAGTAATCATGCGAGAGGAAAGTAAACAGTCAGTATGCACGGGGGTGGGGATGCCGGGATTGACGGGTCATTACCAGGTCACGCAAGACTTGCTTGTTATACTAAGTAAGCCACTTACCTCAAACGAGCTGGGTCCTTGTCCCTCCTCAGCTGGGTCCCTGTAACGAGGTTTGGGCACCCTGAAGTATGATCCCGGCAATGCCTCTGCTGTCAGCACAAAACACGCGATAAAGACGAAAACGAAAGCCAACTTGAACATCCTGTGAGTTGCCTTGAATGTCCTATGACAAAAATTAGTGAACATTAAACAAGGCATATCGGAGTCCACTAAGCCAAGTTTATCTGGTACAACGATCCGAAGTCCGAAGTCCGTCCGTAATAGCAAGGCAAAACAACATTATTCATTGCTGAGTAAGTGCTACTCACTTGTATATTATAGCCGGAATAAAAATGCCGCTTTAGTGAAGATCTTCGCAACTTTACCGTTCTTTGTGGATTTTCTACCTGCCCAGGGCTGAAAGTCGAGTAGATTCTCGCTTATCGTCGTGCTTTGTTCTCGAAAGAACTGGCTATTATTCAGTCGACTTATGCATCAGCTGTGCATGCCCTTGGAAGTTTAGAGAATATTCTAAAGCAAACATTGTTCTCGGTGACACCTCGAGCGGAGCCAGTCTTGAGCTTCGATAAACTCTTCAATGTCAAGAATATTCAAAAGCAAACATTGTTCTCAATGACACCTCGAGCGGAGCCAGTCTTGAGCTTCGATGAACTCTTCAATGTCAAGTCAGACGTGCAACATTTATACGGTAATAGTCGAAGAGCTTGACGGCCTTATCTCCCCAATCAAACATTTAAAATCGACATCGAATAATCCATTGTTTTAGCAGAAATCCGAGGCCATTTTTGTCTTCAAAGCGTCCATTTTTACCACTAAAGAATGATTCTCGTAACAATAAAGAAAGCGCAGAAATGTTTTTATCAATGAAAGTCTTCCGAATTAAGTAAACGTTTTTCGTGCAGTATATTGGTATGCTTGTTTTCGATGTTTTAAAAAGCCTCAATTGTTCGTGGCAACTGAGACGACTAAAATTTCATTGTGTACTAGCTATTTTGCGCAGGCAGTTAAATAAACAAGTCGGCCAAGAATCACAAGCTCTGACAATCTACGCGAAAAGCCAGTGAAGACCTATTTACATAATTGAACTAGCCAAAGAAATTACGAGTTTGGGTGTGCAACTTTCTCTTTACTAAGCCCAAAATAGATTGCTTTAATTGTGTTCTCTGTGTTTACCGATTAATATGCAAAGGGGAGATTGGAATTCCCAAGACACGGTTAAGTTATACGCGTGAGCAACAAACCATGGACAAAACCATGAAGAAACAATCATTCATTCAGTAGAGCTTCGCAAGCTAAACTCGCTTTACTAGTGTTCAGATCGCCGATATATGACGAGTAGCTCAGGCAATAAAATTGTAGCAATTGCATTCGCACATCTCAAGACAGGTATTCATCGCAAAAGAGCAACTAAAGGAATTCATGTCTCGTCACTGAAAACGGGTGGGAGTGGGCGAGTTTAAGTGTTATAAATTCGGAACTTTCAAAGCAAATATGCCTTGAATGTTTATAGTGGTCGATTCGCTAAACCGCAACTTGCTAGTCCTCAGCCGGAGTTCTCAGGCATGTCACTTAAACGTAAAGCAAGAAATATTTCAATTTAACATAATAGGCTTGAATATCAGAAGTGGCGAGAGGCAGACCAGCTGTCTGTTTACCAGCATGACCGAGGAGTTGGACAAGGGTCTACCGAGAAACAACTCCAGCTTCATGGTCGAAGAGGAACTTAACTCGCGACCTTCCTAACCACTTGGCCACACTGCCTCCAACTTGACTGAAACTTTGCTTTCTTGATCTCTATAACGGCTTTCGTGTTGTCAACCGTGTTCTTTGTTTAATTTGTTAACGATTAATATGCATTCCGGAGTTGTAATCCTTAGTAAACAGTTTAGAAACAACACAAAAACTGAGAAAGTAGTCATTTATAAGGTAAGATCATTATTAATATGATTTGCTTAGTTTTATATGGCGAGTGAGTATACTTCAAGTATTGGAACTTACCTCAAATGTTTCAGTAAAGCAAGCGAAGTTACTTAAGGCCTCTCTTGATCGCTTTGTTCGACTAAACTTCTCAAACTCATTACAGTGCATTTATTACCGAAACTGGAGCCAGCCAGACAATGAAAACCAATCAGATGACAGAATTGAAACAATAGATTCTAATATTTTCAATTCCAGCCAATCAAATGTCCTATTTTCAAATCCAGCCAATCAAATGTCCAGTACAAAACGATACAATCTTAACTTGGTCGCTGTGATGCATACGCGACTAAGGTGTCGCGTATCAATAAATTGTCAAGCTTTTGAATTTTAATCTGTTGGAATCTATTTTAACGATTTTATTTCTCCATTTTCTCCTTAGTTTTAATTTCGACTGTGAAGATATATCAAGCACTCAAGATAATGTTTGAACACATTTCCAAACACCTCGAAAAATACTTCGCTGCAAGTCGATGTTTACAAAGGCTTCAATTGTTCTTGACAACTGAAATGAGTCAAACTTTTATTTTGTACTATTTTACACAGGTAGTTTAAATAAACAAGTCGGCCAAGGATGACAAGCTCTGACATTTACCGCGAAAAGCCAGTGAAAACCTATTTACGTAATTGAACTAGCCGCAGAAACTGCGAGTTTGGGTGTGCAACTTTCATTTTACCAAGCCCAAAATAGATTGCTTTAATTGTATTCACTGTGTTTGCCAACTAATATGCAAAGGCGGAGATTGGAATTCCCAAGACACAGTTAAGTTACGCGTGAGCAACAAACCATGGACAAAACAGTGAAGGACCAATCATTCATTCAGCAGAGCTTCGCACGCTAAACTTGCTTTACTAGTGTTCAGATCGCTGATATATGACGAGTAGCTCAGGCAATAAAATTGTAGCAATTGCATTCGCACATCTCAAGACAGGTGTTCATCGCAAAAGAGCAACTAAAGGAATTCATGTCTCGTCACTGAAAACGCTATGGGAGTGGGCGAGTTTAAGTGTTATAAATTCGGAACTTTCGAAGCAAAACTGTTGATTGTTTATAGTGGTCGATGCGCTAAACAGCAACTTGCTACTCCTCGGCCGGAGTTCTCAGATATGTCACTTAAACTTAAGAGAGAAATATATTTCAAATAAACATCGCAGGCTTGAAAATTAGAACTGGCGGGAGACAGGCCAGTCGTCTATTTACCAGCATGACCGAGCAGTTGAACAAGGGTCTACTAAGTTCGTGATCAAAGAGGAACTTAAACTCGCGACCTTCATAATCACTTGGCCACGCTGCCTCCAAATTGACTGAAAAAAACTTTACTTTCTTGATCTCTAAAACGACTTTCGTGTTGTCAACCGTGTTCCCTTTGTTTAATTTGTTGGCGATAAATATGCAGTCCGGAGTTACAGTTTTGAATTTATCTTGTACAGTAACACAAAAGATCATTATCAATATGATTTTCTTAGTTTTATATGGCGAGTGAGTATACTTTAAGTATTAGAACTTACCCCAAATGTTTCAGTAAAGCAAACGAAGTTACTTAGGGCCTCTCTTCTTGATGGCTTTGTTGGACTAAACTCCTCAAACTCATTAGCAACTCGTCAAGTTTAAACAAAGGAAATCATGTTCGTAACGGTGTTTGGATATCTGATCTTAATTAGCAGAGATTTTTACGATTTTATTTCTCCGTTTCCTCCTTAGTTTTACTGAATTTCGATTGCGAAGATATATCAAGCACTCAGGACAGTCAATCATTGTTCTTGGCAAAAGACAAATCCAGTTTTTATTGTGTACTATTTTGCGCAGGCAGTTAAATAAACAAGTCGGCCAATGATCACAAGCTCTGAAAATCACCGCCAAAAGCCAGTTGAAACCTATTTCTATTATTCAGCTAGCCTCGGAAATTGCGACTTTGCGTGTGCAACTTTCAGTTTTTTACCAAGCCAAAAATCATGGCTTTAATTTTATTCTCTGTGTTTGTCGATTCAAATATACAGAGGCGGAGATTGGAATTCCAAAGACGCAGTTAAGTAGGTTACGCGTGGGCAACAAACCATGGACAAAACCGTGAAAAAACAAATGATTCATTCAGTAGAGCTTCGCACGCTAAAGACGAGTAGCAGTCAGGCAATAAAATTGTAGCAATTGCATTCGCACATCTCTCAAGACAGGTATTCATCGCAAAAGAGCAACGAAAGGAATTCATGTCTCGTCACTGAAAACGCTGTGGGAGTGGGCGAGTTTAAGTGTTATAAATTCGGAACTTTCAAAGCAAATATGTTAATCATAGTTGTATGTTTATAGTGGTCGATACCCTAAGCTACAACTTGCTAGTTCTCAGCCAGAGTTCGCAAATGTGCCACTTAAGCTGAAAGAAAGAAATATATTTTAAATAAACATAGGCTTGAAAAACTGGCGAGAGGCAGACCAGCTGTCTGTTTGCCAGCATGACCGAGGAGTTGCACAAGGGTCTACCGAGAAACAACTCCAGCTTCATGGTCGAAGAGGAACTTAAACTCGCGACCTTCCTAACCACTTGGCCACACTGCCTCCAACTTGACTGAAAAACTTTGCTTTCTTCATCTCTAAAACGACTTTCGTGTTGTCAACCGTGTTGTCTTTGTTTAATTTGTTTGCGATAAATGTGCAGTCTAGTATTGTAATCCTCAGTAAACAGTTTAGAATTTATCCTGTACAATAACACAAAAACTGAGAAAGTAGTCATTTATAAGTTAAGATTATTATTAATATGATTTGCTTGGTTTTATATGGCGAGTGAGTATACTTCAGGTATTAGAACTTACCTCAAATGTTTCAGTGAAGCAAACGATGTTACTTAGGGCCTCGCTTTGTTGGACTAAACTCCTCAAACTCAATAACAACTCGTCAAGTTTAAACAAAGGAAATCATGCCCGTAACGGTGTTTGGATATCTGATCTTAATTAGGAGAGATTTTTACGATTTTATTTCTCCGTTTTCTCCTTAGTTTTAATTTCGATTGCGAAGATATATCAAGCACTCAAGACAGTCAATTGTTCTTGGCAACAGACAAATCAAATTTTTATTGTGTACTATTTTGCGCAGGCAGTTAAATAAACAAGTCGGCCAATGATGACAAGCTCTGACAATCACCGCCAAAAGCCAGTGAAGACCTAGTTACATTATTGAACTAGCCTCAGAAACTGCGAGTTTGGAGTGCAACTTTCAGTTTACCAAGCCCAAAATCATTGCTTTCATTTTATTCTCTTTGTTTGCCGATTAATATACAAAGGCGGAGATTGGAATTCCCAAGGCACAGTTAAGTTACGCGTGAGCAACAAACCATGGACAAAACAGTGAAGGAACAATCATCCATTCAGTAGAGCTTCGCATGCTAAACTATGACGAGTAGCTCAGGTAA
>OZ026604.1:2749466-2761966 GCA_964020085.1 Micromussa lordhowensis
TCAATTCCATAAAACTTCATCAGAAAAGGGTTCTTGAAAAAACAATAAGCTAACTACAAATTCTTTAAGCACTAAAAAAAGGATAAGACTAACAAAATAACCATGATATTTCTTTCTGTCTTTGTTTTCGGGAACACATGTTTGAAGGCACTAAGGTGCGGTATTGCAGAATATCAAAATATCAACAGAATATCAAAATATCAAAGTTTTGCAGAATATCAAAATATCAACAGAATATCAAAATATATCTTTGGTCTGCTATCTCACTGTGATATTTGATAATATCATGATATTTTGATATGATACTTTCATGATATTAATTTGATATTATCAAATCACTGTTGATATCTTTGGTCTGCCATCTCACCATGATATTTGATAATATCATGATATTTTGATATGATATTTTCATGATATTTTTTGATATTATCAAATGATTGTTGATATATCTTTGGTCAGCCATCTCACGGTGATATTTGATAATATCATGATATTTTGATATGATATTTTCATGATATTAATTTGATATTATCAAATCACTGTTGATATATCTTTGGTCAGCCATCTCACGGTGATATTTGATAATATCATGATATTTTGATATGATATTTTCATGATATTATTTTGATATTATCAAATGATTGTTGATATATCTTTGCTCAGCCATCTCACTGTGATATTTGATAATATTATGATAATTTCATATTTCACAATATCATCATCACAAATATGTCCTGCCTCGTTCTTTAAGCGCCTGGTGTATGATCCTTCAGATCATGATATTTGAGATGTTGAAATTATCTTGCATAATATTAATTTGATATTATCGAATTACGGGTGATATCAGTTTTTTACTCCTCAAAAGTTTAAAAGTGTTACACGAGACTATAAAATCTAGATAAACGACAGCGAGCGCAAACAGAGGATCATGCAACAGCGCCGCAATGTATTTCGCCAGTTAGGTCAAGAAACGGGATAACGCTTGACTAAACCACCCTCTTTAACAGCGAAGTATGCTAAAAAATTACATCTAAACATCTATCTAAACAAAAAGCTATGCAATGTATCCCTCGTTCTATCAACTTGTGCAGACAAATGACACGTTTTAAATAAACTCGTGTGCAGGGAACCAAACTGTGCATCTAAACAAAAAGCTATGCAATGTATACCTCGTTCTATAAACTTGTGCAGACAAATGACTCGTTTTAAATAAACTCGTGTGCAGGGAACCAAACTGTGCATCTAAACAAAATGCTATGCTATGTATACCTCGTTCTATAAACTTGTGCAGACAAATGACTCGTTTTAAATAAACTCGTGTGCAGGGAACCAAACTGTGCATCTAAACAAAAAGCCATGCAATGTATACCTCGTTCTATAAACTTGTGCAGACAAATGACTCGTTTTAAATAAACTCGTGTGCATCTAAACAAAAAGCCATGCAATGTATACCTCGTTCTATCATATCAGACTTTGCCTATTGTTATGGTTTAATTTTTTTAAGACAATGAGCCTTTTGTTGTCTGTCCGTAGGGATTTTTCCGTCCTGTTTCGCGTAATTATAATCGGGTCAAATCGGATTCAGTCGGCAACTTGTCGCTGATGACAAATTTTTCCCAACGGTAGCCTACTTGAGAAAACGAAGACAAACTAACCGGGGGTAGGTCAACAGGTTTGTCTAAGCTTTTGCCATGCCGCAGGCGCATGTTTCTGCCTAACCCAGCCTAACTGTACTTTATTTTAGTCGTCTAGTAATTATTATTTTTTAGCTCATGTTTTAGCGAGCAAGCGGCGATGAGTAGCTGGATGCGATAAGAACGTTTGCAGACAAATGACTCGTCTTGTACAGGAAATAAAACTGTGCATCGAAACAAGAAACAATGTAAAGTATTCTTCCTTTCTTTAACTTACGTAGAAGAGCGATCAATTTTTTGCACAAACATAGCGAAGTATGCTAATAAAATAAATTACATGTCTGTTAACAGTATCCTTTTATTTCATTTCGCATGCATGATAACACTTCACAAATAGTACTCCATTGATTTCAATAACTTAACTACATAAAATGTCTCTATTTACAGCAACTTCTTTCGTTTTAACTCTGCCTCCAAGTCATTGTTAAAACATTGGTTGACAAACCAGAACAACACGTTCCTTTTAAACTGCGTCATCTTTCGAGTAAGTTCAAAGTACTGATTTAATCTCTTAAACCCCTGTTCGCAAGATTCAGTATTAACACCCCTGATTTCATCAAACTTGGGTAGATGTGGGTGATAAAGACAATTCGGATTGTCAGGTGGCATACAAACTTCCTCAGTGTGTTTGGAGACATGAAAAATGTCTACTAGAAATTGGACATTATCTATTAATAACTTTGCTCCCGCACTGCCATTTTGGGCTTGATTTTTCAAAAAAGGCATCAAACCACAAGCCCTATCGTACCCTAGATACCTGAGTCTCTTGAAATGCTCCAAATTACTACAAAAAGTTCTGAGGATGAAAAGAAATACCTGGGTGTAAGATTCACTGGTAAACATTTCGGTCATACTTACAACAATGCCGCAGGGCCTTATAAGAGCAAGCATGCCCGCAGTTGTTTGGAAAAATAGTGAAATGTTTTCTTTCTTTTTACATCCCTTAGCCTTCTGCTGTGCTAAACATTCATCTTCGGCTAACAAACCCGCCTCTGCTGTGGATGTCATAAATTCCGGTGGAACAGTAACTTCTTCGGTAGACGTTTCTGCGGTCATCGACTGGTGGCTTTTACAAAATTTTGATGGCTTTTGACTTTTTCCCCCAGGAAGCGGCGAATTCGGACAGCATTTATATATTTGTGGTAAATCCTTCCTTAATTTCACCTTCTCCATCGGAAGCGCACACTTTGCTCGCTTTAAGTACTCGTTCCCATCAACAGTGACATATCCTTCTGAACAGCCCGGCGCCTTGCACTTGTGTGTTACCCACTTATTGTCCGATGCACAAATGTCTTCCCAAACTACTCTGCATAAATCCTCGGTGTTCAGATGCCTGCCACAGTGGGAATACTCACACTTCAAGTCAGTTTCGGCCAATTTGCCCTTGCTGTGATAATAGTTAACAACAATCCAAAGAAACCAAGCATCATTCACTCGTTGTTCATTTAACTGCCACTCTTCATCATTTGAACGCGCAAACTCTTGTAATTCACTCAAACGTTCACTGTCTTTCGTCTTAAAGTTCAGGTTGTAAACTTTAGCGCGAGATTGAAAAGTGGCTCCAGATACCCAGATATTATTGCTAATATCTTGTAAAAGGAGAGTTTCAAACACAGTCCTTGAAGATACCTGGAAATATGGGTTCCCTCCGTGATGTAGGTCTTCAAAAATTTTTGAACCTTCCTTAGTCATCTTGTAGCTTGGAAAGTATTTTACTTTGCATTTCTCACAATGACCATGAAACATTGCTCCAACATAAGTGCCTCGCATTGTGTACACCAAGGGAAACGATGGCCGATTGTCCATCTTTATATTCTTGCCGCAACATTGCGTTTTCGTAGGAAGTAAAACAACGGGCTTGAAAGCACTTTTACCGCTTCTCTTCCGAGAATTCAAATCACGTCGTAATAGTGAAGGATACTTAGCCTGTAACACTTTAACGACTGTCCTACAGTTTGTTTTGTCCGTTAAACGCAGGTGCTTTCCATCCTTGCGGTCACTACAACCAAGACACACTGACGGTGTTGCCGCTGTAATTTCCAATCTTTGGCTACGCACAAACTCAGCCACTAGTTCATATCTGTTGGGTGTTCCCTCAGGAAAATGGCCGACTGCAAACAGTAGAGAATTAAATTCTTCGTGATCAACAACTATTGCGCACATTTTCCGCTCACTGATCACATTGACAATTGACCAGCTACAAACAACCTCTGATTTGGCCCAAGTGTTAGTATCGATTAATGTTATTCTTCACTTGCCCATGACAAGGTTCTAATGCATTCGGCTAGGTCATTGTCAATACAACACTTCTCACCTCTGGTTTCAGTAATAAAATTAAGAGGTGCGATGAATTTCTAAACAATAAGCAGATTCTTAGCAGCTTCAATTTAAGACTTTATCACACGCCACACACTAATTTCGAGTACCGTGCGCGTGATAGTACGTTCTATCTATTATGAACTCTTGTCAGTGATCGTACCATAGTAACTATGATCGTACGTTTGCATTATCATAAATTCTCGTCTAATAAATGTTCCTACTAAATTCACATTTTCACACGTTATCCCTCTTTTGGTTTGGTTTTGTGAATGATATAAAGCGCGCGCAAATCAAGATCATTGTAATTCACACTTTTAAAACCATAACCTGTTGGTGACTTTTAATTTGTTTTGTGTTTTTATTACATTGTTCTTTGTATCCAGGCTATTGGCTACAATTCCACTGCAATTACAAAAGAAATCCGACAAATGATACTTCGGCTTTCCGGTAATAATTACGCATTTCAGACCCTGTCGGTAACTTGTGTATTTGTATAGCGTGTTTATTCCATTGTTCTTTGCACCTTCCCTATTGGTTACCACTCCATCACAAATACACACAGCTATCCCACAAATGATGCTTATCTTTTAAACGCAATTTATATCGCTTAGCGACTTCGCTGTTCATTTCATTCGTGCATTTTCACAATGTCACTCGTTCACAAACTTCCAGAAAACTTAAACAAAAATTTGATTTCTCAAAGAATTTCTGCAGGACAAGCGATTGCGTTTGCTTGGGAGAAGACCACTACGCCAACACGAAATCTGGTTCACGCGTATGCCGACAGCTTGGGTTGTCCAGCAGAATATATTCTCTTTCCTCTCCTAACAGTTACTGCATCATTTATAGGAACCCATGGAAGGATTCAGATAAACGACAGCTGGGAAGAGCCTTCCATAGTTTGGTTCAATGTCTGCGCACGAAAAGGCCAAAAGAAAACCGCCGCACTTAACGTTCTTGCAAGGCCGGTCAGAGAAATTGAACAAGACCTCCAGGAAGACTTCAAACATGACAATCCCGAAGCACACGATAGGGACCTGCCGCGTCTACTGGTTGACCATTTCTCGTTCGAAAAGTTGCACCTGGTCATGTCTCAAAATAACAACAAAGTTCTTGGCGCATATGACGAACTTACCCAGTTCTACAATATGCTTGATCACTACAAGAGTAACTCTACGTTGGACCGAAAAACACTGCTGGCCCTTAATGGAGGAGCGCAATGGACGCGGGATTTTAAAAACGGTTCTGCGACAATGGATTCAACTTGTCTTAACATCACCGGATTCATCCAGCCCGCTTACGTTGTTAAACTACTGTCACAAGATGACTTTGATGGCTTTAATGACCGACAGCTTTATGTGTGCCCTGTAGAGCGAGATGTTGATTATGACGAATTGATACCATTTGACCCAGCCACAAACCCCCAAATGAAACGAGTCTACGAGATCATTGGTAATTTCCACCAGGCTCCAGTTACCTACAAAATGGATGAGGATGCCCACGAACTGTTTAAAAACTACCATGACGAACTCAAACGAAGAAAACTATCCATTAAGTATGATGAAAACCGGCGCGGAATCATCGCGAAGGCGATTGGTCAAATGGCACGCGTGTGTATGATCGTTCATGTCTTAGACAGCGCTGTTGAAATGGCCCAACGGGAGCTTGACACCGATGAGCGCAATGATACTCTAGATCAATTTTCGTCCACCATCGGAAAACGTGCAGCCCTACAAGCCATTACCATAATGAATTACGTTGTGGATACAAAGTTTGCGATGATGCCACCGGAAGAGAAACTACAGGATGCATCAGAACCAGCACTAAGCAAACCACCTATGCATGTTAATGCCGAGATTATGTCCCAAACCTCAGCTTCGTACTTTCCACAAGAAACGCTTACGGACCTTTATGGAAAATACGTCAAGAAGGTGTTGCTGCACAAGGGAACAACAGTTAAAGCCAGCGAAGTTTCCGGTCGCCATCTCATTCCCCCTGTCAATCCACTGCCCAACTCAACCAACCGCTATCCAACGTTGGCGGCAGAAGGCTTCCTCAAGTCTATGGAAAGTTTGGGACTCGGAGACATTGACCGCACTGCAAATGGCAAAAGCATCTTACTCCGCAAGAGACGCCTAGAAGACATGCCAACTGAGGCCAAAAACAAACTCAGAAAAATCAACCTCAGTGATGAAGAATATGAACAATCGATGGAATAGACATTCTATTTTAGGATACGATTGATAGATGTTCAGTAAGTACTTTCCAACTATTTCATAAATTTCACTTTATTATCGGAGTCTACTTATGCTGTTACTTACATAGAAATCAATCGCTAAAAGACAAAAAGGTTTAGTCATATAAGAATGTTATGTTACATTTTAACAGAATTTCCTCGAATTCCAACTCTTGTAAAAAGAGACGTGATTTAAAAACCTAGCACACAACTCAGCGACAAAAAAATACGAATTCATTTATGACATTCTTCTTCAGAGTAAGATCAATGTAATTACAATTTTTCAATTACGTTCATGTATGACATTCTTCTTTAGAATAAGATCAATGTAATTCCAACTTTTCAATTATGCTGTAACTTATGTTTAAAACTGGATTTTCTTGTATACATATTTAACATAATAGGTTACTGGTCGAATCAAGATTACCAAAATATAAACACTTAATCACCTCAACATTTCTTTTATCATGATTTTCAAATACAAACAAACCTCTCATCCAATCAAACATTCATATGATTATATCCATATTAATATTTTGTTATTATCATGATATTCTGATACTATCATGATACATCAAAGTATCAAACTTCTTTACACTTAATCACACCAAGGCCAACACTTCATATCATATCAATATCGATATTTTGATATTATCATGATATTCTGATATTATCATGATATTTCAAAATATCAAACCTCTCTACACTTAGTCAGACCAAGGCCAACACTTCATATCATACCGATATTGATATTTTGATATTATCATGATATTCTGACATTATCATGATATATCAAAATATCAAACCTGTCTACACTTAGTCATACCAAGGCCAACACTTCATATCATATCAATATCGATATTTTGATATTATCATGATATTCTGACATTATCATGATATCGATATCGATATTTTGATATTATCATGATATTCTGATATTATCATGATATTTCAAAATATCAAACCTTTCTACACTTAGTCACACCAAGGCCAACACTTCATATCAAATCAATATCGATATTTTGATATTATCATGATATTCTGACATTATCATGATATATCAAAATATCAAACCTGTCTACACTTAGTCATACCAAGGCCAACACTTCATATCATATCGATATCGATATTTTGATATTATCATGATATTCTGACATTATCATGATATCGATATCGATATTTTGATATCATGATATTCTGATATTATCATGATATTTCAAAATATCAAACCTCTCTACACTTAGTCACACCAAGGCCAACACTTCATATGATATCGATATCGATATTTTGATATTATCATGATATTCTGACATTATCATGATATCGATATCTATATTTTGATATTATCATGATATTCTGATATTATCATGATATTTCAAAATATCAAACCTCTCTACACTTAGTCACACCAAGGCCAACACTTCATATCAAATCGATATTTTGATATTATCATGATATTCTGATATTATCATGATATTTCAAAATATCAAACCTCTCTACACTTAGTCAGACCAAGGCCAACACTTCATATCATACCGATATCGATATTTTGATATTATCATAATATTCTGACATTATCATGATATATCAAAATATCAAACCTGTCTACACTTAGTCATTCCAAGGCCAACACTTCATATCATATCAATATCGATATTTTGATATTACCATGATATTCTGATATTATCATGATATATCAAAACATTGATATTTGAAATTAAAGTGATATATCAAGGGCATTTAGCAGTGGGAATATCAAAATATCATAACCTTTTATCAAAAATGATATATCATGATATTATCACTAGACACTGCAAGCAATGTATGTCAAAATTTTTGATATATCAAAAATGATAGTACAGACTGATATTGTGATATTCTGCAATATCGCACCTCACTCTTTGAAGGTTCATGTTACGCATAGCGCGAAAAAATCAGCTGATTGTATGGCACTCAAAATTGTGGTAAGAAATGAATAAAACGGGCCCAGAGAACTTCTGTTTCTATCATTTTAGTTTACTTAAGACTTGTAGTCTTGTTTTTCGCAAAAATATGACGAAAAAGTGAGAATTCAGGCTAACTAAAGACTAAATTACAATGCACTCATATTTCATCATGTTGTTTACACGATTGCTTACCTCCATTCTCTCTCTGAATCACGATTTCCGTCGAGTTCTTGGTCTAAATCAAACTCTTCTCCACTCGAAATTCCACCTGTGTTACTGTCAATATCACTTTCCGCATCACTGCTATCTCGGGCACAAATTTCAGCTACTTCTTCAGCCGTGAAAGTCACGCGTGGACGCTTGCTCGAAGACGCCATTTTGAAAGGGACCTTACTTGTCACGCCGCATACGGTTAAAGTGAATTTCGACTAGCCAATGACATCTCTGGATACCACAATTGATTTTTTTTGATTGGCTACATCCATAGTTTATTTTTAGTGTAAAAACGATTAAGTAATGTTAAAAGAGCATTGTTTTAATAATAAATACGTCATCGTTCCATATGGAACGATATTCGCCACATCCGTCACCAAAGGGTTAAACCATGCCATAGAAAATACAGCCAATCAGAATGCAGGAAATCCGTGGCATGTTCGATAGTATTAAACCCATTGTGCACCATGCGTATTGCCGAGACCCATATATTCAGAAAGAGCACACTGAGCTTTACAAAATCCTTAAGTTTCGTGTTAATTGGGCCAATGTTGATCAAGATACAGCCATCCAAAAACTTTACTAAAAAGTTAGTAACAAATGTATGGATTGCAGGACACTTGTCCGGAAATCCATACATTTCTTTGCAAATTTTGAAGTTTTTGAATGGCTGTATCTTGTTCAATATTGGCCCAATCAACACGAAACTTAAGGATTTTGTAAAACTCAGAGTGCTCTTTCTGAATATATGGGTCTCGTGTTGTTAATCCCATAATACACGGACTTGTACCCAGGCCCCCACCGTATGAAATCTGGCAATGTCGCATTGATTGTGTTCGCCACTGTATTTCCTATGACATGGTAAAAAATAGTTGCGCAACGTTCTCTCGTGGTATACCGTGGAATATCTCACTTGTCACTTGTATTTTCTTGGTATACACTCACACTTACAGGGTCAAGTGTATACCGAGAAAATACCCGACTCGCTGGATATTCCACGACATACAACTCAAAAGCGTTGAATAACTAGCATTTTGACTGTTTTCACATAACGGTCCCAAAACAATGAAACGGCGGAATTGTTGCGATCTCAGACCAATCCTATTGGAGTTGAACTGTTTTCTTAAGTAAATCATTTTTTTTTTGTTCCAATACCTATGCGCAAAATGTTCAGAGACTCAATAGCTTAGATCACCCAATAATATCGAGCCATTGTCAAGGTTTTCTTGTAGTTTTAAGGCTTGATGTCTTTTCGGAAAGAGTTCACATACAGGTGAAAGACTCGATTTCTTTGTCTTCCAAATTTCTTTTTAGTTTTTTTTTTCTAGTTTGAAAACGCGGGACGCCGTAAGGGTAAACGCGAAGTGGAATCTCAATCAGGATTGCTCGCTCAACTACCACATCTTCCAGTCCGTGGAAACCGGTTAGACAGGAATAACAGGAAAAGAAACTACAACGTGTAATGCTCTCGAGTTTCTTTCCACTTTATTATGCCATAATTGTTGACACTCCATCATTTTACACTGATTTAAAGATGATTAGTTTTCCACTGTAATAATACCCGGGTGAAATTCAGAGAACTTCATTGTGTCATGTCAGACCAGTCTTGAGTTTGCCAGGAAGGCTCATTTATCGTGCCGATCTCTTAACTCTCGCTTGCCGTGTTCCCGTGCTGTCGCGAACAAGGACCTCCCGGCCAGCTGTTGCTGAAATAGAAGAGACAACTTATATAAGGTATCACATGGAGATCATTTGATTAACAGCGAGCGAATATAAAAAAGTGCTGCCACTCAAAGCAAATCCAGGCTACACCGGAAAAATTTGAAAACTCAGTTTTAGTTCTACGGTTAAACCTACTGTCCACACTAAAGGCTGGTTTTCACATGCGCACAAGCATTAAGCCGACATACGCAGACACAGCGAGATGTTGATAATTATCGCCAATTGTTTGAAATTTTCTTAGCAAAAAAGCGCTAATTATCAGCATCTTACTGCGTCTGCGTATGTTGGCTTATGCTCATGCGCTAGTGAAAACCAGCCTTAATGCGTCACGAAAACACAGCTTTTCGAAACTTTTTCTCCAAACTGAACGGATTTGAAAACGCCGGTTTTGCGTTTTAGTATGGACGAAAAACATTCTGCAACGGAGCTTTTCGAAAACAATGATGTCGCGATAATTATGCGATTTCCCTGATCGAGTTTTCCTCAAACACAAATCAAAAATGACCGGTGATTGTTGCATTTCCAGTCTCCGCTGTGTGGACGGGCTATCAGGGTTGATAATGCGAACTGGAGGAGAAAAACACATGTTTTACAAATTAGAAGGTGTCCTTTTTTCTTCAACTCGTGACTATTATCTCAATAGAAATATACGCAGCTGAAGGCAGAAGCGTTAGAGAGCCTCGGCAAACCACGACGGTGACGGCAACGAGAACGTCACAAAACGAAAGGTTTAATGAGAAAAACAGTAGCTGTACACGCGCGTTATAAACCTTTGTACATTTCTTTGCTTTCCCCTGCAAAACAACAACGTGAAATGACCAAGTATTTTAAAGAATGCGAACCACGACGGCTAATTTTCCGTATTTTCTTTTAGAATTGATCGCTGGCGTCACATCTTTAGTTTGAGTAGGGTGTTAAACCGCTAGGCGTTCTGAGTAGTGGTAGGTAATTGCGAAATTCAAAAGTAAAATATAAATCCTTTCTTTTTCCAGCCGTCGTCCGCCGTTGCTTACGTTTGTTTCCTAACACCGTTGAACGCTTTTACATGAGGGAGGTAAGAGTGATAGAAAGGATAACAAATCTTTTGTATACAAAAAAGTGCAGGGTATGGTTGAAAATCACATCAACAGAATTTAACGTCTTATTTGCCCCAGAAATAACCGTGAAATATATGAACATGGGCCTCTGTCAAACGACACCTCCGAAGAAAGAAACAAATAATTACTTTTAAAAACTTACTTCATACTCTCGTTTTCCTTGAGGTTTTCCTTTTCTCCCTCCTCCTACACCTCCAGCCGTGAAAGCTTCACTCTCTGGCGCAAAAGACACCGTGACGAGAACAAGAGCAAACACCAGGAGAACTTTGCTGTTCATCTTGCTTGCTTCGTTATGTGGGTAGACTTGTATTGTAATAGGCTCCGCTTTCTCTCTAAACTGTGCTGAATTCTAAAAAGGCTGCTTTTTATACCCTCCCTTGCGAGACAAACAATTCTTCCCCTTTCTGCTCGGTGAGAGACGACAGGGAACTCCTGCTCGCACATGCTCGATTTCCTATCGCGCAGGCGCGAACTACGTCACAATGTCCCATGTGTGTCCTGCTTTGTCATGCAAAACGTTCGCACGTAATTATGGCCGGTTGTTTACCATTTACCCAAAAAAATTCTGAAATTTCGGATGGAATTTAAATGGAAGATTGATTTATCTCCCCAAACGAAAATTTTCTCGGGAAAACGGGATTTCTTGAAAGGTAGACCAAAATTCGCAAACGGAATTTCTGAATGGAAAATATGCGCTCCATTTGCTATTTTTTTACTAGTTCCAGGCCTTTTGGCTTGGATCGCCTTTGATCCTACCTTCCGGTTAAAAGTCGTGGTAATGAGCGAGGGCATCCCCGTGGGAATTTCTATTCGGGATTTGACGCGTTCTATTTACTACAACTGTCGATCAACCGAGTAAATGGTAAACAACCTAAATGCTTGCTTGGGCGCCTCGCCTTCCATTCAACCAGAAATTCCGATGTGAATTTTTGGAAATTTTCTGGGGCGAATGGAACACAATTTTTCACGTTGGGTGCAACTGAGTGGAAAACGATAAGCCGCACTTATGTTCGCCTGAAATTTTTCAATGACTTCGAACTTTGAATGGCAATAATTATTATAGAAGCACGCAGAACACTGACACTCGACATAGTGATTTTTTTTAGAACCCAACGACAGGGATCTTATACAAACCACAACGGCAGCGAAAACGTCGCGAAACAAAGGATTCATGAGTGGTGCAATGGCTTTGCACGCGTTATAAATCTTCGTGTATTTCTTAGCCAACCTATGCAAAACAAACAAGTACACCACAGGGCATATTGTTCTTTTT
>OZ026604.1:2766966-2784466 GCA_964020085.1 Micromussa lordhowensis
TTGTAATTATAACGCTCACACTTCAGGCGTCTCTCGCCCGGGGATTAGGCTGAGGGCGGGAGATGACTGATATTTCAGGCTATACAAACTTAGAATACAAAGTTAGAATTTTCTCTAACAGAATGTGTTCATCACCGCCTCCATCTATCCCGGCTCCAATGCTCTTTGAATCTTCTCTCTTCTCTGCGTTCTTCGTATCGTGGTCGCTCGTTCAACGGATAACCATATCTTTCTCGTCGTTGTTCATCATCGTGCCTGTGCTGATGCCGCCAGTCGCCCCTCGCGTCCCCAGCTCGGGAATCCCGAGGGAAGTGCGTCTCATTTGATTCACCGGGTCGAGAATCCCGCGGGTAGCGTAACTCATTAATATCATTGGGTCGGGAATCCCGCGGGTAGCGCGTCTCATTTAAATTAACCGGTCGAGAATCCCGAGGGTGGTGGGAGTCATTATACCAAGTGCCTCTGATACTGTCGTCCATTCTTCTTTGTTCATAATGCTCATCTCTGTACTCACTTGACACTCGCCTGCTTTCCCGTGATTCCAAGCGCGATTCGTGAGCTGCCAGCCGCGCACGTTCTTCTGGTCGAAGACCGCTGTACTGGCCCATCTGTTGGGCAGCGTTGTTCACTTGACGAGTGACTTGTGGCGGTTCGGACGGGTTCCATCTGTTGGTGTAACGGCTGTCCTCGGGTGTGGGTTGGTGTCTTTGATCAGAAGGGACCCTGGACTGAAAGCTATGCTCAGAGGAGCCAGACATCTGAGCTCCACGAATACCACGTGGACTTCCACTGCTGGAAGCATCCTGCTGTGGCATGTGCCCAGGTAAACTGGCGGACACTGGCTGTCTGTCAGTAGCACCTGTAGGCTGTGGTGTGTGTCTGTTATCAGGCACTGGCTGTCTGTCAGCAGCGACTGAATGCTGCAGTGGCTGTCCAGTTAAGCCAACCGACGTTGGCTGTTGGCTAGCCTTACTCGAAAGCTGCGGTGCACTGTCAGGAGAAGACACCGGCTTTAGATCTCGACTGCCCGATACAATAGGCTGCAGTATACTGCTGGCTAATCCCATAGACTGAATGCCAAAGCCTCCTGAAACGGCAGGCTTCTTGACCGTGCCTGCTGCGCCAGCGGGAACAGTGTCGCTGGATGCAACAGAGGATCCCATAGGAAGCAATGTACTCAGTGATGCCAAGTGAGGGCTTACGCTTTTAACAGCAACGCTTTGAAGCCTCTGAAGCGTGGAAACTAGCATCTGTAAGCTAGAAGGTTTAGACGATTCCTGAGATGTCACGGGTACTGCAGGCTTGGCAGGGGTGGGGTCAGTGGGCTTAGTGGAATCAAGATCAAGCTCTAGCCCTTCTTCTGGATCATATGGAGCGTCGTCATCAGTCACTTCTCCCTCCCCTCCCGTAAGCTCGACTTTCGCCGTATCAGGGTTCTGTGATTTTTCCTCAGCCTCTTGTTGAGGTTCATCGTTAGCCGAGGTTGTGTCTTTCCGCTGGGTCTGTGCCAAGATGTACTGCCGAGCACGCTCCTGAAGATCTAACAACTGCTGCTTCTGCGCTTCAAGAGAAGGAACAGACGACTTGTCAGCGGGGACAGAAGGAGAGCTCGCCATCGCTCCAGAGGATGACGCCATTGACGGTGTCGAGGTCTCAGAAGTGGGCGAAGCTTTAGCTGGGGAATCTGCAGGTTTTTTGCTGGCTATCTTGGCTTGAGTGGTGTTGTACTGGAACACAATGTCATCAATATCAGCTGGTGGTGAATCATGCAGTTCAGTCAGCATGCCTTGCTTACTGGCCGGACTCTCCCCAGTCCCTCCCTCACTGCTGCTTGTCTCCACACTCGCTGAACTGGTTCGCCGCTTTGGCGGCGGTGACAGTGAACGCTGACTAAGTGCACGCGGGCGTTTAAACAGAACCTTGGATCGGACTATGATGCCGAGAAGCATATGAGGACGAGGCTCGTCTAGCCCTGAGGGAGAAAAACAATCATACAGTCACTCTTGCTTCATGTACGGTGCAATGTGACTGCACGCAAGCGAAACGCTGGGAAACTGCTATTTAAGCTTATCTCTTAAACAAATGTATAATTTTTTCTGTATGTAAGCCCGGTTATCGCAGCACCACAGTTTCTTCAGAAACTTGCCCCCTTTATTCAGTAACCTGTTTTGTATTAGTGTACCTGTTAGGTTGGTTTCACGACTGCAGAACTTCTATCGTGATTCGTGTTACATTTAGAGAGTTTCGCATCCTTGTACGCAGCTTAAATTATTTAGACGCAATATCCTTTCGAAGCAAAACCCCAACACTTTTGAACGAAAAATTCCGACCATTAAAACTTCCAAGGACTTACCAGTGGATTTAACGCCACCTGTATTCCCCAATTTAAAGTGACGACGTTTCTAGTACTTCTACATGAGGTAGTAAATTACCATCCTAGCCAACATCAGGTGCATCAACAACTCACAGCTCCTTCCACAGTCGCAAATTACGCAGCGGCCTTTCACCTAGGCTTGATTACCAGCCGCTGTTCGGAAGAGGAGCCCGCGCTCCACATAGACCAGACCCGAGAAAGCGGCGAAAATAGAACTTACTTCTCAAATTTGGAACAAAAATCAATAACACCGAATGAGAATATCAACACTTACCTGGTCCATCAAAGGGCAGTAACTCTGGTGGTATAGGTTGATGCGAGGCTAGAGGAACCAAGTACATGTCCTTGACGCCTGTGTAACAGTTGCTGACAACTCCACAGCGCTTTCGACTGTAGAAATACGAGTATAAGGACACATAGCTCAGCTTCTCATCATCAGAGGAGGCCTCGTAACGTATCACACACACCTCCTGAAAGAAAATTCATAATGGTAATTGAACTGAGTGGAGTGCAATTTGGTCTGAAGTCATACGCGTGATTTCAAAATCGAACGAGCGCGCAGTATAATTTCAGACCAAAATTGCACAACCCGAAGTTCAATTACCACTTTATTAGATCCATTTTTAAATCGCACAATTTAATAGCCTAAATACAGGAACAAGATTTAGGTCAGGACCAATATTTATTGAACCAAGTTGCCAAATTTGCCAAACAATGGCTTTTTTTGTCTTTTATGTTCCTCAATGTGATTGGTGAGTTTAAAAAAGCCTTAAAATCTGATTGGTTGTTTTGTTTTACTGTCCCATTCTCATTGGCTGAGAAAAAGATGCGATTTAGAGCAAAAGATAGTGCGATTCGTGAATAAATCGCACCGTTGAAAACCAATCACATTACAAGGATAACCAGTGATTTCAAAATATAAAAACACTTTTTCTTTAGTACGATACACATAAGTAGAGACGTGTCGCAGAGACTTGTCACAGGAACAAAAAGGGTTACAAAGGAATCCCAATTTCTTGAACCGTCGATTTTTCGAACATCCCAATAACTCCAAAAAAGGTCGTTTCCCTCTCCTCAATCGAACACTGTAACTTTACCAGATAATTTGGTTTTATCAACTAAGTTGATAATGTGAATTGGCCACCGTAAAGAGATTCGAAAACTGACGTTTCGAGCGTTAGCACTTCGATGGAGGTTAATAACTGTAATTTTACCACCAATTTCTCGAGCTACCCGATTTTTCAAACCAATTTTCGTTTGCCTTGGAGGATCGAAGAATCATCGAGATTCTAGTGTAGTTTTGTGGTCATATCATTAATGTAAGTGAGAGCCCCCGCTTCCGTCCATCTACTGCTGGCCTTCACTTTTCTCTTATTGAGTAATTTTCTCACACCCTATCTCATATTATCTTCTCACACTCGTCCGCTTTCTTACATTTATTCCCTACCAGCTCGCGTTTTACGGGATTAATTATACAAAATGAAGTTACTTTACATACAAAACCTTTTCACTTCCTAAAAAGTTCACACATTTATAGAATTTCTCTAGTATACCACACAGAGGAAAGGGTGGTTGCCTCATGATTAGTACGCTCGTCTCTGGATCGAGCGCTCCGGGTTCGAGTCCTGGCCGGGGACATGGTGTTGTGTTCTTGGGCAAGACACTTTACTCTTACAGTGCCTCTCTCCACCCAGGTGTATAAATGGGTTCCAGTGAATTTTTTTGCTGGGGGTAACCTTGCGATGGATTTGCATCTCATCCAGGAAGAAGTAGAAATACTCCTAGTTGCTTCATGCTATAGAAACCAGACATAAGCTCCGGCCTGATGGGCCACTTGGCTCGTATACAGACTTTATCTTACCTTTATCTACAACACTGAAAAATGCTTTCCGACCTAATCAAAACAAGCTCTTTCCATTTCTCAAAATCATAGGCTTTCAGCTGCATGATTCACAATAACTGATGAAGCTTATGACCAAAGGTATATCTACATCTACATGTAATTCCAGGTTCTCAAAACTAACATTGCAGGAGACCTATAGCCGTCACGTATGGAAAATATACTAATTCATACCCTTGAAGTGGAGCTCTTGAGCTGCAAGAGGTAATCCCAAACTTGTTCATGGGCTATTCTTCCCTGGACATGCAATGTGTCCGGTAACAACTGCAGCAGGTCGTCACATGATCCAGACACACGGTAAGCACTGGTACCGAACTTGGCAACGCTCTGCATCATTACAAAACCTTTCCAAACTGCGGGAACTTTTTTCGGAGTCTTGCTGAGCACAGAAGGTGACACGGGTGGTTGGGTAACTGTACCCGAGTCCGGTGAACTGCAAATAAAGAGACTGATTATGTTTCTTCACCCTCTCCTCCCTAGTGCTAGAGAGAAAAAATGGGCTAAAGGGTTAAAAAGGAACGATTCAGACAGATGCATCTTAAAGCTGATTTCCAGTTCGTACTGTGCAATCGCGGGGTTTGTTTGCGTCTTTTGTTTTGTTTGATGTAAGACATCACAAAATGTAAACATTTCGCAACTACTTACATGAAGAATAAAAACCAGCGATAAAAAAACGATGTTTCGATCTCTCCGAGACCTTTTTCAAGTTAAAGAAAAAGCGAATGAAATATACATATATATGTACAAATTAAGGCGTGAGAATGTCAATGATAAAATATGTAAATACAAGCGCGCAAATGTGAGTGTTAAAATAATAAAATACTATATAATAACTTTGCACCGATTGAGTCTGACTGTTTGTTCAAAGTTGGTTTAAGCTCCTTTATAAAGAGCATTTCGTAGATCACGCAGTCGAATTTACTTTGGCACTTTCTCAAGATCTTAAAATCACGATATATGTCACTTGGGACTGTTCCATGTTTCTCTTTAATGTGATTCCCGATTGAAGACGATCCTTTGTGTTCCTCAACGCGCTGATAGAGGTGTCGGCACGTATACCCGACATAGTTTGCATCGCACAAACCACACTTGTAATGGTAAACAACGCGTTGTTGGTTAATGATAGGCGGCTTCTTTTCTTTCATTGAAAGAAAGAAGTACATGAAGTAAATTCAAAGTTTCCAAACAACCGCCATGATGGATGCGAAGCGGTCGAAGCTTTATGATTCGTTCTTTTTCATATCACTTGATAAAACAACTTTGCAGCTGTAAAAAATCAATGAAGCTGTTGGAAAAAGAATTTGAAAGGCCTCAAAGATAAGGTATGTGGTTCATAACAAATAACATCGATTCGCATTCCATGGAGTGGGAAGTTATAATGTTTATAAACATTAGGATGCTGAGACTGCGCAGTACGGACTGGAAATTGTCTTTAAAGGACACGGCACTTAAGCCACGTCCAAAATAACCTTAAAATTAAAGAAAACCTGAAATGGTAGTTTTCTAAGATAGAAAAAACAAACAAACAAACCTTGCAGAGGTAACAATATCCATGGGAGTCGGGGACGGGATGGAGCTCTCAGCCACGGCTTGCACACTGTTGAATACAAGTCATTATACTATAAGCACTCATCCATACAAGAAAACCAAGAACTGAGCTTAAAGCGGCTACGTAACGGTATTTTGAGTTATTTCTACCATCGACAAAATTACCTTTAAATTGAAAGAAACTTGAAAATAATGCTTTAGAAAGATAGGAAAACACTAAAGAGATAATAATAAGCCATAGAGGAACAGGGATGGTTAAGGATGGAGAAGATTGACACGGATTACAAACAACAAACTTGAAAAACTTAGGCTAAATTTTTCAAACCGTTTAACCGTGACACAGCTCCTCTAAGGGAACCATACGTTCCTGGTTTTCACAAGTGACTGAGTCACAGTAGAAGCTGTAAGAAAGTTTACAACCAAGTAAAAATCAAAACTCAGAGTCATAACCTCAACAGCGTTTGAAGAATCTGAATGTTTCCATTTTCTTCCGATTCCGAAAACTTTAAGAGCTTTGTTGTCAGAACATTACAAGCCAAACTGCAGAACTCTCATCACGTCATGGTTCAAAATTCCACCTCAATTTTCTCCACTCCACCCCTCCACCCATCGCACATCCTCCACCACCCCACCTCCCAACTCCTAACACATAACAAAACAACTCTGAAGCTTACATTGATGTTGTAGACACAAGTGGAGCTGGTGTTTCCCTCCTGGGGGGTTCCCCTGGGGGTGCCATTTTACCAGTGCAAATGCGACAGTTCAGATCAAAGAGGTGAATGCGATGTTCATCTGTGGTGTCCAGCAGCAGTGTACTGGAGCTCGTATTGCTATCTGGGAGACCTTTCTCTACCTTCAGCTCTGCATTGGCTTTGACGGAGTTCTGAAAAGATATCACAGACGATACAATATTATTAACTTTCTGTGTTTCATAATATTTCAGGGTTACTGCACATTCTGTGTAAAGCTGATGACATTTCCCTGTCTTGTAGTGATTGATTGATTGATAACTTGATTTAACAACCACTCCTTCACAGTATCAATTAACAGACAGCCCTTGACTATACATCAGGGCCGGGTTGTTTGGAAGCCGGTTAACGCTAACCCAGGATTAAAAGTTAGCCGAAGCATTGATTTTCTTGTATAAAAATGTTTTTCACTTCCTATTTTTTGTTTAGTTTGAGATTTTTCAAATTCATAAGAGAAGGCCAAACAATATAAACAGAAAACCTCTCCGAAAAGTTGCAAAACTGAAATCAAAATTCTCGCTAACCCTGGGTTAGCTTAATCGAGCTTTGAACAACCCGGCCCAGTGTTCACTCGAGTGTCGAAACTAACTCGCTTTTGGTTTCATCATCATCATCATCCTCATTACACCTCAGGGGGGTGTGTAAGGCCGCTCGCTTTTGGTTTGGTTTCACATTACTGCGCTAAGAGATTGGCTTACAAAAAGTCGCAAAACTTTGTCATCCAATCAAAAGTAAAACCAAAAGCAATTGTGACTTGCTCTCACACATTTTTGCAGACTGTGTCTGCTACAGTGTACATGTATTTACTTGGAGTGTTGATTGGTTCATTGGATTATCTGACTTCTTAGTGACTGGCCAGCGTGATTACTTTGGTTTTGGTCTCACAACACTCAACTGAATATCACTTTTTTCTCTGACGTTGAGTAACCGGTGGATACAAGTGAACAAGATAATTTGGTTTTATCAACTGGGTTGATAATATGAATTGGCCACCATAAAGAGATTCGGAAGCTGACGTTTCGAGTGTTAGTTCTTTGTCGGAGCTAACGCTCGAAACATCACCTTCCGAATCTCTTTACGGTGGCCAATTCACATTATCGACCCAGTTGATAAAATCAAATTATCTTGTAATACTCCCACCAACGCAGCACCACAGTTTCTTTAGAAACTTGCCCCCTTGATACAAGTGAACAGTCTAGGGGATTTTGTAAGGAGTACTGTTCACTGTGATAAGATTTGTGAGTGGGAGCCTGGGCCGGGTTGTTCAAAGCCCGATTAAGCTAACCCAGGATTAACGAGAATTTTTATTTCAGTTTCATAACTTTCCGGTGAGGTTTTCTGTTTATACTGTTTCTTCTTCAGTTTTGAGTTTGAATAATCTCAAACTACACAAAACATAAGTAGTGAAAAACAAATTTATACAAGAAAAATCAATACTTCGGTTAACTTTTAATCCTGGGTTAGCGTTAACCCGCTTTCGAACAACCCGGTCCAGGACTCTAACAAGCCCAGCTATGAATGGCTGCATGCCGTGTCAATGACAAACAAATCCCCAAAGCTGCCTGTATTATCATCAGCATGGAATAGACCATTTTACAGTTGTTGGCAAAGTGACCTGGCCTCTGACTGGCAGCGAGGCTGGAGTTGACCTTGTTTTGTTACAGACCTCTCTGCTTTTATTGTGCAAATCAAGTTGTTCTCATGCTAACTAGTTTACATTTACATGAGAAAAGCTTGAAGGTCTGTATCAAAGCAAGGTCACCTCCAGCCTTGCTTGCATTCATGGCCAGGTAACTAAGCACACAACTATAAAATGGCCTATTTCTCAATCTCCCGCATTTCTCAAGACAGGGACAGAGATCACCTAATGACAAGATAATGTTCTGTCTTGGATGGCAAGAAAAATGCTAGTTATCCAGGCAAGTATGCAAAGTACCAACACCGGCATGCCATTTCCAAGCTGACGTTTGCCTCAGTGTCAAAACATACAAGTCTTACAGTCTGCATCACATTGTGTAAACTAAAGAGTTTTGATCAAGGGCACATTTTGAAACAGAGGCAAGGGGAACTCAGGAATGGTGAAACAGAGAATTAACTCTGAAGTGTAAATTTAAGTGCTAAATAAACCCATGAATAACCCACTGGGCGTTAGCCCTAGTAAAGGGAATCAGGGAACCACACGAGGTAAAGAAAAAATCTTTTGACCTCGGTGGGAATCGAACCCACGACCTCCGGATTAGATCTACTGTTACTCTGCCGACTGAGCTACGAGGTCGGACAGGGAAAGTCGGGACGATTTTAGGTGGTGAACTCAGGAATGACATATTTGGCTTCAAAAGACTGTTCTCACCTCGAATGTACTCAAATCATCATCGTCTATTTCAACCTCACCCTGGAAAGGAACAAAACAAGTCAGGGAGTAGTGTTCCAGATAACAGGGGATCGCAGATCAAAAAACCCCAAGGGGACTCCCATGTCAGGAATGTTTGTCAGGAAATTTGAATCAAACCCCTGGAAGAGACCAATCTGGGCTTGGTTCAAGTTTTATTTGACCCCTAACAGATAGCACTTCAAAACAGACACGACAGCAGGGTTTGTTCTGTTATTTCTGTGAGGGCAACTCCACCTCGATAGTGGCATTTAGTCCTGAACACCCTGAAGAGAGAACAGAATCTGTGATTTACACATGTGCATGTTCAACCCTAAGAGAGACAACAGGCTTCCATTCCTTTTCACGTGTGAGCCCAACTCCCATTCCTTCACAGAAAAATCCAACAAGGTTTGCTTTATAAACAGAAGTCTCATTAGACAAATAAACAAAATCCCAAAGCAGCAAAGACAAAAAGAATACAACAAAAAGTGAAAACACCTTACACAGGTTTGAGAGGTTTGAGAAAATTTTGTGCAAACAAGCCTTGGAGGGGAATTTTGGCCATCATGCATAAGACCTACATGTGTATTGGCCACACTTACACATTACACTCCCAGAAGAACAGGGCTATTACCAGAAAACCTCACCTTGTGTGTTTTCTTTATGTGCGCTTTTGTTGCATTTATTTCCTCCTGATTCATCCTAATCATCTCCAGGGTCTGAAATGAAAAAAAAAAAAAAACTACAAAGGGGACTCTTCATTAAACTGCCGAAAATAAGCCAAGTTTTTTAGCGCTGCATTAGTACACCATACAGTTGTCTCAAAAAAACTTGTGTCACTTTGTAATCCAATCAGAGATAAATCAACGTCAATTGTACATAGCTCGCACATGCCTTCCCAAGTTTCCAAATAGCTACATGTATCTGCTTCAAGTTTTGATTTGTTCACTGGATTACCCATGTCCTTTGTGATTGGCCAGAGTGATTTCTTTGGTTCTGCTTTTACCGCACCCCATTGAAAAAAGGCCTAGTCCAACCACCACATTGGCAATGGGGAACACGGTACTTTCTATAATATTATGTACATACCGGTATACACCTTCCAATTTAATTTTGTGGGCTAGAAAACCTGCGATCAGACATTGTTTTTGGGCAAACAGGGAAAGGAGAAAAAGCGCCTTCTTTTTTCTCCTTCCCCCTGCTGCAAGAACAAAAAACACCTGACAACAGGTTATGGATTTTAAATCAAGGGTAGTTTGGCTTTTGTTGTAAAATAATGGATACATACATGTTTGGTTTCCTGCTCGCGCCATGTGGCTAACTCTGGTGATGCAAGCTGCTCAGGCGTCATACGCACAAGACGGTCCACAGTTATTTCACCAGACAGCACATGTCGAAACAGCACCTGAAATGTGACACACTTATGTCAGTGTTTCAAATGCTTTACATCTCTCCTGTCAATAACGATGATTTTCATAAACGTTGCCAAGAAAAGATACCAAATAGAGTGTTTTCACTCACAAGGCCAACATGCATGCAGATTTATTGGAACAAATATAGGGTTTACATAAAAAAAGAGTTTGACTCCCATAGGATTGGTTTGGGGCAGCAAAATGGCCACTGTTTTGTTGTTTTGGGACACCATTATGGCTGCCACCACGCCATGTGAAATCAATCCATACCCATAAAAATATGTAACACCAAGCAAACTACTGTACTGTGCTGGGGTAGATAGAGAATTTTAGAGAAGGACCAGTGAAGGCTGTACTCTGTAAGGGGGTCCAAGGGTATCCTCCCAGGAAAATTTTTAAAGTCGAGGTCCTCCTCAGAAATAGGATTTCCAGCATTCTGAGGCAACGTCAGGGTGCTATAATGTCTCATTTTTTTTATCTAGAGGATTTTTGATCAACCACCCCCAAGATCTGCCTCAGCTGTCAGCACAACGTCACTAAACAGTATGTGTAAATTGTGCAATACCGGTAACTTGCCTTATTTCTAGGGTCCTTGAGATTAAACATCAAACTGCGATACTTGTTCTTGTAGCGATGTCCTGTATCTCCAAAGAAGGAGAACATTTCTCCTTCTACATTATGAGAGCACTTGTCGATATCCTCTTCACTGATGCTCAAATCCTGTTGTTCCTTTGATCTGCAAAAGAGTTCACAAACCACATTATTTTGTTTTCACACAAACCTTCTGTACATCTATGGTCTTTCACACTCAACAAAGAAAAAACCTCCCTGGCTTTTGACAGTCAGGAAAAAAAATTGTGACTGTATCAATAGGCCCTTTGCAGCTAAGCCGTCACGTGACATACTTTTCATAAAATTATAGGCTATAACTTAACAAATGCCAGAAATGGAAAAAGCATGTCGAGAATATCAAAATGTCCAAATTTGAGGCCCCCATCATTAAAAGATGAGATTTTATGACAGTCTGAATTTTTAAAAAAATAAGGAGGTTTGTATGGAAAATGTTGCTGGAGAGCAAGACCTTGCTCTTCAGCAACATTTCCCATACAAAACTACTTAACTTGCTCTTTCATTCCAGGGGGCTCAAACTGGGCCATTTTGGTATTTTCGATGCGCTCTTCCATTTCTGGCATTCTTTAAGTTATAGCACATAATATAAAAATTTTCTAGGAAAAATTTGGTCACGTGACCCCAGCTGCAAAGGGCCTATTGATACTGATAAAATTGAAAGTAACAATTTAAAAAAGGACACAAGAGTTTTCAGCCAAACTAGCGAAAGAATACCAACAGCTTAAGGCCCAGGTGTAATCTTAGCCTAGGCAAGTTGTTTATTACTTTCATTCACTGTTAAACTAGTTTAACAGTACTTTAAGTCACCCAATATAACAAAATTTCCATGTAATGTATACTTGTATATAGTACCGTGTTGTCAGGATTTCCTTGAGAGATTTTCTAATGTTTTCTCTCACAGTCTTCTCACTATCTTCCTTTTTCTCTTTCTTTTTCTCATCTTTTCCAACTGACATTGAAAATAAGACATAACACATCAACCAGAGGACATTGATTTATTTACTAACAACTGCTTGTTCTTCACAAGGCACTACTCACAAGAAACAAGACACAACTCAAACAAAATGGGCTACTGGTATTTCTCAAGATAATCTATGCAACCTTGTGAATAGTGTTAACTTACTTTTCAAGAGGGAAATAAAATTTACTATAAATATTATACATCAGTCAGTGTAAAATGAAATCTGTGAACCCTGGACCGGGTCTAAAATGAAGACCGAGGGTAAAATGCAGACTGCGGACTGTGACCATTTCCATGAAAGCTTACTGTAAACAGATATTCAGGCTAACCCAAGTGATATTCAGGATAACTAGAGTGATATTCAATCTAACTAGAGTGATATTCAATCTAACCAGAGTGATATTAGGCTAACCAGAGTGATATTCTGATCCAACCAGAGTGATACTCAATCTAACCAGAGTGATATTCAGTCTAACCAGCTTCGATTTGGAAGCTGGGCGATTCTAATTTCTAGATGAAAATCGGCTTGGTGCTGGAGCGTTTGAAAATGAGCTTTCCACCCTTGTCTACTTCTTATAGCATGTAGTAACAGACAACGTACATGTAAAACCCACCAAATCGCTCAAATTCGCCATTTTGAGCCACAGAAACGACAATACTAATAAAACAACTGAGGTAGGTTTAAGTTTATTTTGAGCTTTAACATAAGTAGACATCACTTGATATAAGTTTACGCTATGAAGACCTTCAATATTCCCATACATTTCTTTATATTTCAAGCATGCAAACAGACACGCCGTTTGTATGGGTCCCCTATTCCAGGATCGACCACATGTAATCATGCCCCTCTGTGTCGGCCAATCAGCATTCACTAATTTTGCCTGGTATGTGATAATGGAAGTAACACAATGAATACTTTACACTGACCGAAATATAAACACAAAATGAAACAAACCTGATGGTCGGAGCACTTCAAATGTGGGATGATCCTGCAACCACTCGACGATCTCCTCCTGAGTAGGTGCTGCTACACCTGCAATCACCCTCCCAGTGGACCTCTCAACGACTGCCACGCCCTCTTTCGGCAGTGCAGATTCTGCATGAGATGATACTGATGGCAAGTGGGAATTCCAGGGTACTGGACCTAGAAAACTTGACTGAATCACGAAAAAAAAACAATGTCAATCAACTGAAAACAACTAGCCCAACATCTCTTGCCTGAGCAACCTTAACTTTTCAAAACTTTAAGGGGGCTCTGAAGGCCTTGCATAGATTTTTTAACTCTAAAAAGTTGTATCTTTTCATGCTGAGTATAATAATATTTTGAGAATAAAATTTGGGGACATCTTTGGCAGATGTTTTTAACATATAATACTGTTGGTATAGTAACCTGTAACCAAGTCACGAAAATGATCACTACATGTTCACCATTGACTGGGCTTTTTTGATATGATTATAGCAACATCAATTGGCAGCGAGTCGAAGTAATGACTCATCAAATATAAGCACTGCAAACTGTTGCCATAAATTTTCTGTAGCAATCAAGGAAAGCGTAATCTCACTGTTGGTGATGTAACACTCTTTAAAGATGAAACTGAGGATTTTAATCCCATTCTCTTGCTCCTTTCCTCTGCAATGATTTTCAGTGATTCCTCTGCATGTCTGAGAGATAAGAAGAAATTTGTAACTAGTAACTGTAATAAGTATGTAATCCAATAAGTATAGTTTAATATGTGCTCCCATTACAGTAAGTCAGTGTTCCAGATAAAAGGGCAATCTCAAGTCAAAACCTAACACATTCTGAGACCTTACCTGAGGAACTGACAGATAACAGCCAATGATTTAGTGACCACCCTATCCATTGAAATTCCTTATGAACATGTCACCATTAAAATTTATCTGGAAGCCTCTACTAAGTACATAAAGTTTTAGATTAAACTCTGAAGTGTAGCCAGTCACATAAAAGCTACTAAACAGCACTTCCATGCAATATCTGTTATAATGCAGTGCAAGGGGGTTTTAACTTTTAAGTCTGTGGATGAAACCCTAGTGTGAGAACATTGAAGTGAAAGCTATTGAGAAGTACTTTAATATGATACCAAGGCAGGAAAACAATTTTGAAATCCAGTTGGACAGTACATTTCAGTTTTCAGTTGCCCTCACTAAAATATCACTTGCCCACTTGCACGCCATGAACATGAGCAAAGCTTACATTTTAAATTTATTACTCCATGGTGCTCATCTTGAAGTCATAAGTTTTGAAATTGTTTCTGATTGGAAATTAACACTAACACGACTACTGAGGCCAATTCCACTTGCCCACCTGACCACCAACCTTCCATTTTCATTTGCCCATGAGCAAAATTTAGTTGCCCCGGGCAATCAAACCTGGGTTTTTCCTGCCTAAGATACTGTTTATTATGCTGTACAAGGTTGTTCTACATGTAATTTCAATTTTCTTTAATAGTACCTTTGTATGCACTCTGGACTGCAGTATAGTGAGTGATGGTCTGCAAACAAAGAACACCCAGCTGTGATGCACTTGGGTTGGGTGGGATGGTTCATGTACGACGCTGGAGTGGGTGTGGTCCTCACCTGTATAGAAAAATAAAGGTATTAGTTTCTAACAAAGCTGCTGAGTTGTGTCAGTGGGCAAGTGAAACACTTGTCTACTTATTAACTTGAAGCTTGAAAAGGTAAATTAAGGGCTAGTTTGTGAAGCTGATGTTCTCAGCATCAAGCAAAATACTCTAGGTAATGAGAACTCAAATAACTTCACGTCATAATACCAAGGTGTCAAGCTAGACAGTATCACTGATCAGTCACTGAGAATCTCCTGGGATCTGTCAGAAAAGATTGTCAGCAACAGAGAACAATTGCAAAGATAGCAAATGGCCTACTTTTGCTTCCCTAACAGCTTAAGGATTTACATAAATGAACCTGCTTTAAATGTTTCAGTTGCAACAAGAAGAAGCGAGTGGCAAAGACACAGGCTGCAAGTAGCGCAGGCGTCAGAAGACTTGCACACTTCAATTCAATTAAAAAATTAATACAAATGTAAAACTGATCTGCTCGTAACATTAGACTAATCTAGGCAGATCAGAGCCACTCTTTTTCCTTATCTTCTGGCGCCTTTTCTACTTGTGGAACACAGTTTTGCTTCTCGCTTGTTTGCATCTCTTCCCTTGCAGAGTTTATAAAGAGAGACTGTTTGCAGTCTATGAATCTGATGCTTAAAAAATCACCTTTTTGGGTATCCTGAAGCCTTTGTGTGCTAACACCTGTTTCTTCTTTTCTTCCTTTGCTGGCCCGCTGAAGAATAACTTCTCGGATTCTCTAGATCTTTTGCTACTGAAGTCCTTAAAATAAGAAAAACAATAGCAGAGATTCACAGATTTAAATATCATTACCGTTTGTGGAAATTCAAAAACAGATATACATGCACTTGTATAATTATGTAGAATAAAAACAAGCCATGTTTCACTTAACATATCAATTTGTAGCCAGTTACGCTACCTATCGTATTTAAGAATTGTTTTGTTTCATACAGTTGCAGTTGGAATTAACTTGAGTTACCTGACTACAGATCCCAATTAAATTTTGTAGACCCTGGAATTTTGTTTTGCCTTTTCCATGAATAAAGTAAAAAAGCAAATAGTTTGTATTGGGGAGGGAAAATTTCTCAGAAAAAAATCAGATTTTGTATACATGTGTGGAACAAGCAAACTCAAAACGTTGGGTCTTCACATTTTCAGCAATGCTGTTGGGTAGGTTTCAATCCAGTTATTAAGCATATACCATGTACATTTTCGAGCATACCTCAGTCATTTCCTCTCTGCTTCTTCTATAACTAGAATGTCGACGTTTTCTTGTCTCCTCTTGGTCCCCAGGAAGCTTTAACTTAAGTGTGCGTGCTTTTCTTCGACGATGCTCAGGTGTTGGGGATGACTTCTCTTCTGTTGTTTCCACTTGTTGTGAGGTAGCACTGATTCTTTCATTTTCCTTCTCATCCGTTTCTGATATCTGTTGAGCTTTCTTAGGACTTTCCTCCTCTACTTTAGCTACATAGTGTTACAGAAAACACAATAAAATTAACATTCTGAAAATAAGCAGCCCTAACGCAAAAAAGAAGACATCCAAGCAATCTGACCTGGAAAGCACCTTCCTCTCCCTTCCCCCTCAAAACAAATGCAAAAAAATATAAAAAAACGAAACAGATTATGATTATTACAGGGCTAGAAAAACACTTGAATTCCAGCTTGCCCTTGGGACAAGTAGCTCTCAAATTTTGCTTGCCCTGGACAAGTCTTAGTTTCGCCTTTTAATGATTTACAGTGGTTGGCGGACGAGTTGCCTGATCTACTTGTCCCAGATGACAGAATGGCACTTTTTTCAAGCCCTGTATCATATGTCAGAAATAAAGGCAAATGTTTGAACAAGAAACCTCATCATAATTTATACTTTGTGACATTGCAAGTATTTATGGTGTAAACAGTTGCAACATTTTGGAACCATGGCTCGTTGATTCTGCAACCCCAAGGTACTCGCCTTCCCCTGTCCCACCCCTAGACCCTGCAGGACACATGTACATGTACTGTCAGTTCCATAATTTTGTACTAGTAACTCACCTTTGCACTTTGGACAGACGTACTCCTGTCCATTCTTCTCCATCTGACGTCCCTGTGCCATGGTTATACCAACACACATTCCATGAAACCACTCCTCACAGTGGTCGCAACAAATCATAAACCTGCAGTAGGACAAAGTAAAAATTCAAAATTGCATTTCAACCACACTTATCTGGACAAATTTTCCACTAAAAACAGAGCTTTTCAAAAACATTCTTGAAACCAAAGGAATTTGAAAATGCCAGCTTTGTGTTTTAGTGTGGATGGAAAAAATTTGGAAAACGGAGCTTTTCGCAATCGATTATGTCACGTTAATCATGTGGTTTACATGTACCTCTCAAGGGTGTACTCAAGTGTTTGTGCTGCCAGTAAATTTTGTTTTCAAATTTCTCAGGTGTAGTGTGGACAGGAAAATAGTGACAATGCAGTTTTCAATAACTTGTATTGAATTATATTGATTGTATAAATTATATTACACTTTATTATATGACTTGGGTTTGTAGCCGATCTAACCCATGCTCTGATTGGCTAATACTAGAGCATTATTCTCCCGTAATGCCCACAGGCTGATTACGGGCCTGCAAAAACCAAGCAAAAAGCCATATAATAAACAACTTATTAACTTCGAACGTTTGGTCTTTACGGGAAAATCTCAAACCTCGGCTTTGCTGTATTGAGCTCGCTATTGCTCGGTCAATACAGCAAGGCCTCGGTCCGAGATCTTCCTGTAAAGACCTCACTCTTGGTTAATAAGTAGTTAGTATTGATTATGTATCTGGCATAGTGTGGACCGGACCTGAATAACTTAGTACAGTGATGTATGCAATGTACAAACAATGAAAACATGTTCATTACCTGTTCCCATGTGGCTTACGACAGACACACCAAAGACGATCAGGATCATACTCCGGATCATAGTCAGAATCG
>OZ026604.1:2789466-2794466 GCA_964020085.1 Micromussa lordhowensis
TAAATGCCGTATATTATATATATTATATTAAAATGTATTCCGTTTCTCCTCTATATTTCATATGGTTTCTTTTCATCTTTGGTAACTGGTAAGGTAAAAGAATGCGAAGGTTTGAGAGGATGGCAAATCAAGTTTCCTATGGAAGGGGTGGGTGTGATCTTATGCTTGCAGTGTGCAGATCTCTCTAATGTATCAGGATTCATCTTCCAGTCTCTGTCCATTTCAATTTCTCAGCTTTCAGTATAATTTGCTGATCGCGGATTTCAGTCGTCAGTTAAAAAATGCGCATTTTCAGCTGACTGTTAAAATTAGCTTTCAGTTAATCGACACTCGACCAACACTCGACACATTGCACACTCGCCCGCGAATCTCGGCCGAGCGACGACCGATACTCGGCCGACATATCGAGCGACACTGGTTCGTTTTGTCGGCCGAGTTTCGAAAGATGATCCGGTCACTTGGATATCACTTGATATTAAGCAAACTACGTTTGGTGACTGTTTGAGTGAACGCCTCATTGACCACCGTAAACGAAGGGGCTTATATCCGAGGTGACTTATAACCGCCTAGCCGCAATAAAAAACCGCCTCGAAACGTCTCAAAACAAGGAAAGCTATAGGAGAGTTTAGAACCGGATGTATTTTTGGTTTACAGGTATAGATGGGCTTAAGACCGGAATGCCTACAAGAGGGGGTTTATAAGCGACAAATTATGGTACTGCAACTTCATTCAGCACACACAATAATTTCTACACTAACACACAATTGACTATGAAAATGAACTGATATTTATTACAAAAAGCTAATTATGGCGTCAATCTTGATACAGAGAATTAACAAACACGAGTACATTGGGTGTATTATCCTACTCCGAATATCATTTTAAGCTAGGAACAACTGGTTTGATTACTTTTTTCACCGATAAAAAGCCTAGCTTTAACGTGTCGCTTATCAATAATATAAATACTGTTTCCTCCTAAGTAGCAATCTCATCCCCAGAGCCCGCGTTACCTTTGTCCAGCGGAACTTCGTTTCTCGTTCCACTGGACAAGGGTAACGCGGACTCTGGGAACGAGATTTCCCGACTAGCCTCTATACACTTTCCATTCTACTAATTAGAAGAATTATTTAAATATCAGAACTGACCCACGCCCACCCCTCCCCCCGTGCTAAGCTGTAGAATGGGTGAACGCAAAGCCATTCTCATCCCCAGAATTCCGCGCTCCCTTTGTTCGGCGGTGACCAAGAGGAGCTCGGACTTTGGCGACGAGAATGAACGCGAAGCAAGAAACAGGTAAAACGAAAAGTGCACAACTTTTATATCCGTCGCTCTTCACTCACACTCCGCTGTTGTCTTTTGCTCTCTATCACGCTTAAGGCAGGGGTACACGTGAAGGCTGTTTTGAGGTCGCTTAACAAGGCCTTTCTGCCAATATCTCGGTCACGTTTCAAGCGACACTAAATCTCTCTGCTCATTTCATTAACCACTGTTTGGCGTTTTTGTGTAAATTTTTGGGTGATTTTGGGGCATTTTGGGAAAGAGATATTTTTTCTCAAAGGATAAGTTAAATTGAGGAAAATATGAAATGTTGAAGATTTGATGGATTTGGAAAATTAAAATTTGAAGTGAATAATTAGTAGACGGATACCAAACAGTTCCCTAGCAACCTGGGGCTCTCTTTTGCGGGGGTCAACTGTCTGGTAGTGTTTCCAACCCATCTTAATCCTAACAATTTCCTTTTTTTATCACTTCAAATTTCACGCCTATTCATGTTTACCCCCGCCTTAATTCTATTTGCTTGATTGTGAACGATTATGTGGATAGATTTGCTATGCTGGTCACCTTAAAGAAACATACTGCGGCAGAGATTGATCGAGAATCATTCATATAATCACCTTACCAACATTGGTTGCCCATGACTCCGCGATTTAACTTGTTGGCAGGGACTGGAAAAGAGCACGCCGTCAGAATGCTTTATGATCTCTATAATAATATTGCTAACTAGCAAAGACCTTTTGCTGTGCACTGATTAAATGATCTGATCATCTGATTAAAAAGCAGTTTCAAGCTACCTTTTGTTGTTACCTTGCTGTACTCTGCTTAAGGCGGGGGTAAACATGAAAGCCGTATTTTGGCTGGGTGTTATGTTTTTAATGCAAAAATCAAGAATCTCTCTGCTCATCTCACATATCTATGTTTTGGGTTGTTTTGTAATTTTTTTGGTAATTTTTAGGTATATTTGGAGAGAAATAGTTTTTCTCAAAGGATTAGTAAAATTGATGGAAATAGGAAATTTTGAAGATTTGTTGTTGTTTTAAAATTAGAGTTTGAAATTAAAAATTGGTAGATACACTCCAAACAGTTGCCCAACAACCTGGGGTGCCATTGTGCGGTCGGGCAACTGTCTGGTGGTGTTCCATAACCCTTTTTTTCCCTTTCAACCTCTCTTTAAACTTACCAAAATTTCACTTAAATTCACGTTTACCCCCGCCTTAATTAGACTGTGTTTTACTCCCTTTGATATCACGCTATAATCCATGGCTTTCAGCCAATCAGAGCGCTCGTTATAATTGGATTATTTTGTAACTATAAATATCTGTGTCCAAACCGAATGAAGTACGGTCACGTGACAAGTACCTAGCAACTCCTTGACGAAAATAGCGACTTGTTCTCTCGAATGAGTGCGTTGATTGCGTAACGTAAAATAGAATTGGTAGTAAAATATCCCTGTATTGCGTTACATCTTCTAAGTCTCCTTTGCAGAGTCTCCTACGCAATCTGCATCGTCACGCAACGCCGTGACTAAACCGTTGTGCGACAAAGCGATGCATTACGACTGCTAAGGTGACTGGAGTGCAATATGTCAGTGTTACTTAAATTTAGATGAAGATTTTTTCTTTGCCTTCTCAGCCTTGTTTTCAACGAACTTTTTCTTGGCCCAGACTTTCTTGGGCTTCCCGAGACCAGATGCCGTTGCCTCTGCATCGTCCCTTCCTTGATTCTGGGCGCCATTCTGGACTCCTTGTCCAAAATGTAATTCCCAGTCACTGGCCTGCCCAAGTCCCGCATCAGTGACGTCAGGGCTATTGCCAAATGCGGCCGACAGGGACTGGGGAGAAGCGGAAGCGCCGTCGAGGCTTTTTTCGGTGTGGTCATTGCTCTGGAGTGTTTTTAAGGGGCTCTGACGAACCATAGACAGCTCGTCCTTTTTACCATAAAGGAATGGATTTATAGCCACCTCTGTTCGCGCCCATTGCTTCCGGTTGAACTTGTCCGTGTCGACAAATCGTCGGGGACGGATCTTCTGCTGAAAATGTGCCACGGCTGCCAGTTCGCGGGATTTCTTATTTTTGGGACGAAGAATTGGCGGCAATGAATTCAGCTTCTTTTGTTTCTCCTGTATCTTTTTATCCCGAGCATATTTACAGGCAGCTGTTAACGAAGAAGCAACATGAACCAGTTAAAGGTGCAGTATGATAAGCACAAGTCAAAACCGAAGTCGCAAAGTCAAAACCCCAAAACATAAATTTTCATTGATTGAAACCTTAATATACAATAGTTCAGTCTTGCTAAAAATTACTACCTAAGTGCTCTGAAGCTGTAAACAAAATTGTGATGTCAGATTGGGAAAGTCAGGCAGACTTTCCAACTCTGTAATCCCTTTGTTTATTGGAAAACGAGTGAAAACTAATCGCAATTGTACAGGTCATCAAATGATTTCGAGTTCAATTTGGAGTTGTGTAGTTTTGTAGTCTAGCCTGGTCTAGTCTACTAGTGCTTATTTATCTCAAACTGCACGAGAAAAAAAATCATTTGATTACTTGTTAATAATATAAATGCAACTTAATTTCTAGTCTTTTCACCTTTCAGCGCTCAATTTCAACGTTTTGCACTGAATATCACTTTTCTGCACTGTTTGGGATTTATTGACGTGTTCTCAGCCAATCAGCATGCTGAAATCTTTGCAAGTAAAGGTGTTAGCACTGTTTTCCACTCAAAGGAAACTATTAGGAAAAGCGCTCTATTAGAATCTCCGTGTATGAACGGGAGTCTCCGAGGATCCTACGAACCCAGTGGAAATCTTCGGCAAAAAACGCCAATAGCGACAGGAGCAGCAAAAGTGTTACTACCTGCGTGACATTACAAGTGACCTTTTTCTTTCGTGACATATATTACGAGTTAACCCTTTCCTTGTGTGACATTACCTTGTCCTTGCTCTAAGGCTGGCAACACGTCAAGTTGAATCCAACATGGAGTGTCCACGTCATCGTCTCCATCTTTTACAAAGCTAAAGTAGATCGCGGTACTCGATAAGATGCTTGCCTCGATATTGGCATCAAAGTTCTTGGGCTGCAAGCAGTAATGGCGAACTGTAACCGCGAAAGATTCCCAGTCAAAAACCTAAAAAGCAGAAACAGACGGTCACGCAGTGATTGATGTCTTGATTCTCATAATCTACATGTCTGAGAATGTATAGAAATGATAAGGAGAAAATATAGTTTAATCAATTATAAACAGCGGCAGACACGGTGCGAAAACGAGTCTCCGAGCGAAACCATTCATATCGAAATGTGTTCCGCCTACAGGTTCATTCTCATGCAAATCAAACTCAGTTTCATATCAAAGGTTTTGCACAAGGACTCGTTTTGAAAGAGAGGCACGGGATAACTCGGTTGCACTGGACTCTGGTTCGAGTTGCCTGGGTACGAGCTCTGGCCAGGGACCTTGTGTTGAGTTCTTGGACAAGACAAATTACTCCTACAGCGCCTCTCGTCACCCCTAGTATAAATTTAACAAATTGACGTCAGTTTTACATGCGTCTGTCCTGTTATTGATCATAAATTTCGTCATCACATTGTCAAAGTAGCTGTGGATCCGCAGACTACTTTGACAATGTGATGACGAAATTCATTGTCAATAACAGGACAGACTCATTAAAAACTGACATCAATTTGTTTTTTAGGATAACAAATGGTCGAATTGCCCGCTCTCGCTCGCTG